>JBBBVU010000021.1:7930840-7984391 GCA_037177055.1 Atherinosoma microstoma | reverse complement strand
GTATCAAACGCAGCGCTGAGATCCAGCAGAACCAGGACTGAAACTTGACCAGAATCAATATTCAACCTAATGTCATTAAACACTTTGACCAGAGCTGTTTCAGTGCTGTGATGGTTTCGGAAGCCTGACTGAAATTTATCAAGATTTCCATGTTCATTTAAAAAGTAATTTAGCTGGTTGAATACAACTTTTTCAATGATCTTGGATAAACTAGTTTTGGAACCTAAACCTTAAAATGTAAATTAGCTTTAATCTCATTCCACTCCCTTTGCAAGAGGAATGTTGCCCCATACTTCTCTGATGTTCAACAGTCATGGTTTTTTGGGGGGGATTTTGTAGGGTCTTGACATGCATTTGTGGATGGCGTGGGAAACTATCTTCACAGAGAATGGTTTTTTGAAGTGTTGCAGAGATTTTTTCTATCACAGGAATCATGTCTGTTTTTATTGCAGTGCTGCCCGAGAGCCTGAAGATCACAGGCATGCAATATCGATTTTTCAGTCATGTCTCTACAGTCTTGGTATCTTTTGATGATAATATGTATTGTAGATGATGGAATATTCAAAGTCTTTGCAGTTTTACACTGAGGGAAACCCTTCTGAGATTTCTTCACAATTTGTTGATGCAGTTTTTTGTAGATTGCTGAATCTCTGCTCATCTTTACTTCTTAAAGACTCTGCCTCTCTAAGGTGCTCTTTTTTATTCCCATTCATGTTGCTAATCTCTTAGCAATTAACCTAATTAGCAACAGCATGTTTCCCCAACTGTTTATTTTTGTACCACTTACTTTTCAAGCCTTTAGCTGCCCCCTTTTTTACTTTTTTTGAGACATGTTACTGCCATCAAATTCCAGATGAGCTAATATTTCACATGAAATAATAATATTTCTCACTTTCAACATTTCAAATATTCTCTTTGCTTGATTGTTGAATAAAATATTGATTTCTGAAATGTGCAAATCATTGCATCATGTTTAATACACGTCACACAAATCCCCGCTTTTAAAAAATCTGATTGTACAAACCATGCTCCCATGTGGACTCCAGTCAGACAGATAAAAGTTCTGTGTTTGACTCATCTCAACACCACTACATCTTTTCCAAAATATGGACTTTGTTAGCCTTTATACAACCTCATCTTCAACCAAGTAATTTGTACATAAAAAAACAAAGCTTCTCAATTAATTTCCACTGACATCGCTCTAATGGTGTCAGCAAGTAATTTCAACACCTTATGTGGGATTAAACAGTTAACATTTTCTGCATTTTTGTGAGACCTGTCTGTCCTCAATCTTTTGTTGGTGGTATTTTATTCAAAGAGTAATAGTCACTGATGTCTGTATAAAGGACATAAATGAATTGTGTTATTTTATTCTAAAAATGAAAAGGTGACAGTAAAATTAATCCTTGTAAATATTAGATTTTCCCTTAAAAGCTCCATTCTCATATAAAAAATCACAAATATGTAACGTCATGTAATGTTTCTATGAACTCTCTGTGAGTTCTGTCGCTGCCTCCCAAGGTTGCTGTTGGCCATATGGAGGATTTTCCTCTTGATTTTTTTGCCAGTGTCTCAGGGAACGAGTCACTTAAAAAAGACTGTATTAAATAATCACAATGTTTTCTTTCCTTTTAGTGAAGCTAACGGTAGATGTTCCTTTTCATCTTTCAAAAGTGATTGAAATTTCTTCAAACTTATTTTTAATGAGGTCTAAGATCTCAACCCCTGCGGTGCAGCAGCCGTGCTCCTCTGTTGCTACCGTCCTCCTTCTGTTGAGATGAAAACAAATCCTCGTTGTTTACCAGTCCTACATTAGGTTGTCTACTCAGCAGCCTAATGTAAAATTAATCTAGGATACTTTAAGCATGCAAGAGGGAGAAAAAAGATAAAACATGTCCTCTCAAGAGAGGCTGGTTTCGTAAGGGTGCACCATAAATAAGCTGAAAACACCAATCAGAAACGGTTATTAATGAATGTGTTTAAAAAGGAGGGATAAAGTGAACTATGGTTGGTCTGACTCACCCTTGTTCAGTTCTCTTGGAAGTCAGAACAGAAGGATGACAGTGCATTATTGATTGATGTGATGCTACATTTCTGTCTGATGTTATGTCACTGTCTTACTCCAAGGCCTTTCTTTGACGGCTGACAATCCCCTGAGGTACACCAGGAGCTGCACTGAATAAATTATCTACCCACGGAGTTGTGCCACTTCCTGGGAATAATACGACAGATGACAGACTCATCTTCCGCTCATCTTTCTTTTCTTCTTTTAAATCTCTTCTGGAGCTGATACAGAATTTAACATTACAGTACAAAAAAAAAATAAAAAAAGTAGAGCCATGAAAGAAAATCGTTGATCTCAGGAAATATTTTGATGGTTGATTCATATTTGCACTGCTTCCTCATTGAGTGTATATCAGCCTGGCAAGTACTCAGCAAACAGGGAGACACGTATGAGTGACATCTGTGGGCATGGAGAGGGCTTGTTGTTTTTACACTGAACAATCATCTGCCATTCATGTTATCGGCTTCCTGGCAAGAGTGCCAACTGCTAAGATTTACAGCTAGGATGGACAACATGTACAACATGTAGCAGTAAGGATTATGCAAATGAAGATGTGGAAGAAAATATATTTTTATGAAAAAAGAAAAAGATAGCAACGCTTAATCTCTCTTTGACAAGGCCTAATTTTCCTGCTCCCAGTCCGAAATGACATACCCAAAATAGATTAAGTATATTTTTACAACTAAAAGGACTGTATGTGTATTCCTTGCCTCACACACACACACAAAACTGAGATTACTACAGAAGTGTCAGAATCAGGATATGTGTTAGTGTGTTAGAGTAAATTCACCTGGAACACAGTAAAAATGTAAATGGATATCTCCTCCTAAAAGAAAACCACATTACTTTCTATGAAAACCGGAGGGTAGCTGCCCAATTCATCTGGAAATTAGTAATGTCTGTGCAAAAGTACAAGCTACAAAAGTAACCCTGAGCAGTTTTCCAGATGTTTAAATAGATGTGTTATGCAGGTAAATATCTCAATGTTGATTATTGACACATGTATCAATAGTCAGAGTCAGGAGAATCAATGCAAAGCCTGCAAATTCACCTTAGAAACACCATAGAAATGAACCCTAAGATAGTATATTATAGTAAGAGTAAACACTATACTGTAAAACACATTTTAAGGTCCTGGGAGTTTCCATGAAACCCCCAGGACCTTCATGATTCATTTCCAACAAAGGCAGTCATAGGAAAACACATTAGCAGTTTTTTTAAGATAGAATAAAACTTCTGAATAGAAAACAGCAACAGTAAAACATGATTTATTATTTGTGATTTTTCTTTTCTTCACTACATTTTTTTCTGCTACCTCAGAGAGTTGTTGTCCCGCAGTGATGACTTGGACGTCTTTGTAATCAGAAGAGTCTCTGCTTTTATGCGACACCTTGTTCGTGGGGGATTGCTTGAAGTGGAGAAATTAGTGGAAGCTCTAAAGTAGACAGTGCCGTTTTCATGTTTTTGTTTCATGCCCATATAATTGCTTGAGGTTTGAGCCGTGTTTCGTTCGAATTCTCCCCGTCATTTTGGTGTGTTACATGTTAGGATTGCTGCTTTCTACTGTGTGCAAAGATCTTCTGTGTTGCACATAAGTCACGCTGGCCCCTGTACAGGTGGCCGTCGTTAAGTTTAGAAGAAAAATGCTTTTTCACTGTGATGAGAAGATAAGCTAGCCTTTCTTCAGGAAATACTTTAAAAAGAATATAAAAAAATTGCTGTATTCAACTTTTCTCATATTCATCCCGTAATCATCCAATCATGTCTGACCTAACAGCTGAACTGACACCCATCTCTTTAATGTAGTAAAAGTCTTTCCGGGCTCAACTGTGACTTACACGTGCCTTATACCTGACATGAGTTGTGCAGCGGTAGAAAACGTCAGAGGAAGAGGCTCATTTCTTAAGGGCTTCTGTGTTGTGCTACCGCTCTGCTCCGCCCGTGTGCAGAGTGTGAGTAAAGGTCGTTTTGCTCCTCTTAACACATTAGCATTTAAATAGCATTATATCTTCACTGAGTATCACTGACAGCTCCCACTCTTCCCTTGGCTCAGACTCTTACCAGAGTTGAAAACAAAGTTAAAAGATAATAAAGCCCTGAACTAGACTGAGAGATCAAAGGGATTCGACCTTCAGACTTGGCAGGGTTAGCGTTGTGGCTAACCGCGTAGCTACAGCACTGTTTAGGGGAAAATTAGGTATATGGCTGGGGTGAGTCCCGATGCTGAGGCAACACATGAGATACGATCTTTCAGATTTTTGCATCAAACCATCACACTGCTCAGTTTCTTGCTGCTACTAAACACATCAATGCAGCAACAATGAAACTAAGAACAAGGCGTATTTACACTGTATCTTTGAAACATGTTAGAACAAACAATAAAAGAAACTAAAATCCCAGAAGTGCTAAAAAAAAAGAAGTTAGAAACAGCCGTATCCAGCAGTGTCACATCCAGCAGGTCAGAGTAAAGTCACATCCCTCGTTTTCTAAGAAAAACTAATCAATTGAGCAGCATTCTCATCAATCTCCCAAAGGTTAAATGCATGCTCTTCAGATTTCTGCCCATCATTTAGAAAAAAAATCTAAGGAAAAGGGACTTGTTCCCCAAACCCTCTGGGCAAAACATCAATGGACTAAGTTGTTAAATTTGAGAAGGAATTGACAAACAAAGTAGAAAGGCTGTCAGCTCTGCAAGGTTTGTTCTTTCCACTGCTGCAGCACTGAAAAAAATGAGGCCCTAGCTGGCAGGAGTCGGGCAGATATTCTTGTCACCTGTCCATCCAGGTGACAGCACAGAGAAAATCATGGACACATTTCAAGAGCGGCACATCAGCAGAGACTCAACAACATATTTTAGTTGCTAATGCAATACATGGCTAACTGAGAGAAGAACTGGGAGCTAATCTAACTGATCTTTTCCTGATGGGCTGCTATGACTGATCCCTAATGCTGCAACATGAAAACATGTTGACTGATTGTGTGTCAGTGCTGCATGTGCACATGTACGTTTGTATGGTTGTGTACACTTTTGCTCTATCTGGGAGGATTTACCGCCACTTCTGGCCTTGTATCAAACTGTGAGTTTATGCTGTAATTAAAGGGTCACTGTCACATGAATGCCATTTCAGTCATTTCCATTTATTTAATAAATACGCAGTTGACATTTTACCTTCTGCTAGATTCACACTTCTTGGAGTTTTTTAACCAGAGTTAAGTCATAGAACACGATAAAAAGAATCCTGGTTTATGTCTGAGTTGACAGATGATGCTGCTCTCTCAAAGAGACTGTACTTGATGTTTCCTTCATTTTATACTGATCTGCAGAAATATCCCAATTTAAAAAGTGATTATAGATGAGATGCAAAGAGGAAACTGAAGCCTGGGGTTCAAATTATTGGGGAGCTAAGGAGAGCTCACCTGACACTAAGGGGGAGGTCTAAAAAAAGGCCACTTTCAGGTTATATTGAATTTTTCCATTAAGTTCCTTATGTTTCTTAAATTGAAATAATTGCATTCATTTGTCAACTTTCCATCCCCTTATGTTACTTATTCTTTGCTCCACAGAAAGTCCCTGTGTAATTCAAGCCCCGCTGAAGCCCAAATATTCACCAGGAACTGGAACAAAATCCACAATACCCTCAAGAAACATGAAAAGTGGTGTGTGCAAATTTCTAATTTCTGATAACCATAAATCTGTCATAGCCTGCTACTGAAGTCCAACTTGAAATAATGACCTTCTAAAAATGCAAACAAAATGTCCACACCAGAGTCAGAGTTTAAAGTGTAACCTGACAGATGGATTGGCCCCAGTAACAAGTTGTGATTCCTCATTTAAAAATAATATTTCAGTTTTCTAAACAGAGCTGGAAGTGGAAAATATGGAAACGGGTCTTTTTTTTTTCTCAATCAGAATCAGAATTCTTATCATTGTCCAGTGGGTTTTCACCAACAAGGAATTTGAACATACAAAAAGGAAAATGGTCGATGTCAAATAAAAAAATAAAGTATTATGTTAGAGTATTTAATTTAACTTTAAAATTGGACTTTTCCATCCTTACAGTATGTAAATAATGTCAGTTTCTCATCTTAAATAAAATTTAGAACCAGCTGAAGAATTCTCTTTATCCTCACACGACTGTTTGCTCTCTGACAGTGACCAATGAGAAAAGAAAATGAGGTCCAAAGTCTTATTACTGATGACATTTATAGATGGCCATCATAATGATTCTGTACCCAAATGTATAGCAGGGGACCAAATGATGACAGTCTAGCCTGCTTCTCGCCAGATAACAATTAGGAAAAGGTCCAACTCTCTCTTAATCTAAACAGGAAGTGGCAGGGTAACGATAGACGTGGAGACAGAGAAACAAAAACATGCTGTCCAACCTTTGAAAGCATTTGCAGGCATTTTGTGTGAAAACTGCACCAAATTACAAGTTTCTAGCAACTGCCGCCTTTAACAAACGTACCACAAGCTTTAATAGATTCCAGTATAAGCAACAATTAAAGTGTATTCAGATTTTATGATAACAACCTTTATCACAGTTACAATCCTAGTAAATAAAAATGGTCTGTAACAAGATCACCTCTGAAATTGAAATGCAAGCTTAGGCTGTCGCACTGATGCATGCAGGGGTTCCTGTTGCATCCAGCTGGATGTGGTAATGCATGCACACATTAAAATACTGCCTGGAAGTGCGACCCTCCATGGCAATAAAAGCCTACTTCCCACCATTCCTCTCCCAGCAGGGTGGAAGTTTGCCTCCGAGCATTGGGGGGGAGGCCAGTGGGTATTGTCTACTGCGCTTCTGTAAACAACAGTAACGCTCATGGGGAGACAGTTTGTGTTTGGCCGTATGTTCAGGGAGTGTCTTGGGAGATAACGGCTACAGGAGAGTGTAAAATGATTCTGACAGAGTGAAAAGGAGTTGTAACCATAAATATGCATACTCCCAAGCTCTTGGTACAAGTCCATCAACCCCCAGTTAATCTCTTCAAAAATGATTAGGCTATTGGCAGACTGTCTCAATAAATGTAAAATGGCAATTTCTCTTCTCTAACACCCAATTTCACCAATAGTGTGGCAAGTTGAATGCAGCCATACTAAAGCTGCAGAGAGATTATGGTGGGCAGATAAGGCGGAGCGGCTGAATGTCTGAATACTTATCGTGAGTCAGCTAATGATGAAGTGTGTTATCTGTGCTGCGCTCAGCGCTCCTCCTCAGTTCCCTTTCTTTCTGCCAGTCAAAGAGGGGATGGAACAATAGGTGACAGAGAGAAATTGTCAAGATCAGCATTCTTTGTTCCTCCCAGAATGACAAGACTTGAGACTTTTGTGCTTCTCAAGTTTCATCCCCCCTTTTCCCAGCTTTGTATTTTGGAATTGAACACATCGAATGCTTGCATTAGAAATAAAACACTGATGGTAATTTCGTCCCAGACAACATCACAATGTTCCCAAACGGTCTTGCTACTTTTGTATCACATCTCATTCGACTATTTTCCTCAATCTAAATCTTTCAAAGTCCTCTTTACATCAGCAGCAGCCACATAAATGGACTTAAAGCCCAACAATACCCCCATGCAAACTCTTGCAAAGTCCAGTTGATTGCATGGGTTTGCATCTAAATCATAAATCTAGCGGAGCTATCCAGCTATGAATAAATCATGTTGAATGTGAAATTCTGCCACAGGAAAAGCCCTGTGAGAGTGAGTGAGAGAGAAAGAGAGAAAGTCCCGTCTTATGTAACAACCAGGACTGCATTCCCAGGCAACTTGTTACCGGAAGCCTCAGAGCTGCTGTTGCTGTAGCAACGCGCTCTGAAGTTCCCATCTTTTGCCATCTTCACAGCCACCGAGTAGTTCAGGAGAAAACAGAGATAATTTGGCTCTGTCATGTTGTTTACTTGCAAGGATGACATAAGAAATACACATACAAGTCAAAGGCAATCTATTTACAATCCATATCAAATGTCTGTGAGAAGCAGGTACCTCAGCAAATCAACTTTCCAGGGTGTCAAAAAGGTCCACACTGCCATCACAAAACTGGCTTGAAAATCACTCTGGGGCCATGCGGGCAACCACAGTCCTCAACCTAAAGGAGACGACTGAAATCCTTTCCCCTCTAATGTTATTTTCCTCTCTGCAGACCACAGCAGAGTGGAGTGGAGGGTTGGGGGCCGGTCATGATGACTTTTTGAAGATGGCAGTGATATTGACAGTCCAGATCAGATCCTTGTCTCTTGTTTGCTTTTTTAAAAAAAAGAAAAAATCCAAAGTCAGCTGGCACATTAGAGACACAAAGTCAACAAGTGATGTGATGTTAATCAGAGAACTGACTGCTGATAGATTCATTGATTAATTACCCTATGGATGATCTATACATCAGTCAAGTTAATGAATCAACAAACAGAGCAGCCACATGTTGATTTTTGCAGGGAAAGGTTGCATGTTGTTTAGAGGAATGGAGGTGAACCTGGGCATATCAGACAGTTACAATAATTAGCCTAAGTGGTTGTTCCAGGGTTTTACCAGCCTAATTTCAGAGCAGTGAAATGGAAGGAGTGCTACCGAAAATGCCCTGGGTGTACTCTAAACACATCATTCAAAAAAAAAAAACAACAACAACCAGTAAATGGTAGAGCAGCCAAACAGAAATGGCCCTTCATGCTTTTGTAGTGATGAACTTGTTTAGCGATGCGCTGCTGCTATTATCACTGATGTGAAGTATGATGTGTTTCCATCACTATTACAGCATTTATCTCAGCCCTATTGAAAAGGTTAAACATTAATAATTAAAGCACACCTGCAGACATGTTTTTAAGTACATAAAAATACTTTTCGATGACTAATATTTGCTTCCCACAGAAAAGGTTAAAAACTAACAAAACCTCTCCAACAGTCCAGCTTGGGCGAAACTGTCTCTTATGAAACGCTGTTATATTCAATAATAAATAAATGACGAGGATACTGCTCTTCACCAAAAACGCCAACAAGCTGACAACAAGCATTTTAAGTGTTCTTGGCTTACGAATTGATGTAAACAGCACGCTTTATTGGCTTGTTAGCTTGCATCAACACATCAGAGACAATCTCATAATACCAGGGAAAAAAACAGAAAAGAAATGTGAGTACAAAATTCAGGTGATAAACTATGCACAGCTACAAGCAAGTATGAGACGTCTTAAAGGGCATGAACATAATTAAAACATTTTAGAGTGTAGAGGATGTTTGATAGTGGTTTATGCCTCAACATTTACTCTTCAGCCTACATTAGTCTCATAATTATCTAATTCAAATGTTACGCATATATATCTGTTTAATCTCTAGGTTTAATAGAACTATATTCTGTAATATAGTTTGTCCAACACTTGTGTGGCATCTGTAAAAGTATGAGTAATATGATGAAAAACATTGATGAGGCCTCTCGAAAGTTTATTCCATTCCCTCACATCTCACCTCGATCGATCTCCTCTGGCAGGTTTTATCCGATCGAACGCTTCCTAAATAAACAAGCCAAACGTATCCAAGTTAATGAGAGCAACCATCATTAACAGACCAGTGGTGGACTAAAAATGACCTTTGAGAGATGAGAAAAGTTCCAGTACAAAAGGCCACCTGACAGTTTTAACTTTGACAGCCTGGATCCTAATTCAAATTCTGCTTAATAAAACACTTCATATGCAGTGGTGTGCAGAAGTTTAAGGAGCTTCAGATGCTGAGATTTTTTTTTATCTATGATGTACGACCATAAGTATCACCTGATAAGAAGGTGATGAGAAGCTTATATCCCGTTACAAAGACCTATTTTTCGGCTGCAAGAATGACAGATGGAGCGGACTCTGTCTGGTCTTACTAGAGGGACACACTAAGCAGAAAACGGAAGCAAGTTTTCCAAGATACTTGAAAGAAAAAATCTACCTGCTGTGAACAATATTTGTCCAAGAGGACCAACAATACTTTTGAGCACAAATATAGATTTGACTCCTGCAAGCTGAGCTGCTGCTTGCCCCGTATCACATGTCCACCGAGACTTTGATTAAAATCTGATTTCAAAGAGTTATGTAGATCAGATATGTACACTAATGTTGCTTTAATCGTCAACATCTGCGCTAAAGTACTCTTTAGGGTGCAGGCTGGCTTTCATTTGCTTCCCCAGGCAGTCACTAAAAACACATGATCCTCATAATAATTCAGTGGCGAGAGTGGGCAGATTGAGCATGCCCCCCACCATCAAGATCCATCAGAGAGCGCTGTAATGGGATGAAAGGAGACATGGAAAACACGGATATGGACTCTGAGCACAGTTGGGGTGGATTGGATTTAAGTACAGTGGCTGTCAAAACTGGGGCTGATGACTGAGAAAACATATCAACAGCAGGTGTTTGGATTGATTGGTGCCAGGTCAACCTCATAGCCCATTTTCAGCTGATGTCCCTACTTCACACTATTTTCATTCTCACCCCCAGGGGTCCCTGCTGCAGCCTCTTCCACTGAATCTTGTCAACAAGCAGGTTTTTTTTTTCTCTGTGAGGTGAGCAGGAATAATTCATCGTGTCAGATTGGCTAGCATGCATGCAATTGTGTGTGGGAATCTGTGTGCTGCCAGATTTAGAGTGGCAGGCATACTAAAAGTGAAGGAAAGGGGGTGAAAGACAGGTCACCATTAAGTAAGAGCAGTGTGAGAGGTCTCCTCAGGACCACCGGAGACTTTCTTAGATGTACAGTAATATTAGCTGTTGTTTAGTGTGAATGATATCATATATCATATCATATGATATCATAGTCATTCTCCCTGTTTGAGAAATCAGAACCCAAAAGTCATTTTCTTGAGCGTCTGATGGAGCTGTTTTCAACTATTTATACTTACATCATGACTGAGAAGCTTTAAAGTAAAATTGTTTCTATTAAAAAAAAGCCATTTCTGACATAACTGCATCTAAAGCAAACCCTTTAAATGGAACGACTAATGCTAAAAACATCCATCCCTCTATCCGCCCATCCATCCCATAAAGGCTACAGCAACTCTCCTCATTGGTTTCCTCCAAGCCTCCAGCCAGAAGTTGCTCAGAAACAAAACTGAGGCACATCACAGCCAGGATTGGAGTATTGGCCTTTGCCTGGGGCCACATGCAGTTTATAGCGAGATGTGACAGTCACATCAGCCACTAAATGTGACCCAGTTCTGGAAAATGTATTATGATAGGCTGACACGAATAATCTCATCTTAAAAAGCCCTTTGTCTTCCTCCCTTCGCCCAAATTTGGACACATCCTGTAAATTCTCTGATCTAGTACTAGTTTACATCTCTAAATAATGTTATCAAGTTGACTTTTTAAAGAATTATTCAAGTTTGTGAGGGGTCATCCATCCATGGAAAAGATACTATGAACACAAAAGTAATGAAAAACTCAGAAAACATATGTTGGGATATACGTTTGGATTTTTTGTGTTGTGATGTTTAATCTTAACTTAGATATGATAGTGTACTCATGTGAACTTTGGTCTCTGTGAGGATTTTCTGTCTCATTTAGAGATTAAATGATTATTTGCCTAACTGATTAATCAATCAATAAGGAAAAAACATATTAAGAAACTATGTGTTTTGATTTAATCTCAAGCAAAATACATCCAACTGACTGATTACTTCATCCAGAAATTTTTGTATAATAGAGCAATTTATTATGAAAATGGTTTCTAATAATCGCTCACAATAGCACACAATTGGTGTATCAACCAAATGGAGGTTATCCCTCAGTTGGAGACCCTGGGAAGAAAATATTTTATTATTGATTCTTTGAAATTAATTTTCATAATTAAAAAAAAAAGACACCTCTTTTGACTGCTGAATAATATGCTGTAATTTAATGATCTTTTTATGTGAAATACTGTTCAATTTGGATTTCTATTTATGAGTGTCTATAAGCTAAAGCAAAGAGCAGTCTCTGTATTTGTGCCCAATGCAGCCAGTAAAGCATTCTCATCTGCAATGAGGTTGAAACTGGATTGATTGAGAAAGGTCTAAATCTATGCACCATTAGCAAATTTATGATCAATTACGTGAACTAAAAGGATCACATGTGAATGATGGGTGCCCTAAAAAAATTATGTAGCCTGCTCTTAACTTTTTAAACTTTCCTGCGCCTCATCCCGTGACAGTTTTAGGTTTGATTCCCCCGTAACAATTCAGAGTAAAATCCTATGGGCCTCACTGAGCTCTTTGCTTCATGAAGTATGAAAAGGCGAATAAAGCGTATAAAGCTCTGCTGTCCACGAAGAAACTACATAAAACTAGGTTTTAAAAAGGTTTACTATTGTGTGGTCTGCTGCTGCAGCCCATCTGCCTCAATGTACAACCTGTTCAGAGAGGATATTCTGCATATCTTGCTTATTTTTTGAGTTCCCGTTGCCTTTCTATAATCTCCAACCTGTCTGCACATTTTGGTCCATTGGATAACAATCCCAACAGATCAGCAGTTCCTGAAATATTCACATCAGCCCGTCTGACATCCGGCAACCATGACATGTTCAAAGTCACTTATCCACCTCTCTTTCTCATTCTGATGCTCAGTTTAGCCTTCAAGTCATCTTCGCCATGTCTACAAGCCTAAATGCATTGAGTTGCTGCCATGTGATTGGCTGATTAGTTATTTGTGTTAAGCCGTTAAACAGGAATCCCAAATAAAGTGGCTGATGAGTATATTTTGGAGAAATCATAAAAAACATCAAATTTGTAAAGAAAAAATAATACATGTCCGCTGCGGGGGAAAAAAAGCTTGCTATAAACAAACTCCGGGTGATTTGTTTGCAACATCAATGGGACGCCAGGATGTTTTCTTCACTGCATTCAAAGAAATTGCAAAAATGGTGCTTGACCAAGATGATTCACCAGCTTAATATGTAGTGTCCCACTCTGGAAATCATTTCACTATCCATTATGTTTTCAAATATTCTCACAACATCATCTGTGTAACTGTGGATTTTCTGTATTAACCAACGCAAATATGAAATGATAGAATACGTTGTATTGTTTGACAGATATCGCTCCCACTCTCACATCTGCACCCAACAAGACGAGCCCCGGAAGGTAACGATTACATCGTTACATCTCACTTCTCCCAGATTGGCCTTTAATTCTTGTCCTTGAGGCCTGACACTGACAATGTGTACGCATGCTGCAAGTAAATGATCCCACGGAAATTAAGCCGAGAGGTCTGAGCATCGCAGTCGAAAAATGGAAGAAAACTGTATTGGGAGCTAGTTTATCCTTGATGTCTTTTTTTTTTTTTTCACCTGCTTTTTTTCTTATGGTTTTTGTCAGAGAAATTACACGTGTCTGGGAGAACATGACTTACAAAATGTTCAGTATTTGCAGGTATGATTCAGAATCAACAAACTGTTGCTCGGTAGGTCTGTGCCAGTGTATGTGATCCTACTGTAAATGAGAACAGATGCTGCACCGTCTTGCAGTATTTTGTCTTTACAAAAGGCGGCATATAGGAGCAAAACACAGGGATGAATTACCACAAAATAAAGTGAGACAAGCATGCAGCCGTGCATTTTCCTGATGGATTACTGCTGCTCTGCATGAATGAACATGTGACATAAGAAACATGTAGTGAATCTGTTTCACTCAATGGTCAGTTTAATACAATTTAATACCTAATTATGTTTCACTTGTCATACTTTAATGTTGCCTGAACGTGAATAATGAGAGGTTATGATTTAATTGATGCCTGTTCAGCACTCTGCTAATGCCTTGGGTTTTGTCAATCTGATAAAGGTACTAGATAATAACTAATTAGTTTGAGTCATTGATGTTGTGTTCTCTAAAAATGAGCGAGCATCCCGAAGTCCTAGTGTGCCATTGGTGCAAAACTTGATCACAAGCAGATTAAGAGGGATGAATTTGTAAATCCTGGCCGTGGCTGTGCAACATTTACATGAGCAACCAAAGTCCATAGAGCTGCTGCATATGGGAATATAAAGTTTAATGGTGCTGGGACTAATTAATGTGTTTATAGGCTTTCCCCTTAATCTTGAAGAAATACTTAAAGGTCACCAACCAAATTAGGACCGAGTCGACACCAAAGGTCAGCGAATCTTGACCTCAGCTTCTGCTGCTTTCCCTGCTCTAATTCAAATCATGAATCCTGAAATAAAAAAAAGTATTATCTTTTTTTGCAGCGGTAGGGCTGCTGTGTCAGCCTAACACATGAGAATTGAGGTTGTCACCATAGTTTTACATGTTGAATCTGCCTGTCAGTGCAGCCTCACCAGGTTGTGTCGCCTCACATTTAAAAAACACAATTCAGGCAAAAATGAGAGCTTATTGTAAAAAGGTATACACTAAAAGGAGTTGGTGTTTACCTGTTGCAGCTCAGACGTTGAGCAGATAGATACAACTCCTGGCTTCTGGCTTGAAAATGAAATTCTATTTGCATTTCTAATGCCAATATGGCACTAAATATGCAAATATTTGAGAGAGTGCACCTGGCTGATTGTCAGGAAACATGTCCCAACAAGAGATCTGTCAGTGGAAAAAGTGGGATGGATTATAAAACTCCTTCAAGAAGGTCATTCAACTTGAATTGTGGCAAAAGATGTTTGTTGTTCCCAGTCAGTTGCGTCTAAAATTTGAGGGACAAACAAAATGGGAAGTTTGTAAAAGGGAAACATACAGGTCAACCAATTGAGATGTCAAAGTCTCAAGTGATAAAAGTCAAATTAATATGCCTTGAAAGTAGAAAAAATAAAAATAAAGATATGAAAAGAAATTTGTTAGGACCAGGAGTTGGTCTGTGACCAAACTAAATGGGATTTTCATACATAAAAGGGAAACATAAACAATCAGAAACACCCTAAACAGAAAAAACAAGGTTATTATGAACTGAAAGGATGTAGTCATGAACTGTGGATGATTAGATGAATGAGATATTCAATGATGAATCATGATTCTGCACTGAGCAACGAGACAATGCCATTATTTTTGCTTGATGCAGGTCATTTCAAACATATGAAAAGGACTTTGTGAAGAGGCAAACAGATTTTCAGTCTTGATGAGGTGGGATTTATCTCAGAGAAAGGACCAAGAGAGATGACAGTCATTATCTAAACAGTAAATGCACAGGTAGACATAGACATTTTGGACATTTTCCTCTCATTCCATCAATTGAAAAGAGGGTTGGAGATTAGATCTTTTTTCAGGATGATAATGCTACAGAGTAAAGAGCATTCAAACTCAATTATATGACCAACAAACAGCCTGAATATCAATGCAATTGAAAATATATGAAGGAAATTGAAAGAAAAAAAGTCCATGACAAGGCTCCATTCAGCAAAGCTGATCTGTTGTACGTTATCCGAGAAAGTTAGAAGCCAGCTGATGGAGAAGGAAAAAGATGTGCAACAAAATACTGATTATTTTTGGGTTTGTGACTCTTTTTTTTAACAACTATTTCATTAAAATGTTATGGTTTACAAAAGCCAAAATGTTCAGCTCTTGAATAAAACAGTCCTCCATAATTTTTGCCAAGGGTTGTAGCAGCATGAGGGAGCTTTTAACAGTTGTGAGAGGTCCTCTGTGTGCCCGGAGGAAATGCCACAGGTTGAATAACCTGTACAAAGGTTCCTGCTCAGGCACTCAGTGATAAATTGTTTGCTTTAAAATGAACAATGACTGGGGCTGGCTGTCAGGGTCTGTGGTATTTTACAGAGAACTGACTAGATGTTAAGTATCCTGCATGCTCTTTGAAAGCTCTGCTACTAAATGGTAATACAAATGTTGCAGCTTATTGCATTTTTTCCCCTTTAGAATTTTCAAAAACCAGAATTAGTTCTTCCTCCACTTGATTAAAATCCATCTGCTCCAAATTATGTGTAAGAAAATTAGGGTATTACATGTGAGCTAACACATCTGAAGTCATGAGCCATGGCAAACATCCATCAACAGCTCCAATCCTCCCTCACTGCCACAAACATTAACCCCACAGTCAGGAATTAATGTTTCCAGACATCCACTCTGGACCAACCATTAGACTGTTATAATGACCCCTCAAGGAAGTGTGGGTCTTTTGGGTGAAGGCACAGTACACACTATTAACCCATGTCAGGCTGATGCTAGTTATCACACACACACACAAGCCTGACCACTGCATCCGGAGGTTAGCTTGCCACAGGAGATAAATTGATTGAACACACGGAGTGAAACAAAAGGCTGTGCACGTTTCACTTCTCAGAAGCACAGTGTGAATTTCCAAACAGAGTAATCAAATCTGAAGCACTGACATGTCTCCATCCCACATTCTGGCCCAAATCCATCATCCTCTGATCATGACGAGCAGAATAAACTTCTTTAATTAATAAATTCAGATTTCCAAATAACACCTGCAAACCCAGTGTGGGAGGAAAAATTATAAATGAAGGACTCAGCGTCACTCAAATTTTCTCTGATGGGAAAGGAATGAAGGAGGAAAGAACATAGCAGTTTTTGGTCTAACTGAAGGTGAAAATGACAGCCCCCTCCAGCAGTTCTAGCCATGAGTACTAGTGCCTTCTTATTTATGCTTGTGGAGTATGCTTCCTCTAGAAAATCAAAATCGTGGAACATGAGATATTTTTGGCATGAGGAGGGGTTTCATAGTTTCAGCGCCCCTAAGGAACGAAGGCATATCTGTCACGAATTGGAGCGAGCGTGTGCATTTAGTCGTTAGGAGTTTTCTGATAGCGGGCAAGAGACAAGTCATTAAACAAAGAGAAAAAATAACGACAAGTTAATTGGAGGTTACGGTCTCTCATTGAGCTGAATTATGATGAAAGGGCTGATTCTCCAGGATCTGATGTTGTTGCCGTGACAATTTCCTGCAGCATCATTTTATTTTCCTAGTCAAACTTTTTGTCCTTTGAGCATATGCCCGCCATGTTCTCACAAGCTCTTAGCTTGACTGGCAGCAATGAATTTTGGGCCGAAGGGAAATCTCTCCGACTTGCTGAGCTCATTTTGTGTTCACCTGAGTTGCACTGAGGTTAATAGCTAATAGAGCTGCAGACAGAGTGGTCACTGAAGTACTATATGCCCAAGTTCCCACATGGGGGATGCACATGTATCCAAACATCATTATCAAAGAACATGCCTACTCTCATTAGGGAAGATCAGAGAGGAAAAAATAAGCCTTATTTTCTGTGGGTTGACATGCTTTCATGAAGCCAGTGTCTTTTCCCAGAGCTGCTGAGCCAAATATCGGGCTAAATGAAGAGGCTGCAGACCATGATAATGTGATTTTGGTGCAAGCGCATGAACTAGAGAGGGGAAACACAAAGTGAGAGGTAGTGTTTGGCAACGAAAGTAACATATATTTGAATTGAGCCAAAAAAAAGAGAAAAAAGTTCAATGTTCCACTGTGGGATGTGCGCTATAGTCATTATCTCCCATGTCACGGTGATTCAGTGTCAGCGTCTGTCATAAGGCACCAAGGACTGAGTCTCACTGTTACGTAATGGATTGTGCTTCTCTGCGATCTCAAGCTGTTTGCGCTTATCGAGTTGTAAACATTTCACCACAATAAAAAGATGAGCACTATGTCATGGAGCTGCAGCCGCTCTTGCTCACTAGATGCTCCAACGACACAGAGTCAAATGTCAAATCAGTTTTAAAATGAAAAGACTCAACAATTCATTCCTCTACCTGCAAAGTTATGCGAAAATAAAAACACTGGTGAAAACAAGGAGGGGGAAATTTAGATGGGTGAAATAGGAGTGCTCATGATTCACCCATGCGGCTGCCTGACAGTAGCCATCTGTCTTATACTTTCCAAATTCATTCTTCTGAGCACGCTGGGCCTATACATAGCAACAGGGTGCTTGCGATTCAGTGGCAACACAGTGCATCATCCGATATCTCTGGCCCTGTCTGATGCTTGGCTGGCCAGGCGATGCGTCTGCAGAGACTTCATGAATAAAAGTGCAGCAATAAACTTTGATTACAATCAAAAAGCCCGTCAGGTCTTAAACACACAAGGTACCCTCATATCAGTGTGCGGTGATTAATTTCTATGGGGCTCTATACACATGAGACTCTGGATCAAATATGTGTGCTGAGCCAGCCGAAAAGACAGAGAAACTAAGTGATGCGTTGTGGAATTTCAGTCTTATTGCAGTAATTGGTTCTTGCTACTGAAAAATGTGAAGAGTTCATGCCTGGACAAACTAGAGAGAAATCCTACCTTTGCCCCTGTGTGCATGTGTGTGTGAGAACTGAAAGGAAAAAGAAGAAAGATGGTGAAAGGCTCCCAAAGGCCAAGTTTGGATTTTTAATAAGGCCCTCTGAAGAGAGAGGCAGAGTCTGGAGGGAGAAGACCTCAGCACTGGTGGCCACAGCAGTGTGATGCAAAGGACACACTCATATTAAGGAAATGACAAAGGCAAGCCAGATGGAGTTAAAACAGAGAGAAGAAGACCTAAAAAAGGAGGTGACGGGAAGTATTACAGCTCAAAGTGCTGTAAACTTTTGCCTTACACGAACACTTACATAAGGCGGTGCTAAAATTAACAGAGGTGAGATTAACAGAGTTGGATAGTGGAAGAACATGAAAAGGAGAAAATGTCAGCTAACAAGGCATTATAATCATGAAGGAATTGTTCATCATAAAAGGTAATTTTCCTTTCTGAATCGAAATGTTAATGATCAATTAGAGTTGATTCTATTTGATCTTTTGCTCCGATTAAAAAAATATCAAGAATAAATGTTTTCAAATGGATCATTATGATCTGAATCAGTGTCATCGCCCTTTAAACGAGTCCTTCATCGGCTCCTATTAAGACAATACACAGTAAATACTGTGTTTGAATAAGAGATTATATAGTGCAATTTTTTATATTCTGTTGCCATGTGTCCTTTCTTTATTGCTTGACCTTTAGAAGCATCATATTTGCTGGTCTGAGATACCAGAGAATGGAAAATGGAAATTTTGGAGTCTGAGAGTGTACTTTTCTCTAAGACTGTGGCAAGCAAAGGATGATATTTCTAAACCACGTTAGATTTGTT
Source organism: Atherinosoma microstoma (assembly GCA_037177055.1). Classification (NCBI taxonomy): domain Eukaryota; kingdom Metazoa; phylum Chordata; class Actinopteri; order Atheriniformes; family Atherinidae; genus Atherinosoma; species Atherinosoma microstoma. The sequence goes on along the minus strand of JBBBVU010000021.1, from coordinate 7,965,285 downwards.
TGTGTCTGTATATATTTAGTGGGGTGCAGTAAAATTAGCATGAGGATGAAGGGGAAGGGGCAGACCTGATGCCATGCAGTCCAGCTGCTGGGTTCCTATCCTTTTCTTATTAAAGGAAACAGAAACAGTTCACTGTATGCATTCCTGAATACTGGCTGCCAAAGTTATGAGGCTTGGTGGTAATTAAAACCCAACTCAGCAGCAAGCCCATTTTACTAGTTTTTTTTTCTTTTTTATGTGGCTCCACTCATTCCTGATTTTCTTGTTCTTCTAACTATGGCCTCTAAAAGCCAGGCAACAGCTCGCAGAGAGATGATATATAAAAGATTCAAATCACTCTCTGTAAATCCCAACAGCAGAGAAATCGGCAAGACAAAGATATACATGTATAGTGCTAGATATATTTAAGAAGTCCATTTGTGATCAGTTAAGCCAGGATATATTTAAATCCTGATACAATTTTTATGATCATAGCTGATTATCAGGAAGAATTCTTGTTACAGTGATGTAATGAACTTAACATGCAGAGTTAAAGCTTTAATTTGAGGGCATTTAGATCCAAACTGGAGGAAGGGTTTAAGAATTAAAGTCCTTAAAAATGTAAAACCTTTTTTTATTTCAGGAGATCAAAATAGATAGCAGCCTTTAAAGAGTGTGTGATGTGCCTCTGTTGTTTCTTTATCAGGTAAAAAGTACAAGTCTGGAGGTGATTTTCAGCTGGTAAATTGTTGTGAACTCACAACAAGCTCTCAGAGCAAGTGGAACAGGTAATCCTTAAGCTGCCAAAAACAAAACAAAGATAGTGGGATGGGGGTGGTCAGAGCAACAGGTTAATGGATTCAGAGAAAAAAAAAGGGACACACTGGTGATCAGTGTCACAAGAAGGCCTGGACGTCCACAGGAGACGAGAGTGGTGGAGGATCACTGAACCCAGCCATTCCAAGAAGACTCTCCAGTAGATGTTATCATCTAAATCTCCCACAAAGATAACACTTCATCAGAGGAAAGATGAGGGGGTTTTACAAGGAGGTGAGAAGCAGATTCACAAGCCACAAGAATAGAAAATCTGATTAAGCTTGGTGATGATCAAGCTACACTAGAGGAAAGGGAAGAAAAAAAGACATATAGAAGTGTTCCAATGAATTTAGTCTGCTCAAATTCAACTAAATCTACAAAGCGTAGATGGACAATGACCCAGAGCATACTGCAAAAGCTACACGGGGGATTTTTAAGGTAAAGAAAGGGAATATTCAGGGATATACTAGATTTCAGCACAATCTTAAGTTTATTTCAATTGCTGAGGACAAAAATAGATATTAAATTATTAGTGGTATAGAAAGTAAGTAAAGTAATGTAAGATTACATCATATTTATGGTCATGTTGTCGGTTTACATTTAAGCCACTGACAAGAAGAATTCAACAAGTTTAAGTAGCTATTATTTTTCTCAAGTCCTCACTTCAAATACATAGCTGTTACTTTTTAAGACTTTACTATGTATCATGGATTTATTTTAAAACTGTTTAAGAACAAATTAATTTACATTCTGAGGAAACTTTAAAGGTTTCTTCGGTTTAATAATTAGGGAAAAATGGCCAAATATGGTGAGAGACGAGTCCAACTTGTAGATTTGTCCTTCTATCTATCCCACAATGGCTCTCACACCTGCTTATAGTTTCCCAAATGGTCAGTTTATTGGCAGCTAACTACAGTCACATTAAATGTGAATGACATCTACATCAGGAGCAGAGTGATGACACCTCCTGCAGCTTTTTCAGTAATGAGACCATTTGCATGCTGATGGTCATTTGCTGTCGTTATCACCCCGAGAAACCAATAAAACCACATGAACTATGTTCGAGGCAGCAATGAGTATAAAAAATATTGCTCTAATTTTTACAGAGTGTATTCAGCCTCAGAGCACGATGTTTATGTACAACAATCCTAATATTTGAAGAAGTATTCATTTGAGTCACATACGCTGAAAAAGATTGCTTTGCATTTTTGTCAACAAGTTCCCGCTGTGTTGTTTTTTGAATGAGTCATGAATGGGAACACTTGCAGAAAGATCATCAAAGACGTCCCCTCTGAGTTGGTGGAAACTTTCCCCAATGTTCCTGCTGCTCATCAATGTTTCTGCCTGAAGCAATGTCGGTCTTCCCCTTTGCTATCCCAGGATTTTGCTAGCAAAGCTGCTCTGTATATGCCACCCAACAGTCTTTACTTGGACCGACACACACACGCACACACAGAACTACAGCTATTTTTCTCAGCTGTAGCATGATTGGGAGAGCAGGGGTTTCTAATGTCACACAGAGGAAATGGAAGGTGATGGTGGTGAGAAATAGAAGGAAAGTACCTGTGATTTCAACTTCTGCCAAGGCTGCTAAGGCCTCTTGTTAGCTCTCCCTGGTAAGGTGTCGGTATCTTTGCCTCTCATTACTTCAGCCACTGATTTGGCACTCCTGGTGACTCAGAGGCAGACAGCTCGATGGCAGCAGAGTGTGAGAAAGTGAGAGATGTTCCGTTTCAATCTCCAGAACAGATACATCCCCACACATTTGTTATGCCTGCACCCAAACTGAAGCTAGATAAGATGGCATTTAGTATCAGAGGCAGCGTCAGCAAACTTCCACAACTTTCTCCTTCATTATGTTTGCCTGATAAGATTTTATATGTCACTTACCTGGATGGCCCACCTCAGGCCATTAAGAATTCACTTTGAATGTAGAGAAGTGGAATACTAAGTGTAAAAATACCAAGCGGGGGGAAAAAAAGTGAGTTGAGTGACAATAAGTAGTGGCTTTCTGTGCGTGGCTGTGACTTAAAAGAACAGCGGGTGGAGAAAGCAGAGTGAGCAACTTTGGTTACTTGTGATAAGCTGAAAGGATTGACTGCCCGCTGCACTTTTCTTTGGCGCTTGGTGAAAGGAAAAAAATAAATAAACACTTGCAGTTTAAATAGCATGTTTTCTAAATCCCTCTGCGCTGGTCAGCTGCAGGCAATCATCAGATGTCATATTTTCATCTTCCCCTCCTTGCTCGCTCCCTCTCTTTCCCTCTCAAATGGCTGTTAGTGATATAAAGCTGCTGTGCTGCCATCCTCTCAAACACTAAGCTGCCGAAACATCGTGTTGGCCTCCCAGGGCTGGGAACGGCCGTGCAATCTAAAGTTGCACTGTTGGCCATCAGGCTGCTTGGCTTCCTGACTGTGGACGGGGAATGGAGCGAAGCCAGATCTGCTGGCAAAGGCCGGTAAAATTGCCGCACACAGTCAAAGCTGGGAGGCAAGAATTGTCAAGCTGAAAGCCAAAGGTCTCTGAATATGACAATTCAAGCTCTGAGGGCTCAATATGGAGTTTTAACACAAGGTCTCACACCTATTCATTTTTCCTATTTACGACAATGATAACTTTTTTGAATGTGACTGAATAATTCGAATTTTCACACATTACTTATTATTATCTCACTTATTATTTTCCGTTTTCTGACACAATAAAAACATTACTTTAGATATAAAAAGGACTATTATACGGGAAAATGGACCCTTTTACATTTCCAACATTACCATATTTTAAAAAGCCTTTCTGCAACAAAGACATTTCTCCCAGAAAACCCCAAAGGCAAATGTTTCCCTTGTGCAAAGGCATGCTCATTACTGTCCTCAGACAAGAAGTCAAAGAGATGGCATGCCCAAGAATACATTTAGAGAAGGCAACTGACTTTTTCTGGCTCCTTACAGACATGGATGGCGTCAACTGACCCCTCTTCTATTCTTTTCATTTGTCATTACCCTGAGGGGCTTCAATTCTATATGCTCTTTTACTAATTGTGTATAAGGAAAGAATATTTGGAGCCTATGTGATTTAACCACGGTGCAGAAATTGCTGAATGGCCTGGTACTTTTTCTGTGTCTTGTCTGAGGCTGAGTCTGCACAAGATGAATTCAGGTACAGTATTCAAAGTTGATCATTTACATCAGCGAATCAGAAGAAAAATATGCAAGTCAAAGTGTATCTCTGCTATCAGATATGTGTAAAACAGACGAATAAAAGAAGCAGCAAAATATGCAAAATGCTATTTTGTTGGGGGGCTTTTGAGGGCAGCAGTTGGCTGAAATTAGTAGGCACCTATATAAGACTCTGACTTGTAGTACACACTGCAATTCTTCACAAGACAGTTTGTGTAAAACTTTAATGTGCTCCGGTTTGCATGACTCCTTCTGGAATTATGAGGCTTCAACTTGGTAGAAATGAGAAGTTAAAATTCTCCCTCTGCTAAATTTGAAAACTTTTTTTTCGTTTTTTTGCACATTTAAGTAGCAGTCTTGTCAGTATCTAAAATTGAAGTTCCCTGCAGAACCTTGATAACAATATAAAATACCTTGAAAACCTGAGTTTTAATATTTTGGTGATTACAGCTGTGAATATGCGGGTCAAAACAAACACATCTGAGCATTGTTGAGCAAAAATTCATTTAAATTTCTATTTATCCTTTGATAACCAGCGAGAGAAAAAGCATATTGATTCAAAAGGAGCACAGAGTACATTATAAAAGATATAGAGCTTCTGTGTTATATGCAGTAATTCACATCAGTACTCTCATCACACAGACCAACAAGTCTCTTCTTTATGTTGGACACACTGACCTTGGCCAGCGATATGGCACACAGCACATCCTCTTGGTCTAGCCAACATACAATGTAAATTGTTTTTGAAAATTAAAAATCCATGCTGCCCACTTTGATATAGGGCAGAGCTTTTAGGCACACGGTGGATATGCATTAGGGTTTAATGATATTAGCTATAACTATATGATGCAGTCTGGAGGAAATGATCCATGTTTACATTCGGAGCAGCTGCACAGTACAACATGACTAAATGACAGCAATTTGCTGCTTTAATAAAGAACAGTTTGTTACTGAAAATATAGAAGATATCTTACTTTTCTAAAAGTACTCTTACCTATAGATGTAATGCCACCCGGATTACTGAATTTAGGAATATGTAATCCATAAATTACCTTTATGCTCACTATTTTCCATTTTTATCTCCACGTAAAAATGCTGCAGATGGCACAATCCAAAAAACAAATGTGCTTTATCATCAAAACATAACTAAATATCAGTAATCAATATTTCCAGGAGACAAGACTGCCCACTCACTGTTTTCCCTTTTTCCTCTCCCTTTTCTCATTAATCAATCCCACTCTCATCACCTCCTTCTATTGTACCCTTCTTCTTTCAGCCGTCTTCCGTCTCTCTCTCCTTCTCTTTGAAGTTCAGGGTCACTGTAAATGAAAAAAACGCTCCCCCTTCTCATTTGATGTCAGGGACTGAACTTCATGCTTTAGCGTCACATCAGCAAAGGACAGGGCTCCAATTTAGACTTTAAAAACTGGTTATTCTAAATCTGACCTCAAATGAGTAATACAAAATGAGACCTAAACTTATTAGTCAGATCTTCATTGAACATATTTGATTTTCTTTTAAAGCTATTACCAAATATATACTTAGACTCCTAATGATCTCAGATGTGGAGTTCTAAGTCAAAGAGTGCCTGTCCAGATGAGTCCAGTGACTTTGGCTTTTCAATAATGTTTATTGCCACTCTCTCTAGGAAAGTGTCCTCGCTGCTCTTGCTTTCTAATAGATATTATTCAGACCTTTGCTTTTTTTCCATGTCTGCAAGCACAACAGTTTCCAGAGATAGCTGGGTAAATGTCTTCTCATTTATCTTGTGAGTTGCACAAAAGTGCTCTTTCTCATTTGGATGCTTCTTGTTTCCCACTGTTTAGAGCCACAGCTTGTCATATTTCAATGCAATTTCATTGGGACATGGTCCATTTCACCGAACAACCCAAAGGGAAGCTGTAATTGGTGCATCTTAGAAAAAAATGAGCGACAACTGCATGGAAAGTCACTACAAAAAGAATGATGTCAACATGAAGAGTTATTTACTGAGCAGTGTACTTTCTGTGTTTGAAGCTCTTGTGCAGATTCTGCACTTTATGGCATGAATATCCTTGTAAAGGAGCAATGGAGGAAACTGCTGCATTGCTAGTTTACCAGTAACGGTAGTCTGTAATGCTTACATGTGTTGTTTGGTTTAAATGTGGTACACATCTGAGATATAGAACTGCTAGCGCTAGTGAGGCATGTAGCTTCTGGCTTAGGTTTCTGCAAAACAACAATGAGACTACACATGCGCATGTGCATATTTACACTTCAATCTTTCTCTCACACCATCACACTCTCTCTGGCCCTCTCAATGGATTATCACCTGCAGGCATTTGGCCTTGTAAATGTGTAAATTTCACTCTAACAACATCCTGAACTCATGAGAATATGTGAAACGGTTGAAACCTCTTCACACAACATGATGTATACGCATCAAGCAACAAACATCTCCTCCACTGTTTTGGCTACCATGGTAATGAGTTCCTTTGCAAGCGGCTGTGATGACACCATCAATGTAGCTTGATTCTTAAGTTAAGCATGTACTTAAAAAGAAGAAAAAAAGTTTGTGCACCATCTCTAACTGGGGGAAAGAAAATATTTGCAACTTGTATGAGAACCCAATGAAGCATATCAGAAGCTAATATTTAAGATTTTCTGTAATGAATTACAGCACAGGCACACAAAATAACACTGGTTATTAACACTGGTTATTACAGTGTAACTACACCCACTGTAAAATTTCACAAGACGCAAGAGGCTAAGAGGGGTGGGGTGTTAATGTGGGGATGCAGGGCTGAATAGGGGACTGGTTTGAAACAATAGGTAACATTTTGAGTCAGGTTTAACACATGTAATTGTGAGTTTTGATTTTAGAAAAAAAAATGGAGCTGTACCTCTGAGCTTTTGGTGATTTTTACACAGTGGCGCCTCCTAATGATGGCTAATTTGGCACCATTTTGCAGCCTGTGTCTTCTCTGAGCTGTTTCCAACCTGTAAAACTCAGCCTGATGTTGACTCTTGTCTTATCTCTAGCCCTTACTTTCTTTTCCTAGCTTCTTCCGATAAGGTCTTCTTGCGTTTCTTTGCCGAATCGACCACGGTGCGCATATAAAACGGCCAATGTGTTGATGTCCAGTTTCTAGTGTGTGATGCGGTGCTATAAAGCAAAACCCAACCGTCAAATGATACAGGGAAAAAAAAGTGAAGTTCAGTTTCTCAGGATGCTCCACGACAATGATTGGAATGTGCATAACAAATGTCAGTGTGCCATAAACGATCCAGAAGCACAGAGTTTTAAGGTTGGAAATGTATGAAGTTTTGCTTTAAAAACAGCACAAATGGTTTTCATAACAATGAAGTCATATGATGCTGTTTACAGTTAAAATATATATATTTTAGGGTGTGCTACCCCTTTAAAATCACATCAGCTGCATGAGAAACACAACACTACATGATTACTTCAGTAAATGTGAACTTTTATGTAAAGTTTGCCTTTTTTTTCTGCTGCCAAGAAATCTGCCAAGAAATCTTTTAGTGCTCAACACATTGCTCAACTAATATTTAATGTGATGTAACAAAACAACAGTTATAAGAGTCTGGAGCAGAGTAAGGTTGTGTCTAACTTTTATCTTTTAAACTTGATCCTCAGTTTTTGGACCCAGTCATTTTGCATATTTAAATACAAAACCAAATGCTTCAGGGTTAGAGTAAAATTTGTCTGTCTTGTCAGCTATAATCAGAAGATGAAAACTCAAAAAAAGAGTATGCACATATGTTATGACCTATTTCTGTATTGAAAACACTGTCAACAACACTAATAATAAATCCTCATTCATATGTCTGCAGCAGATCTGTGTTGTACATAAACATTACTTATGTGCTGTTCTCACGCCTTGCCGAGCAACTTTTATACGTTACAACCTAAAGCTTAGTGTTGTCAGAGCTGCTCCTCAAACTGTCCATAAAGGTTATGTGTTCAATAAAGCTCGGTGTTATAATCAGCCGACCATTAAACACAGACGGCAGTTACATCCCCGATGCCTGAGATAGATTTTGTTCAGTATTTAGAAAATCTTCAGGTTGAGCAGATACTCACTATTCCTCCACACCTGCTAACCAGGACCGGTGTCCCTGTGGAGGTTCAAGTGGCACCATGCTTGTCTCTGTGACCCTATATAAAAAAAGAGCAACAAGCTGGAGGTGTCTCGGGATCTCCCTTCTGGCCAGGTCCACACATGTTTTGGCTAAAAAAAACAAAACATGAAAAAAAAAAAAAAAACACGTTTGTGCATACGCACTCCCTGTCCTTTCCCCCGGGGGCTTCCCCCTCCTCCCTCGGCCTGTCTCAGCGAGAAGGTCACAAGAACACAGTTATCATGCTCGATTTGATTACGTCTTAATCCAATCAAGCAAAGCAGAGAGAGCCCAATTGATTTCTGAGACACAGAATAATGCTTATTGGGCTTAGAGGCACATGGCTGATTCCTGGACAAGGTTAAGTCCTCGGGGAAATATCATTTCTGTCACTGAGCCTACCAAGGGAACACGTCTGTGGTTTATTTACAGCTTTCACTGCAAACTGTGCGCTCCACATAGATGTCACTTAATAACGCTGCGATTTCCAGTCTCTTCTGTGAAGAAGGCAAAACACGTGTAACACAGCTATGCAAAGAGAGAATGAGGAGAGATCACCGTTCAAAATGTAATACATGCACAGAGAGGATTTTGATATGAAATGGAGGGAAGCACATGGCAATGGTATACACTCAGAGGTGGAGAATGAAGAGGTGTCAGAAGCATAAGAGCTCTATGTCTTGTGGAAGACTCCAGAGCTTGGCAGCTTTAAGCCATTCAAATATATCATGTGGATGTTGTACACACAGGAGCACACAAATATGTGTCTGTGCATGTGCACAAATTGCGCCACTGAATGAGATGTGAAACAGGAGCCCTTGCGGTTATTGAGGACTCTGAAGATATGCCCTTCAGCCTTCATGCTATCAACCAATCATGCTAGCAAGAATACAAACATAAAGATGGTTGGCTCCTGAAATCACAATTCTTTATAATAAGCAGCCTTTAGAAAACAAGGAGGATGCAGTCTGAGATGAAGACTGAAGAACATTATATTTGCAGCAAAGTGTCGCCCCCGCTCCCCCGCCCCCCCTTTCAGCACACAACAAGCCTGGGAGATGACGATGACAAGAGCTTTTGGGGAATGGCGAGGCCCACTCACCTTCTGGTTCACCACACAGTGTGCACTGTGATTCTAAACAAGGACCAAAGAGAGACAACAGGAGATTAATAGAGACAACACATATGTGAACGTCCATGTTTGAGCATGTGTGTGTGGGGACAAACATTAGCGTCCACCCTCCAATGTGAAAATATCAACTGCTATTCAAGATCCGGCCTCCCTCCCTCCCTCCCTCTCTCTCTATCTGTCGAAAACAAATAAAAACTGAACAAACAACGGTGAGCTGCAAACCAGTTTGTTCTCCTAATGTCCTTGCGGTGCGGTACCCATGTGCAACATAATAGAAACCCAGCCACCGTGCATAATATTACCATCATCCACATGCGGCTGCGTGAAAAGACAAAATGATGCATAGACAGGCGTCAAATAGGGGAAAAGAATGAGAAATCATATTGCCTCAATACATCACTGTCACGTCCCAAAGATGGAGTGGGCTAAAAAACTATGAGGACACAACCCTGCATGAAATTCAAAGTTTAAATCAAAGCTTAACACAAGAAAATAAATAAAAAAATGCTTTATGCTTTGTCATTGCTTTTTACTTTACATGCGCGTATCCATCTTTTTAAAGTCAGGTTTCCCATGCACCGAGCGTTTAAAGTAAACAAAAGGGTTGCAATCTTTTTTGCGTATCAGCCATACTGTTCCCATGCAAGCAGCAGCACATACACTGTGAACCTCAGAATATCTGAATCAATATATTGCCATCACTGCTAATGAAGAATCAGCCTTTTCCCAGGAGCTGAGAGAAGAGGAAGCCTCTAAGAATTGTGCCGCGGTTAAACAAACAAATGTATTTATTTATTTTTAGCAGAGAGTAGAATTAAGCATAATGAGCGTCACAAAGATTAAAATAGCGTCATGTCCTCAAGCCTTGTGTTCCATAGCTGGTCCAAAAACAGCTGTGGTGTGTCAGTGTTTGTCTCTCATCCTTGATGTAGCAAACAAAAAAAAGGGGGCCATGTTGTGTTTTATGCTGACGCTCTTCATCTAATCACCTCTAATGAGGGGGCTTAATTTGACTAGCAGCAACCTTGGAGTCATTGGCTCGACTTATTTCGGTGAGAACGGTGACACAGCCCTTTTTTGATGCCTTCAATCCTCGCATCCATGGGGACGCAGACCAAACACAACATGTTTGTAAAAGCTCAAAGCTCTGAAGTGCAGAAATTCTTCCCTCCCTCTCCCCAGATGACCTTGCTTGTGGGCAGCTTGCGCAGAAAAAACGACAAGTGAAAAAAAAAAAAAAATTCTGAAGCGACTTTTTTTTTTTTTTTAAAGGGTTGTTGATGATGTCAGTGTGGGCTGGATGTACGGTGTCACAACCTCGTTGCCATCTCGTCGTTAAACTGCCTGCTGGTGCTTCCATGGGCACAGTGGCCTCGTTTGGCTTCAGTTCCCCTGCTAAATTTCATCGCTTGCACACAGCACCTCCTCTTTAAGCTGAGTGCATATTTTCATGAGCACATGAGTGTAAATTAAAAAGCCAAGCGGGGTTATTTCTGATGCAAAGACCAGCACATAAACGGAAGTCATTGCAGTGTCCTTTTTTTGGGGTAGCAGGTGGTATCTGTCGGTTCAAACACAGAAAAGTGTCACAGGTGCAGTGGCAGACAGGACAAGCCTAGAGAGAATTTACTAGTTTAATTAGCCCTTTTACTTCCCCCCTCCCCACAGTAACATTCCACAGGGTGAAAGCAATTGGCTCTATTAGTTTGTCTTGCCTGTTTAAATTTAAAGCACTCTTGAATTTCCCTGTGCAGAGCACATATTGATTTTAGCCGGGCAGTTTTTACAGTAGGGGAAGTGTTCTTGGGCAATTCTCATTTGCTTTCCAGTTGGAGGTGAAAACTGGCTGCCAGCCTGCGGCCGCAGTGAACTTATGAAGCTTCTGCTTTAAATGAAAAAAAACAAAAAAAGTTTATTTGGATCAAAATGATATCATTTTTTTTTTTTTATAGTTATAATCTTATTTTGTGATGTCACTAATCGCAACCTACCAGTCCGACAATGCAGGCTCTCTCCAAATGTTAAGAACAACATATAGGAATACAAGCTGTCAAAAAAAACTTTCCACAAAAATGAACTTTTACTTGTTTTAAACTCTTCCAGTCCATATTTGACAGCTACAGGGTGTAATGTTGGCGTTATTCGGATGGCTGTCATCCGGTTAACCACTGCTCCTCTCTCATTCCATCCAGACAAGTTTATTTAGCTTTAAACTTTACTTTTGTTTTCAGTTTATGCTTTAAAAGATTTAGGTGTCTAGACCTCCTGCTTAGATTTTGGTAACAAAATGACTCAAACGTAGTGAACAAAAACAAATAAGCTCCCTATGAAGAGCTTTGAGTCAAAACAACAATAATACTAACAAATAACACAATTTGTGTCTGTATGCATTATTCTAACTATTTCAAAACCTATTTATAGATATACACGGAAATCAGGTTCTTTTCATTTTTTACAGGTTAAAAAACGAAATATTAAATAAATAATGGTTTTTCTTGCAGTGTCTTTACTTATATCCATGGATTTTTGATCCGTAAATCCTTTAAAGAATGACTCATCAGACAGCTGAAAAGCAGTGTTAACAACGCTCTCTGGGTGTTTGCTTTAAGCCCATTTAATTCCTGACAACATCCAGCATCACCGACAATAATTTTACTTAATGGCCTTATTTAAAGTGAAATCATGCTGTAATGGAGAGACTTTTTTTTTTAGCTAAGACACTCAAAAAGGTTTCCAAGCAACAGTCGAAACTCCACACTGATCTCATACAGTATGAGAGAAGGAAAGTGAAAAACAAGCAGGAGGACAATCACATGAAATGACGTGATTACTTCAGGGCAAGGACAGCTGTAGTAGTTTTAGAGCAGCCATTATCTTAAGAGAGAACTGCAAATGCAGCTCAACAGCCATCTACGTTTGCATTAGTAGTCAGTGCAGTGCGGTATGGTTGTCTTTCTGGTGGTTGGTAAATTCCCACAGAGATATTCACATGGTTCTGGCTGTGGTATCCCCTGACATCACCTGATCTCCAAACACAACATACACATTGGAAAAAAATCCTTGATCTGTTAATGTATTCATCTATAATTAAAGCCTTCATTTCCATTTCAGCACAGCTTGCTCACACCTTCCCCAGTGGCTGATCCCACTTTTACCCTCGCTCCCAACCTTGTCTCTATTTCTTCCCATCATATGATGAGACACAGGTGCTAATTGGCTCGAGCTAACACTGCTCATGACCAGAATACAGCGTTTCTGAGAAAAAAACAAAACAAAACATGGCTATATACGGAAAGGTGAGATAGGGCGTGAAAACTGCAGCATCACACGTTATGTGTGAGGGTATAAAAACTTTTTTGCTCAGGGAGTTGATATGTTAAATCAATGATTTGGGATTTACTGGAAAGAAGAGCCTCCGAGGACTGTTTGTTCTGAGTCGGGCGGTGCACAGATAGTGCGACACAAGCTAAATAAAGGCTTGTTTATAGGGGGTAGTGTCGATAAGTGGTCAGTCCAGGGAAGTACACAGCCATTTATACAGGCAAACCAGAAAAACTGTGCATTCACAGGCACACATGTCCAAAGATATCCTCATAAATCCATATCACAAGAGCTTTACACTCCCACCGCTCCCAACTTTTACACTCATCTATGTGGTCAGTCACCAATTTCTGTTTACGTTCCTCTCGACTGGGACAATCCATCTTCAGCAGGGCCCCCCGTGTACACGCAGCGTCCCCCCGGAGCTGATCTAGCACTTCTCAGAGGAGATGCTGTGCTGAAAGCAAGGCTGGAGAAGAAGCCTGGCAGAAAAAACTGTAAGCCTTGCTTGCCTCTTCTGAGGCTAATTACACTGCACTGTCTTGGAAGCAGCATGTAGAATCCACACACACATCATGCACTGTACATGAACAAGCTTGGTTGTAAATATTTATGGACATAACACCTAATAATACTTTATGAGGTCACTTTTTTATGAATGAGTGGGCACTGATAAATAAATCTAAAGAACTGACATTTTAGTACATAGTTTTCACCTTCTTGCCCAGGCTAGACCCAGATTAAAAACTGATATAACACTCATGAACCTACCAAATATATTGCACTCCATATAAATATGTGCAGAAATTTAAGTGTTAAAAGGATAAATTGTGGATTTATGGGGTTTATGTGGTAGCCCGTATCTTCACCAAGCTATAGAAGCTATAATCCTGCATATTCAAGAATTTCTAAATCTAAAAACATCACCTTACGAGAGCATACAGAGAATCAGAGCCTCAATATGTTGCGATAATAAGGAGCATGCTGTCAAAAATATCCTTTGACAAATATAGACCATCTTTCTAAGTAAAAACTGCAGGTGTCCTACATCAAACAGGAAGTGTTTGAAATCAAGCATCCATCAGTGTTTGTGGATAAACACACACTGAGAACTGAACGAGTTTCATTAGAGCAAATTTTTCGATGAAAGGGAAAAAAAGAAGAAGCTTTTAGTCAGACCCTGTGGCCGTGCGCTGAGGAGGCAGTGGGCGGTTCGGTGTGACGCGAATGGAGGGATCTGAGCTCGACCTTCAGTTACAGACAAACGCTGTCATACTGTGGCGAATATAAGCCATCGCACGTCAAGATGCATCCCCCGTCTGTGTGGGTACATGTGTGGCTGCGAGGATACTGATCCTTGAGGCAAGCAGTTGAAGCAGTCTTTGGATTGTTGCACATTTCATGAATAAGTTTAATTTACAGTGTACAGTGAACACATCTGGTTGTATTCAGCTGCTTAAACAGTTATAGTTATAGTTATAGTTATGGTTAACATGGTGGTTTGTAAATGGTGACTGGGGACCTCATTGGATGGGTGGATGGACTTCCATGAGGCAAGGGAGGCCACTCTGGTCCTACTTTCATCATGTAACCACACTACAGTTGGGCTAGACAACAGCAGGCAGGTTAAACAGAAACAGTAACATCATTTAGAAAAGACGGCTTTGCCATTGCTCTGTGCTTTTAGTTCTCTTCTAAACTGGCTGTTCTTGCAAGGGTTGGAATTATAATAAAAAATCTGAATCTAGAATTTAATCAGCGAATTGAATGACAGTAATTTCAAACTTTAAGGACTTTTTAAAAAGATATGTGGCATTTTATCTTTATTTGATCCTTAAAATCAAGAAAAATAGGAAACATGACAAAGACAGGATGATATACAGTGCCTACATTTTTTACCATATCATGTGCCGACCTCACATTACAACAGAATGTGATGTAGCTACATTGGTAATAGTTTCAGTATAGGTTAGTACATTGTCCATACTTTGTTTCGTACAAAGATACAGCTTCAGCTTCAAAGCATCGGCATGCTGTTGCTTCACAACACCAACCATATTACTACATCACACCAACCCCCTAACCCCATTTAGCATTTATTCTGCATCAGAGAAGGCGCTAATCTGCAGACTTTCATGAAAGAAACTGCTCGTTTAAGACTCGTCCTCCATGCTTTCCTGTCAGACCTTTCACTTTTCCACCTCCTCTTGTGCTTGCTATTTTTTAATTTTTCAAGTGCACTCTTGCCAACAGATAATTAGGGAAGGAAATGAGGTATAACTAGTAATAATAGAACAAATGTACATGATTAAAAATACATGGATAGTTACAAAAACTGACAAACACCTTTTAAATACGCATGGATCATGAAACCAATCATGTCACTCCAAAGCTAGTCTACAGAAAACAACAGCTTTAGTATCTATTGTATGTTGCCATGTTACAATTTACCATCATGGATTGCAACACTATATGTCTTGGACATGAAGAAAAAATGAACCTGTTCTATCTTTTCTGGTGAGTTTGGGCTGAATGTGCAGAGCAATAATGTGCATTTATTAGATGGAAAAGAAAGGACAGAAGAGTCAAGTTAAGTAAAAAGTTGAGTCATACCATGCAATGGAAACATGGCATCAGTTGACCAGCTTCAAATATTACCATGTTCTGGTCAACGGAAGTCACACAAAGTTATTGTTTTCAGTAAATCAATCACACTCGACCCACTCAGAAGCCAAATGTTGTTTGCCAGGATTCTGGCTAAAAGAGCAAAGAGGGATTTACATGTGAATATGAGTATTTACAAAACATGGAAGAATATTCAAAGTTGTAAGCCAGACCTTTTTCCACTCGAGGTCACAAGTAACCAGCCTGAGAGATAGTGTCTTCCTCCTCCAACCATGCCAAGCAATAATATCCCAACTCCCTGAAGCATTGAGATTAAGTTTAGATTTGGCTTTTCTTTGTAATTGCAATGGCAAATACAGTAGTTTTACATGGTTTTTATGTACTGGTGCCTTCTCGTGTTCGCAAGTGTGCATGTGTGCAGGTTGTGTGAGGATGGACACAGTGTCTTCACACTCTGGGTGTTTGTACATGTGAAGCAACATTTCGTTTAGCAGTTTGTTTCCCATGTTAGTCCCCGAGCCTCACACATATAACAACAGCCTGACTCTGATGAGAAGAAGTGAAAAGCAGACACAGGGTGAGCAGGGGGTAGGGATTTGATGGAAGAATGGAAAATAAGGTTAGTAAGAAGAGCAAAACCACCCCACCCTAAGGACTCTGGGTCAGATTTATAGGTGGTTTCTTTGAACTCTCAATGGACATGGGAGTTGGAAAGCATGAGGGAGATACATATTTTAAAGGTGAGCAGACGACTGAATAAAGTTGAGACGGTATTTTTTCAGTTGTGTGGATGTGTGGATGAAGGAAGGAGGCGAGAGGTATACGGGCTAAAAAGGACATGTAACAGAAAATGATGGAGGGCCAAAGAGAAAGAAGAAAAAAAAAGTGTACGTACAAATGTAGACAGGTAGAGTTGTGCAGAGGGGATGTCGATGGTTTCTGTCATGCCCCAGCAGCCTCGAGTCTTGCTGAAGCATCTATCAAGCGCACTCAGCCTCAGAGATGACCATATTGGCACATGCTGATGCTATCAGCGGCATCTCCCTCACTTCTCTTTCTCCTTCATTGGCACATCCCTTTCGCTCATTTCATTCACATCTAACTTGTTTTTGCATGCTCTTTTAATTCTTGTCACGATAAGAATGCAAAATCTTGGCTTTTCTTGCCCTTATCTAAAAAATGTGCAACTGTCTTCAGTGTATCGGCTAATGTTAGGGTGACTTACAGTCTACGTGACAAGGCTGAAGTCATACTGTTACAGTCATCTGACGGTTTTGAGCGGCACACTTACAATAAGGGGGTGTAAATCATACTAAACTTACTTTGTTGTCAGAACATTTGTGCATCATGCTGTTAGACCATCTTGACACACAGCAGTCTGTTTTTTTCTAGAATTGACCAGCCTATAAAAATCCAACAAATTCAACTTCCTGAATTGATTGAAATAAGTCACGAAGGGCATTTTGCTCTACAAATCCCACATCCACAGACAAATGATTAAGAATTGCCTCCAAATGTGATGAATTGTGTTTGGACAACCTCTAGGCTGATGTCTAATAATAGTTATTTCTTTGAGTCAATAAATGTCATTATTGTACAGCTTTCTTGTGCCTCACTCCTCCAAAACACATGTGTTGCTTTCTGCTCAATAACATGAAAAGGAGAAGCAGAAAACACTCTTTCAAGCAACAAAGTAATCAGTGAGGTCAGTGGAACTGAGGCTATATTGTCTACAATTCTTATTCATTTGGACATTTTAGGTTTGTAGAGACAAAGTAAACAAGACACACATAAAGGGCAAAGTGGGAGAAGGGGTAAACAGAGGCAGGCAAGTACATGTGTGTTGTTTAAAGGTTTTACAAGACATCGCTTTCTTGCCTCCTGGAATTGGTGAAAATAAAACAATTTCTTTCCGATGGAGTTATCAATGTTTAAGTCATTTTCAAATATGGAAGAAGACGGCGTTCAGCGAATCACCCCATTCACATTGTGAAAACAAGACATGATTGAAGTCAGTAATGTGGTTTGAATTGGAAACAATTTTTTTGAGCACAGGCGGAATTTGTCAGACACAACACTAAACAAAATCAACTCACTGAAATGCATTCTGCTGGGTGACCACATCTTGGTTGGGTAATCAAACATCGCAATCAGAGATTGACAGTGCGATGGCAATAAACTGGGGATGGGAATGCTATTACTTTACTCACACTGGGAGAAGTCATAGATTAAAGCAATGGACAAACTGGAATAAGAAATTCTTGATGATATCTGATGGAAAGTCAGGAGACCATTAATGTAATTATGCATGGCGATCCAACAGCATCTCTCCTGTGACACTTAAAACAGATAATTCAAATCAAATAGTTCTATATGGACTAAAGTGATAGACTGATTGATGGTGTCATCCCTGAGGATATGACTAAACACTGAAGACTGGTCAGATTATAAAATCTGTACATTTGTCTCTTTTGAAAGCATTAAACGAGAGTTACCATCATGCCGGTACTTGTCATATACTGAGACTTGGTCAAGTGCCCCTCACTTCATTTTACAATTCTCCTGAAATCCTTTTAAGGATCATTTATACTTTCTATACGTACTAAAAAAGGTACCTCTGTAAATGTCATACGCCACTGCCTACATACTCCCATACGTGCGTTATGTTGGCATGGTTGTTAGGCAAGACACCCACTAGAGGACACTTCTTAGTTCCATGTGTTTCAAAAGCAATACACATGTGCAACATGGCGACGGTGGGGAAGATCATGAAGAGACACGGAGAGAGGCATCACAGACTTGGGATTACATGCATGTTTAAAAGAGATGCTTTGGAGGTACCTTTGTGTAATTTGTGATTTTTTTTACGTCATTTTACAAGACAATTTATGTCCGAATTAGTGAACTCTTGATTTGGTGTAAAACTAAAGGGTACGGTTGGCTGTAAACAGAGATCAGGGTTTCCCGGACCAAACTGCACCAACCCGTCCGTGCAGAGCTGGACCCCTTGGTGGGAACAGAGTCTAAGTGGCTCATATTTGACTAAAATTGGAAGTTTGTGGTAAATTTAATAAAGTTCTCTAGCAGCGTTCACAAGAATAAGAATGATCTTAGGCCACCCTGCCTGTCAGCAGTGACTCCAATATTAAAATCCTTTGGTCCTTTGCTAGTTAAAAGCAAGACTCGATGACTCCCCGCAGCTGCTCACGACATAAAATATGCACACTCACATTTTCTCATGTGCAAGGGCCTGATGTGAGTGTGCATGGATCAACGAGTGTGTCTGCCTCAGAAGCAATGGCACAGTGTCACCACACTCATCAATCTACTTGCCCTCCCAAAGGATGATGTCACTGGCACCAAGCCTGGCTGGAGGCCCACTGTACTGAGGGGACCAACTCTCATTATCTCTGGCCCAGATTTATAGAGCGACTGTGCTCATATTTTATACTGGGGGACATGGAGAGGGCAGAGGGAACAAGTAAGGCAGAGCAAGAAGGTTGGAGTTGGAGAGATGGACAGAGTGGGAGTGACAGTGAGCTTTTACTTATAAATCATGCTGCTTCACTATTCACTCTTTAAAGAAAACTCTTCTGGCTATCAGCACGTCATAGCATATGTTGGCACTACAAAAAAAAACAACAACAAAAAAAAACAAAACAGCTGACTCGATAAAACTTCACAAAGTGGGGCTGAAATTTGCTGGTGGTTTCTTTCTTTCTTACATGTGACCAACAGAGGTCACCACCTGCGCAGCTGACTTATGCGTCATCCCCATTTTCTGCACAAAAACAAATGCAACTTATCATCCGTTCATTTACTCACAATTCCCAAATCTTGCCAAAAAATATCAAATCAAAAGAAACCTGAAACGGCCAACTTCTTTGTGTGTGGGATACAGATGCAACCAAAACCTTGGCACAGCTAACAAACGCTGTCCTCTTCCTCCTCCCAACTCCTGCTGTCTCTCTCCCCATGTCATCATCATGCCACAGCATTGTTCCATGTGATTGGGTGTTTGTGTGATGATGAGAGATTGGCACCTGGCATCTGTACAGAACAGATTTCAGCAGCTACCCACCTGCTGCCTTTGGCTCAGGCTGCTTGGCCAGGGAATATACGCAGTACAGATGTAGTAGTGCACAAAAGTGTGTGTATATACTGTATATATGTGTGTGTGTGCTTAACAAGTACTGTCTAGGGTATTGCATTATGCTCCATCTCCTGGAATGGACCTAATGGGCCATGAGGAGCAAGCAGATGAAGTAAGCCCAGAGGCAGCATAGGATGTGTCTAACACCTGGTCGGCCATGTCACTGGGTGGCCATATTGGAGCTGTGCCTGGGCCTTCTGTCTCTTTGTTAACTTGTAAACGCATCTTGGGGAACAGAAGGGTGGCTTTCTTTACAGGAAATTACCTGAACTAATCACGTTGTTATGTACAAGACAACTTAATGTACAAGTGTGAAAAAATAAAATAAAACACGTTGACGGTCGTTTAAAATTGCCTTGAAACCTGTCACCCGGAGAAGAATTGATTCTCAAAGAAGAGCTATGATTTGTTTGTCAAGAAATCTATCACCTTTATTACCCACAATGCAGCTCATGCAGCAGCTAGCAGATATCAGCAAGATGGTACAGAGGTCTGATAAAGTAACTTCTTTACATCAAAGTCCCATATTTTTATGTTCCTTTTCATTTTCAGACTATTCAGCCATAACTGGTGATGACGCAAGTTACGTCCCCAAGGCTGTTTATCCAGAACTGAACATCTCCAACTGGAGGCATAAAAGACTTTACACTACTTTTCTTTCTTTTTTTCCCTTTCTTTCTTTTTTTTCTGCAAAGACTCCCACATGACCTTCAAAACAAAGTTCCCTTTTAATATAATAAACTTGTGCATCGTGGTACGGCTGATCTGAGATGTTGAAACGTGTTATGCTGATTTCTTGAGTACAATATGCCATGCATGCGTGTTGTCTGTTTTGTCTCCATTTGATAGATTTAACTTTGCTATTTGTTATTTCAGTATTGTTTTGTTTGCTATATAAAAAAACCTATAGCTGCTTTAACATTTTGGCTATTTCCAGATGATTTTTGACTATTTTTGACTATGTATTCAGGAAGCTTATCTAAGCCATCAAGCAATATTGCAACTCTGTAAATCAAAATATTTGTAATAAGCTTATTGATAGGTACAAGCAATCAAATTAGAAAAAAATCATTACTCTTTTACTTATGTATGAAATTATTTCATGTTATGGTCTGTAAGGAAAAACAGTCTCACAGCTGGAAGTAACACCATTGGACTGGATTATTAATTTTTATTTTAGTACATGCTTTGTACATTTTAGAAGCTGCAACAGTTAAAGATTTTTGTTGATACAAAAACAATTATTACAATTGTTTCTACTTCACTTTCTATTAATGAAACAAGCAGCTTTATTGATATATGAATCATATCAGCCAATTATTTCTTCTCTTTTTTTCTCCCCTTATTACTGTGGGAGAGTGTAATCCAATCCACCAAGGAACGCAAAACAAGAGTCAACATCAACAGAAGAATATTGCAGGGGATTCTGACACATTTTGGGGGGCACCACCCACATGCTTAGCTGTAAAGGGGACTAATCAGGCTTTTCCATTATACATAATACAGCACCAACTGGTATTATCAAAGGGGAGAAATAACCAACCAACAACAGATTTCCTTACTTTTTGTGCTAAGTTCCCAAAGTCTTAAGATAATTGACCTCATTTTGCAGTAAAGTGCTGAAAACAACCTCATGCACAATAAGGTTAAGTCTGAACAGCTATGCTATTGTGCTATGGGGCAACACAGTGACTTAACAGATGGCCGAAATTTGCTGCACATGGTAACTTGGTTCATTATCAAAAAAATAACAGCTTTGTACTTCACAAGAATTTGGAAAAAGCCCTTCTTTATATAAATTGAAAATAGATTAAAGTTTGTGGAATGTGATGCAAAAACAAGCTGCTTGAGCACCAAAAGAGTGGTGAAACCCTAAACTCTGACAGCGCCACTAAACATGCCTTGTGCTGCAACTGTGAGGCCGATGAAGATGCAGACACCACAGCCTAAAATTCATCTGAGAGAAGAAACACTGAAGCTGATTACCACTGATTGAAGCAGTGGGACGGTTCTCAACACCATGAATAGCAATTCATTTGAAGTACAATATTGTAGTTCTTTTGTCAAGTAAGACAACAAATTGACCTCAAAGACGGAAATAAAGTAGAAGGGTGGAACAGATCAATATGAAGCCGTTTACTGCTTCTGGCAGAATAGAAAAAGGAAATAAGGAAGTATGTGTAGAAAACCTCACACCTACACATATAAATCACTGTCCAGAGAGGTGTTTGCTTTCACCTATTGAATGAATAAGTCTGTTTCCACGCAACGATGCCTGATGAATAAATGTAAACACCATCACACTGTTCACTGGGCTTTCCCAACAATGTGTTGTTGAATCTGCTGACATGTTACTGCGTGTAAGCAACTATCCCTCTTATCTCTGTCCATGAACCTTGAATCTGTGTCACAGCAGCTTGATGGAAAGACAATATACAACTACTGTTCTGTACAGCATAAATGCATCGGTTGCTAAAGGGGTACCTCCCAGGGGCAAATGCTTACGCTGCAAAAGCCGAAAGGCTACAAGAAAGCTGACACAGGCCTGGCCCCGTTTATTTACATCCGTTTTGAAATTACGAGTGGGGAATACCCGGCAACTGCAGTACAGCAGGTAGAGGACTTTTTTTTCTCGAGGTGCATTACAACCCGATAACTTCAAAAGCACCTTAACGCTTAAGGCCATCCAATGTGACAATTCATAGCGGAAAAAATTCTTCACAGATCCTTCTTGTCCCTCTGTAGCCTAGCAACCACAGTACAGGTCTTTGCTCTGCAGTTTTGTATGCATTACTATCACCCTCCTGAAATGAGAAGATATAAAGAGGGAAGCAAATGCCTAAACAATTGGGAAAGATGTGGTAGAAAGAATGAGCAATCATAAGAGTCTTACAGAAAAAGAGACAAAAGAGGAACTCACAAATGCTAAAAACAGCTATCTCTAGCTGCAAAGCTCAGATCTTGGGAGACTTTCTTCTATATGGACCTTAAAAAGCCAATGCAGTTATCTGATTACAGAGACACCAATGCAAACCCGAGCCTTCCCGTGTTTGAAGACATCCCGTTGCCATGGCAATGGGCAAGGAGGGAGAAGAGGAGGAGGTGAGGTGTTTGCAGAGTCGTCTTCCTGTGTGCAATGTGTTTTCCCTCACACTCTCTTACATAGAACAGATGCATAAGCATAAAGCTAATCCGCAGTCTCCACCAAGACTGAATTAATGTGGCCCACTTCCATTTCAGACGGGGAGGATGCACACACAGGAAGGATGCTCTTTACTCTCAAACCATGGCCCTCTCTGGAATCTGTTGATTATGCTTGAAGTAAGAGGTTGAAGCATGGGGAAGGATTTATCTTTGACATAGAGATGAATATTACATGATGCCAGGTCATCCTTAACAGATACGCTTATGACTCAAACATATGCAACATATATTACAAAGATGACCTCTTTTATGTCCTTTGAACAACTTCACAGCCATATCAAAGTGTGTTATTTCATTCAGATTGTGATGGCTAGAGATTAAATTATTCGGTTGTTCATGCAGCCATTTGTTTGGCTTAATCTGCATGATCTGAATAAAGAGTGAGCTCCAGGTGAGTGCTAGGTAAGTGATAAAAGTGGGAATAGCACGCTGATGCAAAAGTCTGCTCTATAAAATTTCCAACTGTTCCCTCTAATGGTCTCTAAGCAAAGATCAGTAGGCCCTGTGGATAGATGAGTAGTGATGTGCAACCAGGCTTGGATTCCCAGATGATCAACACCCACGCTGTAACATCAACACACTCTCAGTCACATACATATATACACATAACCCAACATAAACACTACATGTGCAAATGCTCTTGCAAACTTTCAGGCTTTTCATCACTTATAAGCTGAAATGTCTTCCACATAGTAATTTATTCAAAGAATACATTTGAATTGTGACAATCCATTGTTTCATCTCTGCTCTGTAATAGGCTGAGAGCACTCTGAAATGACTTCTGGGGTATATTAACCCTGACCTTGTATTAAAAATGCTCAGTTTAACGAGCTCTAACAAGCAGACAGACAGCACTGGAGTCCATCAGAGCTGTCTTTAAGTAGCCATGACTAAGTGCTAGCTGGATTTGGATGAGGCCGACTCTGGTTTTAGGGGGATTCTGCATTTTTCACATGGAAGGGGCTGAGAATTTTTCACAGTTTGGATTGAAATAAGCACTCAAATAAAGCACAGACATTTTAAAAATCACATTTTGCCAAAGGCGATGTTAATAATGTGATATTGTGTGTTTGTATTCAGTAATCAAATGAGCTGCAGTCGGCGTGGCATCAACAGCTGGCCTGTTCCAGCTTTTGAAAGCGGATACACCAACAGCTGCAACCACCTGAAGGTGCATTCATGCTACTCTTTATTTTATAATGCCAGTGCCTTGTTTTAATTTTTAAACCAACAGTGAGTAGCTGCAGGGCCAATGGAGAAAAGATGGCTCTAAACTTGGGAACAGTTTTTTTAATTTGAGATTCAACCTTTAGGATGCTTTAGATTTTTTTTAGGAGTAAGAAAAAATAAGGTGGTGTTTCATTTGATCAATAAATCTGATGGGTTTTTACCAAAACAGGGCCCCATAAAGCTTGTCTCTTTAGATTTCTAATCACAAAATGACAATGTAGAAATTATGCATAGAGCTCTTCCCTGACAAATTCAACTTTTCGAAATACATACAGACAACTCTGAAACTGTTCATCAACTATTTTTTTTACTTCTTCTTCTAGTCAGGATGACTCCACTGAGGGTTGTAAACCAGTTCTGTCACGTCTGAATTTTTTGAGATCTGGAAAAAGCTATTTCAAACAATGTTGTAAATTTTCCTGTTAATCTCAGTTTTCAATCCTCTTGCCAAAAAAAACCGAGCAAACTCACTTCTTGAGGAAGCTTTGGTCATTAGGGAATTGGAGAAACACATTGCATATCTTTTACAAGTATATGGTGGAAAGTACAATGTGTTTTGCAGCCATCTGTTAGCAGCGTTAGAGCCAGGAACTGAAAGAAACGGGAAAAAATATATATCGAAAGCTGGTTTTTGCGATGGGAACTGACCTGAAACCTCTGGAAGATTGTGCAAATAAGAACTTGCAAAATAAAATAGACAACAAAGCACATGATCAGCACAATTTAGTGATTAATCAGTGGTATGTTCAGAGAGAGAAAGACTTGCATTTTCTCTGCAACAAAGAACAGCACAGGAAATCATTACTGCCCAAAGCAAATGCCCTACACAATGACTGTCAGCAATGCCAGATAAGTATTGTCTGTTTATCTTTACAGTACCAATATAAATTTCCTTTACGGAATATCTTCCTTCCACCCATCTTCCACTGCTTATCCGATGTTGGGGCACAAGGGCAGCAGCTTGAGCAGGTAAGCCAAGACTTTCCTCTCTCCAACCACTTCTTCGAGCACATCCAGGAAGATCCAGAAGCATTACCAGGCCAGCCGAGAAACATAGTTCTTCCATTGTGTCCTGATCTTCCCCGGGGCCTCCTCCCAGTGGGATGTCTTTCAAACATCTTACCAGGAAGGCCTCCTAACCAGAAGCCTGAGCCACTTTATCAGGTTCCTCTTGTTGCAGAGGAGCAGTGGCTCTACTCTGAGCCCCTCCTGGGTGATAAGATTCTCACCCTATCTCTAAGGAATAACCCAGACACCCTGCAGAGGAAACTCATTTCGGTCACTTGTATCCGTGATCTTGTTCTTTTGGTCACTACCCACCATAGGTGAAGGTATGTGTGTGAAGGATGTACAGTAGATCAAGTGGTAAATCCAGAGTTTGGCCTTTTTGGCTCAGCTTCTTCTTCACCATGACAGACGAATGCAGAGCCCACATTACTGCGGACATTGCACTGATCCACCTGTTAAACTCCCGTTCCATTCTCCCCACACACGAACAAGACTTGATCTGGGGATGTCCACTGGTTAGTTGTTTGTTTGTTTTTTAACAGATAACCGTTAGTCAAGTGATTGATCAAATTTACAAAAACAGCTGACTGATAATGGAATAATAACACATGACAAAATACATGCACCTTTAATGAAAAATGAATGTGCCACTATTCAAACACAGCATTTGATCCTCTTAAGAAAGCAAAGTGGGGAACCATGTGTGCAAGGAGTGATACAGATGATGACAGAATTTTCTCTTTGAACGAGGCTGTTAGAGGAAAAACAGTGACTCGTGCTTACGGCTTCTCTGACATGATTTAGGACTTTCAATAACAGGTGAAAAAAACTATTTTGAAAAAAAAAAAAGGGATCAACGTTTCACAGATGGCTCCCTTTTGGGTTTAGGTTTAGCGGCTCACGCATCAATTTCACTGTGAGAAAGAGATAAAAAACGTTGAGTCTCATCTCCATTACTCTGTCGTCTCTTTGGAGACAGCAACGAGAGATTTATGGCCCGGCGAGAATAAACAGCTGGAACTTATGGGAGCGGTCTGTCTGTGTCAGAACCAGCCTTGAATTTCAAAGTATAAAAGTAGAGTCATGACTCGGTGGCTGAGGGTCAAAAACACGCAGTGATACACGAGTCTATCATCCAATTTACAAAATGACCCTGAGGCAGAATATTGATTTCAGGGTAAATGCAAAAGGCACAGAAACATAATCAGCGTTACATGTTACAAAGCTAAATGACATGAACGTAACAGGGGTGTTTTTAGGGGCGAAACATTAATATCTAACATGTAAGATTTATAAATCCATGTGGGATTAAAATGCAGCTGGTCTGACTCATAAAAAACAGACATGAAGATCGTTCTTTGGTGCTTGCAAAGAGACTCTGAGTCTAAATCACATTGACAGAGCTGTGCAGAGTAACTCCATCCGATCAGGGAACGCTCCGGGGACTAGCACACTTCGTTTAGGCGGCATTTGCATTTTTTTTCCCACAACGCTAGTGATTTACACTCTTTAAATAAAAGCCATCATCCACTGGCGGTCTCTGGCCCACAGTGATTTAATTAATGGGAGCCACATCAACTCCCACATGCGGAACATGCCTTGGAGTTTGGTTGTCGATCAGCATCTGCAGCCCCTGCAACAAAATATGATTCCAATCAATGCTGTAATGGCTTAGAGGCCCTGGACCTAATCAGCCTGGCAGGAGCCGCAGCAGCAGTGGCAGGAATGATGGAACATTTTGTGTGTGTTACATTGCATGTGTGCGCGGGGATGGGGAATTATGTCTTTTTTGTGGGTCCGATCCAGCCCAGTAATCTTACCGGGGATGTTTTTATCACACGAATTGAATAGTGTTTAGTAATCTGTTCAATAGGATGGCTTACACATGAATAATAAAAATGCCTTTGATGTACGAGTAAATAATATATAGAGCTGGAAGAGGCGGGGATGTCGATGCGCTCTCTTCGGTCTGCTTTTAAAAGAACACTTGTGGATTTGCAGGGGCTACTGTAGAAAGTTTTACGACATCCCTCCTTTTGCTTTTTCAAAACCTTGACCACCAAATTGCAAACAATGCAACTCGACTAAGCCTTGCACATACATAAGGAAGTTATAGAGGCCTGCTTTTTTTGTTTTTTCATTTCTTCATCCCCAAATGACTCCACTTTGGCTGTTCAAGCTGCTCTGTTGGAAGAAGAAGAGAGATTATCAAGGTGTTCATGCACGATGCAGTCATCCCAAACATCTGATGTGTGAAGTCTACAAAGTCTAAATCAGTCCCAGGTAATGCACACGACACTACAGAAAATAATAAGAATAAAAAAAGAACTTGATACAGAATTCATTATATAATAGCCTGTATGGTTAAGGAACAAAGTACTTTCTTTAATACCTCTTTTTGGGATAGTGAGGGATTTACAGAGCTAAGGGACAGTTCAACAAGGTAAAATGACATCCTGGTGATGAGATCGCAACCTCACAGTTACCCAAATTATTCACACTGGCACACAGTAATGAAATTCAATCTTGTCTCCCTTCTATTCATTAAGAAAATCAGGAGTGATGTCCTCTGAGAGATCTACAGTATACGGGTACTTGAACCCTTCAAGCCTTCATGGCAATTTTCTGGGATGCAGCAAAGAACATTATGATTTAAAATGGTTTAATATAGGTCCCAAAACAATGTATGTTATAGAAAAGATGAGAAAGGTTTTAAAATGCTCTGGCTGTCAGCCTGGATGATATCATAAATGCAAGCCTTGTAAAAGCCTCCCTGGACACATTGAGAGTTTGCTTCATATGCCTACTAATGGAAAACAGTCCAATGCCCATCTGTATGGTGCATCTGTTCCTGTAAATCACACAGACAGTTCAGCAAGCTGACACAGCAATGCCCATTGTCATTCTCTGAGTAGTTTCAGTCTTTGGCAGGATGTCTTCGTCTCTCAACTCGTAGTTGATGTTAAGTTGTCTAATCTATCAGCGGATGCAGATCTAACTTATTGTTATTAACAACAAGCTGAACCATGACATGCAGGCATCTGGAGATGTATATGTGAAAGATTAACAGTCACAGGTCTGTCTCGATACACTTTTAACAAACATGAGCCTCCAACAGGAGAGCGTTTCTACATCTAACTTCTAGGATACTGCAAACAGTCTAAATGAAAACAGTTTGAAGTCTTGATTGCACTTTACTTAAACAATGATTAATGATCCAAGTGTGCTTAACGATAGTCATGTCTGTAGGTGTTAATGCCTGACATGTGCTGCACAGTGGGCATCACAGCAGCACCACCTGGCCTAATGACCCTGCCTTTTACCAGTCAGCAGGTCCCTGGCTTGACCTGCCACAGATCAGCTGTGAGGAGGAGGAGGAGGAGGAGGAGGAAGAGGGAAAGAGTACTTGACAGAGTCTTGGATTTGTTTTATCCCCAAAAGATAGAGAACATGGAAACTGAGGTGTGAGATCATCTCCACATCACCGCAACAGCATCACATGTCCACACACAGAAAAGATGCTAATGTGAAAATTATTTGTGTTCATAAGGTGTGTTTTTTTGTATTGTAGTAATTCTCCATTTGGGGCCAAACTGACAGTGGCCACAGGAAACCAGTTTAGCAGTGTCATAGACATGTCATATTGATGATTTATCTGTGCCTATCAATAGGGGCTGAGGTTGGAATTGTACTGTCATAATGGCTGACTGTGTAAAGTGTTGCGCTACAGAAGCAGAAGGCAGTAAAGTGATAGCGGATACAGCTTACCTTAACATGGTGTCTGGCAGGGCAAATAATCAGTCTTTATGGAAAAGCTCCGTCTATGACTGCTAAATTTAGAGTTAAGGGACCTTCTTTGAATAAACACAGGAAATAACACACAACATGATATAAACTCACTTTGTTTATTGGAAGGTCACATCCCCGTGCTTGCATTGGTTTCACTTCGTGCTGCACCTGCCTTCACTATATGGTTGCCCTAACAACCAGCATCTCTGTCCCACTCCAGGTATAATGGTCTGTGATGACATGTGATCTATTGATCTGTGTCTGTGGGACATGAGAGTGACCATGTAAATATTAGGTCCTCAAACATCACTATACCTTTGCCACTCCACAGTTTTGGTGATAACTGTGGGTATCTTTGCTGGCTTATTCACCAAATAAACAAAATCATGTGACTCCCTGTGGTGTTCCATCCAGCATCTGTAGGGGGTGCTAAAGAGATAAACAAAATAGCCAAACTCTCCGGTGAGGCTCATACTCTCTGATGTCATGCTAATTTAATTAGAAAACTCTTTTTTTATTTTTCGTTAGTTTGATGGAGTTTTTATGCATTTAATGTTCATAGTTACTGACTTTGAATGCCATTAGTTCAGCTGACACAGGTCAGTGCAAAATATGGTGGATCAAACATATAATGAGCTTCTCTCCTATGCACCACATGTGTTTTTAATGTTGGGCTTGCAAAAGCGAATGGAGTGAGAGAGAGAGAGAGAGAGAGAGAGAGAGAGAGAGAGAGAGAGAGAGAGAGAGAGAGAGAGAGAGAGAGAGAGAGAGAGACGAGCAAGGCTTGTGAGGGAATATTTGAATAACTTTAAAGGAATCTGGATGACATGTTTGTATGATAAGGGTTCTGGTGCTATCAGATCTGCACACTTGCAGTACACAGATCTATGTCTTTGCTGAGAAGGGAGGGAGAGGGAGACCTTCAGACAGAATTTACAACAGCAAATCCACACTGGATTCTTTAAAGATGTCCAGAGCAAAATGAACTTTGCTTGTGCTTATACTGCAGGGAAAAAAAAAATGCACACCAAATAAACTGGAGGAAAGTCAGGACCGATATTAGGAAATGAGTGTCAAACCTTTGTGTGAGTGGGTGGATATGACGGGCATAAAAAAAAAGGTTGCACCAGAGACAAACTGCAATGATGCTCCTGACAGTCTTTTGAGTATCCACCGGGTCAGTATATGCTTATATGCCCTGAGTAGAATATTTACTGGCACCTTTTAGTCACAGTTAAAACAATTAACTGGAATAACCTTGTTTCTATGTAACAAGAGTTAACACATTTTGCCTCTTCAAGGTTCCTTGTCCATGATGATCCAGCAACTCAAGGGTAGTTTCACTCTGCCTCATTTTTTCATGATTGGCTGAACTGCATCTGGAACTACATCCGAGACAAGACCTTCCACCTGGCCCTTGGTTATGCTCTATAGATGCAAACACTCACTCCCTCCTTTTCTTTTATTTGCTCACTCTCTCCTTTCTACACTCAAATTCTAGCGATGATGACTCAATTTTCTCCAGGACAGTATCGCCTCACCTTTGACCCATGTCCTCTGGTTGCTTGTCTATCGGGAGCACAGTGTCACCACTCCACATCAGGGTTCAAATTACAACTCATAGCAGAGCTTTTGTCATAGCAGGCTTTGTAAAGCAGGAATTGAAGGTTGCTAGATATTTGAAAGCCAAGGTCCACAAGTGATATATTTCAGTTTTTATAAGGAACACAGACAGATGTTCCCTTTAAGATAAACTGTTATGGTTCAGAAACTTCAATCACAGTTGATTGTCTTCACAGTCTTCCTTTGTGTAAGGACGGCTGAAATCAGGATTCTAAAGCACTACACTGAGCAGAACATCCTGATGTTTCATTTAGTTTTTAAAGTGGCAAAATGGGATTTTACAACATATTCTTGCTCCCAACTCATCCCAAATGTCCCTTTTCAAGATATGAGATATCCCTTTACGTGCTTTCTGGTTTTTCTTCTGTGGCATAAGTGCTGCAGTGGCTGCAACAAAAGGAAAACATAAACGTGACATATTATTTATGGGGATCAGACATCTGGCTTTCATGCAACAGACTCTTGTTTAAGTCAAACCTGAACACTGCTGTTTTTAACATCCTTGTTTCTTTTTTTTAACCTTTTTTTAATTTCTTGTCTTTTTTTTTCTTTTACTTCCTTTGCTCTACTAATGTACCACTACATTATTTAACATAATTGATTAAAATTTGGCATTAAAAGGACTTGATTAGATCCAGAAAAACATAAAATACACAACAAAGTACATTTAATATAAAGCTTGACCAATATGTCACACATTGGCAAACAAATCCAGCCCATGAAACCCTCCACATCAAAAAGTGACGCTTCAGGGACATCATGTGCATTCAAAACTGACGTAGTGGGGTCTGAACCAAGCACCAGTATGTGACGAACTGGGACAAAAAAACAGACTGGATTTTAATGCGTCTTTGCGGATGTCTTTAATTACAGAAAGCAGCTGAACAGTTATAATTGAATACGAGAAAACAATGGCTGTAAATATACCGCAGATACGCAACACTATATGAATTCATTTAATAATAAACAGTAAATTACTATCAAAGTAGCATTACATAACTTTCTGACTCAAAAAAATTGTTTTGATGGCACATTGACATTTACTACGTACATTCCTGGAGCCGTCGGTGCCCAGTCATAAGGCTGAAAAACTGCTCTTCACAACTTTTGCTTCCAGGACGCCGTATTACGTTGGAGCTGAATTTCTGTTTATACATCAAATTATGCGCTAGCAAGCAGATATCAACACACCGGCCGGTTTGAACATGCACAGTGGCTGATTCAGCAAAGAAACACAAGAAGACATTATCGGAAGAAGAAAGGAAAAGAAAGAGCAAGAGATATTGGAGATTATGGACAGAGCAAGAGATAAGACAAAAGTCAATAGTCTGCTAAAGTTCCATAGTGTGTCTTTGAATCAGTTTCCCTTGCAAATAAATTAAAAACAATTAATGACACCAGTAAAAAATAATAATAACAGTAGATAACAGTAATTTAACACCATTAAAATTATATTCTTTGAGACACCATGAGTGCAGTGGGTTGCTGGATTAATAGAAGTCTTCATTGTCACTCAATAATAGGTAATAATTGATGGTCTCTTCTGAATGAAGTTCGGGAATAAAGCAGAAATAACCTGCCGAGCAAACTTTATGTTTAGAGGTCTCCATTATCACTGCACTAAGTGGAGTTTCTATAAAGTTTAGCATTATTACTGATGATGCTGAACTGGAATACCACACTTTATCACCTTAGTTGCTTCAGTTTTAGTGACTCCTTAGTGTTTTGTGTTGCTCCAAAAAATGGTTATTGGTTTTCTATGTTTGTTTGTTTTTTTTTTCAAATTGATGGGGTTTATTGAAAAAACTAAACAAAAAACAACAAACAAAAAAAATATATAAAAAGAAGCAAAGTGTGATACCCTTTATAATTAACTAATACAGTTGGCTTATAGTTTTAAACGGCATAAAACCTACTTTTATTCTTCTGTAATTCACTGTAATCCTATAGACACTGTAAAAAAAAAAAAGAAATCCTATTCTGGTACCTCTTCTTCTTCTGCTTCCAGTATTTAGCTTCTATTACGAGGTGAAACTATTAACATTGTACCATACAATGAATTAAGCAACAAGCATTAACCAGTCATTAAAATATCATGGAACAAACTTGCCAGAGCAACAGTTTTCTACTTCAATGACACAGATGAATCATGCACCAAAATGTAGCCACATTTCTGCAGCAAATAAAGTCTCATGGCTGACAACATTCCCGAGCATCACATGAAAATTCATGAGCTTTCCAGCGAGTCCTCCTCATAAAAATGTCTCCCATCTTTGAACAAAACTTGACAAATGCTGAATTATGAAGCATTATAGTAATAAAGCACTATTTTCACTGAAATTAAAGATGAAGTGTCCAACTGTGACATCTGCTGACCAAAAGCAACAATGCACGAAGCACATCAACACAACATCCCACTGTATATGTTCATAGGAAAAAAAGCTGTTGTATCATCATTTCCCATTGAAACTGCATACAAACCTGATAATCAACATTACTTGTAATAGAATAATTTTAGAAAATATATACCCAGAATCACTGATTGAGCAGACAGCACATGTTAATAATGAAAATATGAATACATTAATTCTTTGCCCAGTCTAATCTTGTTTTGCATGATAGAAAAGTAGCACATTGGCCTGGTGGATAAACAAATACTGAGTCAGTCTCAACAACTGTAAGTGAGTTCCTCCCTGAACACAAGTTAAAACACTTTACAGAGATTTGAGAATGACTGGCGTCATTATCAGACTGTGATTCCTCACAATGATGACAGGTAGGCTGTGTTTATCGCACTGTGTGAACTGGCCTAAAGTAATGCAGTGAGAAACCCCCGCGGGAGAGTTGCAGAGATCAAACTGAAAGGAGAATAATCTGCTCTGTTGCGGCATCCCTCCACCCACACACTCACCCTGCTAACTCACATGTGCGTACTCCAGTCATCTCTGCTAGAGGATGTGTACGCAGTCAGTGTGGATGTGTATCCATGTTTGTTTGCCCCACTTGTATTCATCATTAATTCCTCTCCGCCTCACCTTTTTCCCCTGTTTTATTTGTTCGTTTTCACAATCCCTCCCACCTTTATTTTGATCTCTTTCTTCTTTTCTCTCCCACTCGCTCTCAGCCACTGAGTTGTGCACATGCACCCATCCATCCATCCGCCCACGTTTGCAGTTGGCATGGGTAGGTCCCCAACAAGCAGCACGGTTTGGCATGGGGCTATGCAAAGAAATACAAAAAAAAAAACGTTGCGGCACCACTGCCTAATGGTGTCTCCATGGCAACTAAGAGAGCAAGACCCTGCGATGCGGTTTCAAACAAACACAAGATTTTAAACCTTACCAAAGAAATGAGCTGTATCAAGTGGCATTGCCTCGTTACTGTAACTGCACAATCATATATAATCTTGATCCCTTCCCTACTTTTAAGTACTTTTATAAATGTTGCAGTGGTTGAAGTTAGTCTCAGTGCTACAGGTGCAATGGATGCAATATTGTTAGACTGTAATGTTAATGAAATACAATTAATTCATTTTCTATAGCCGCTTAATTCAATTCAGGGTTAAGGTCTGGGTTCAGGCAAGAGGCGGGTTACACCCTGGACAGTTCATCGGGCATGGAGGACCAGGAGGGTCATCAAAAAAGCAATACAGCATTTTCATGATGATTAATTTATTGTGAAATAAGAATATAAATTACTAAATATAATTTCAAATTCAACAATTAATCGATATAAAAAGAAATCAAATTTCCAGAGCATTTTGTAATTGCACATTTGAAATGGAATTATTAAAGAGGAATTACATATTGTATTCATTCATTCATTATTAAATCCTGTGATTTGAAAATGCATTTTCAAATCCTTTTTTCTTGAAGCAGAATTAAATGACAATAGATAAATTTGGTTAGAAAAAACATTTTCATATCATACATTTAAAAAAGTAATTCCCTTTTCTATTTCCATTTTCTTTTCTCCCTCTCATTTTCAAATCCTTTTTCCAAATGCATTTCCTAAACGGTTTACCATCTTCATTTAGCTTTTCCGTGACTCTTCGGGGCCCTGAACACACTGAGAACCAAGTTTAACTAATCACAGCAGCTCCACGTCTTGCTCCAGCTCTCTCATTGGTTAGACAGCAACACTAACAGCTAGCTAATCACGTTGATGGTACAGATCCTGATAATACAAATACGCTGTAAGGAGACAGCTGCAGAATAGGTGAAACTTTGAAGCATCCACACAGCATTCAGAAGATGAGTTTCTCTTCAAG
>JBBBVU010000021.1:7917524-7930740 GCA_037177055.1 Atherinosoma microstoma | reverse complement strand
TGTGAATCATTCAGGCTGAAAATGCTAGCACAGACATGGAGATGCAGGGGCAGCTGCAGGAACACTGAAGATATTTAGGATCCACTGCTTCCTGGGTCGTTTGGTCAGCTGATGCAGGTACACTGAAAAAAACCTTTGGGTGTATTTTGCCAAAATAATTCTGGCAACCAACAGAGCAGCTGATGAGGAATGCCTGCAGACGTGTTCACACAACTCAACGATGGCGGCGGCGGCAGGCTGGGGAGGGGATTTTAGGCGTGGAAGAGAGGTTGGCCTATGTTAATAGCCGCCGCAGGTGACAACATCTGAGGTGCAAATCAAAATCGCGTTTTTTCGGGAGTTTGCACTTGTGGGCAGTTCTGCGGTGAATACACAGCCCAAACAAAGAAACATGACCATCTTCACACAAAAGGCTCCCAGGCAAGTTAATATAGCCTACCGGCCCAAAACCGATACACACATTTTAACTTGAAAAAGTGCAATTTCCGGGTGATGACTCCTTTAAGAAATACAGTAGCGTTCTGTTTATGCAGAGCTTGCTTGCCACTGAATCTAACATCATTATTAACTCACTGGCTGCCAAAGACATCTTTTGACGTCTTTTCAAATCCGAACGTTCACTGCCAAACGTTTTGCTTTTTTTAAAGGGGGGGCTGCGGGACACTTTGGCGGAGTTTGTCTGTAAAAATCAAGCATTTATCATGTAATTTGGTGTAATTATCCCCTGATCCGGTAGATGGCAGTGCCAGAAAAGCCTATAGGTTATAGTGGAGCAGGAAGTCGAGGGTTTAGTGTTTAGCGAGTGATTGAGAGAAAACGGCAAAGCGTTCGATGAAGCGATTCAAGCAGCTTGTGTTGGAGCAAAGTATGTGTCGTAGTCATCAAAGCCACGATCAATGCGCTGAACTTCGGTGGCGATGTGCGCCAGCAGAAGGCGGTATGAATGAAAGTGGCCGAGCAGCGGGCCCTTTCATCTAAGCAGCCCTTTTTTTTCATCTAAGCAGCCCGACTCCACTCGTACGTACGTGCATGCGTACGTACGTACACACACACACACACACACACATATGCGTGTACTTTGGGCTGGTCAAAGTCATTTCCCCAGAGGCCCGGGTCACTGCTGAAAGCGCCGTCCCACTCGTCCCCTGCCCCTCTCTGATGCTCGTGTGCCTGCCGTTCCTCCTCCGCCCCACATCTGTCTTCCTCGCCTGTGTCCGTTACCTATGGCATCTGTGCGGGCCCCGCTGCTTCCTCTGGCGGGATAGATGGGCCACTTCCTCCGCTGTCTTCCGAGTGGGACTGAAAGAATCCAGTGAGCTTCGGAATGCTCTTTAGTAGTTTTTTCTCCTGGTCCTGTTTATCTCGAGCCAATTTTCTTTTGGATGCACCGCTTTCAAACTTTTTTTTTGACGACATCTTACACCTGTCTCTCTCTATCAAAGTGGTGAAGCTTGACCAACTTGACATAGGGGGGGGCGTGGTTTTGCATGGTAGCATTGGGTTAATTTGGATCAATCAGCTGTCTCAAATTCTCATATAATGTGATTGACAGGAAAGTTGACCAATTACATAACAATCTGACTTTTTATGCTAATTCAGTCCCAAAATGATAGGCCCATAAACCCTGTGGGCCCCTGGGCTTCAGCCCAGGTAAGCCCGTGCAATAATACGGCCTTGCGTGCATCATACGGTTTTAATGCACTTCACGGAAGAACATCACTCCGCTGCGCGTCGTGGTGTTGTAGACTCCGCGTCGTGCATTAAAACCATATAACGCACGGGTCCTCGTTGTTTAATCCTTACAGATTACTAAGTATAATTTCAAATTTAACAATTAATTCATATAAAAACAAATCAAATTTCCAAAGCATTTTGCAGTTTCACATTCTAAATGGAATTGTTAAAGAGGAATTACATATTGTATTCATTAATTTATTATTAAATCCTGTGATTTGAAAATGAATTTTCAAATCCTTTTTCTAAAAGCAGAATTAAATTACACAATTCATAAATTTGGGTAGAAATACCTTTCCATATCATGCATTTAAAAAAGTAATTCCCTTTTCCATTTCCATTTTCTTTTCCTCCTCACATTTTCAAATTCTTTTTCCAAATGTATTTCCTAAATGGTTTACTCTCTCCATTTAACTATTCCTTGACTCTTCTGGGCCCTGAACACGCTGAAAACCAAGTTCAACCAATTACAGCTGCTTCACGTTGTGCTCCACGTGGTACTCCAGCTCTCTCATTGGTTAGACAGCAACATATGGGGCTCAACAGCTAGCTAACAGCTAGCTAACCGCGTTGACAGTACAGATCCAATAATGCAAACTCACTGTAAGGAGACAGCTGCTGAATAGGTGAAACTTTGAAGCATCCACAAAGCATCCAGAAGATGAGTTTCTCTTCAAGTTTCATGTGTTTTCTGTCTTTTTACTTTGCTAAATTGGCAAAGTAACAAGACAAAGACGCAAGTCTGATTGTCTGACCAATGAGAAAGCTGGAGTACCACGTGGGGTATAACGTGGAGCGGCTGTGATTGGTTAAACTACGTTTTCACTGCTCAAGGCCCAGAAGGGTTACGGAAAGGGTAAACCATTTAGGAAACGCATTTGCTAAAAGGATTTGAAAATGCGAGGGGGAAAAGAAAATGGAAATGGAAAAGGGAATTACTTTTTTAAATGCGTGATATGGAAAGGTATTTATCACCACATTTATGAATTGTGTCATTTAATTCTGCTTTTAGAAAAAGGATTTGAAAATGCAGTTTCCAATCACAGGATTCAATAATGAATTAATGAATACAATATGTAATTCCTCTTTAATAATTCCTTTTCAAATGTGCAATTACAAAATGCTTTACAAATTCCATTTCTTTTTATATGAATTAATTGTTTAATTTGAAATTATATTTAGTAATCTAAATTTTTAATTGAATAATTAATTAATCATCATGAATATGCTGTATTGATTTTTCCGATGACTGTCCTGGTCCTCCATAATCAGTCCATCACAGAGTTTAATGAAATAAGTGCAAAAAAAGTTTTGAACTTCAGTAAAGCAGTCACTTTCGTGCAGATACCCATCTTTTCCCAATCATACCTTGACAGCATAAATGCACATTCCCGTTTGCATTCAGAAACACCTTCATATAACCATACATAGATACAACACATCCCCTTACAAGTCATGTGGAAATCTCCTCCAAAGGAGAGCCCGGCCTGAGGAGAGGGAAGTCTGGGCTACTTCAGCAGCTGCCCCCACGACCCCACCCTGAATAATTAACAAGAAAATGGATGGATGGATGAAAAAAAAAATGCATTGCAGCTCACAGATGTGACGTATCTGCAGCTGGAGGAGGACAGAACCGACAGAACCAACAGAACTTCCTCCTCTGGATGTTGTTTTTTCATCCATGAAGCTCTTTGGTTAACCTTGGTTGGTTTCAAATGTTTTGTAGAGATAAAGAAGACTTGATTTGACGCAACTTGCACACATATTCTCAGCATCATTGCAGCACTCTCCTTTGATCTGATTTTGAATTCTTCAAGAGAAATAAATGTGTTTCACAGATGGTGTAATGCAGCTTAGTGATGGCCAGGGAATGTCCGACCTGTCTCCTATTTCATGTAGGTGACAAAAAACCACCTGGATATTCGCGGGAATAGTAGTTTATATAACTATATAGTGCATGGTTGGAGCTCTTCTTATATTTAAGAACATTTTGCAAGTATGAGTATAAGATGGTAAAAGTCAGACTTTGCATGTCAATTTATCTGCAGGGCAAAAAAAGTTGGTGAATATCTTGTTAAAGTGATGCGTTTAAAAAGTATTTCAATTCTTTTTGCACACCATTATATCTACTGTATGAATAACCACAATATGAGCAGAGAGAGGCAGCGTGCCAGAGCACCCAACGTTTTTTCATCCTTTGACTTCCTACCAGAAGCACGGAGGTGTGTCAGCAAACTGCTGGTGAGGGTAAAGGGAAGAAAAGCATCGCAGCTGGAGAAGCTTATCCGAGTGTAACTTTTTAGAAGCTGGTCCAAGCGGTGCTCTCAAGAAGCAAAGAGGTTGTTCTGTTTCAGTGCATGAGTCATTTGGCTTTAATGTTGTACCTGTGGCTTGGAGGTTGAGCCCTGGCAGTGTCTCAGAAGGCATTGCAACTTATTGACAGGCCAGGGATAGAGATAGAAGAAAAACATGAGAAAGATGGAGAAAAGGAGCCCGCTGCCGAGTGACAGTCTGAGAGAGAAAAAAAAGAGAGGGATGCTGGGGCCCAAAGAAGAAGGGAAGGCTTTCTAGTCTTCTTTTTCATTTGGGTTTAGTTCAAGATTCCCATCAGGAGAGAATTCTGCTCTGAAGAGGCGGTTGTTCAGAGCTTTAGTGACACGCTGCATGTTTGCTGATTGGTGTTGTTTTGTGTAAGCTTTCAAAAAAGAGAGGGGTTTAAAGAGTCAGTTGAAGACAGCTGGAAGTCAAAACTATTATCCCTGCAGACAGATGTGTCAGGCAGACAAACATTACATGTTTCACACAGCACACACACCAGTGGCCAACCATGTACAACAAACATGCTACCTCATTTCCCTTTGTAACGCCAAACTGACTTAATGTAATAAGCTAGGCCACCACCTGTAACGGTTCATGCAGTCATCCAAAACATTACATTATCCTCATCAACTAACCAAAACAGTGCCCTGGAACAGTTTTTTTTTTTTTAATCCATGTCCTGTGAAGCACATTCCTTCCCAGTAAAGTCTTAAAACTGAAAACTTAAATGAAGATGTGTCTTTTTACGTACATAACCACTTCTTGGATACACTTCTCTCTGACTCCATCCTATCGGTCTCTGGTCATCACTGGACTGTAATGTTTCCTCAAGCTGAGCTAAATCAACATCTTTTAAGTGGCCTGAAAACCATGAAATCTGAGCGCAGTAAATATGATTCATAACTGTAACAATGCAAGCGGACCTAGAAACCCTCAGAGCCCATGCAACCATGTCTTCCTTTTATTTATTTCATTCATAATGAGCAACTGCAAGCTCCATGCTATTGGTATTTTGGGAATTTACACATATGGAAATGATTCAGAATAAGATTAAAATGTGCTGATGGTAATGATATTTTGTATCACTACATGTCGAGATCAGGAAATGATGAGCTGTGGGATTCCTTCAGTGCTGTCATTTTTCCTTGTTTTGATTTGTTTACAGCTGACGACTGCTTTTATTGTTTGCAAGCTTCAGTGTTTGATTTTTCATGTCAGGAGTTCCTGCAATGCCGTTGTCCCAGATATCCTATGTGAGCTGTCAACAACACAAACAATGTTGTTGTTTTTTTTATTGTTGTTCTTTTTTTGTTTGTGGATGATTTAAGGCTCCAAAACCCATTTGTACATGGCTCAGTCTTCATTGGCAACAACTAGAAAACACTTGATCAATTCAATTAGCTCTATGATTTAGATCATCAAACAGAGTCAGAGCAAACTTAACACAACTTAATACTTAATGGAACACATGTAGATTCATATTAAGCAACTGCAGGGAAACACATGGCCTTCTTTTTTTAAGAGCAGTTTGTGTAATCATATTCAGCTGCCACTCAAAAGTCACTCATCTTAGATAAGAAATGACAGTATCATTTTCAATGGGCTAAACAGCTGCATCTGTCTCAACTCCTTCTGATTCCCTGTTAGACTAGAGAACAGAGCAGGTGTCTGACAAGATAATCTGCCACACACGCCATCATCGTCTGCCTGATTAATACACACTCCAGTCCCAAAATCAACACCCATTAAAGGCCAAATGGGGTAAACATTGGGAATGTCGAATAAATAAATTGAGGTCACAGGCTGGATGGCCTTTCATTTGAAATCATAGCTCTTTCTGTGTACCAGCTGAGACTAAAGTGACCCTTGCTGCCCACCATACATGCGATCATGTCAGTGAATCAAACTAGAGCAATTATTATCCACGGTGTCTATTGATGGAGTTTAAGTGTACAAATGTCATGAAATGATTATGCTGAAATAGTCTATGAAGGTGGAAATCTCCCACTAAATATGAGTTATAGTCAACTGATGCATGATGCCATTTTATGGCATGTAAAAAAACAAAAAACATTTGTGGCTGGTAAATATACTCATTTTAGATGTCATAGGCGAAGAAACTTTGTATGTACTGTTTAATTAGTTTTGTCAGTGTTTGATTATAACTAATAACTTCTCAGTAATGTACTTTGCAGCAGCTTAATGAAGGTTAAGGCTGGCGTACTGTTTGTGTACATTAAAGTATCACTATGAAAACTTTTTGACCTTAAAATATGTGTTTGTGGTTTGTTTAGATGGCACACCGACATTGATTATGTATATTCCTGGAGCTGTCGCTGCCCAGCACCATCCCCAGGCTGAGGAACCGCACTTCACAACTTTGTGTTCCAGCCTGGAGTATCACGTTACAGCTGAGTTTCACTTTATGCACTGAGTTTCATGCCAGCTGAATGTCAACACATTTGTCTTTTTGAACTTGCACCGTGGCTGATTCATCAAAGTAACACAAGAGGACAATATCAGAGTCAACATTTAACTGACTATTGCTCACTGGAGAGAGCTCATAGTAGAGGTAGGATGCAAGAGGGATGGCGAAATTGCCGTCATTTGGGGGCGCCTAACTGAGAAAATCTGCCAAAATTCAGTAGTGCTTCTTTAACTATTTATATGAGGTGAAATTACCATCCATCAATTGAAAAAAAATTGGAAAATATCAATCACTATATGGTAGGTGCTTGATTTAATTTTGATGCCAATACAAACATGCAGTAGCAGAAGGGTTGGAAAAGTTGGAGAACTGCTTGGCGAGGGTATTGCTTGTTTGATACCTTTTAAACATATGTGCCAATCAGAGGCACATTAAAGAAATGTTCTCTGCTAAATGAGAGGAATGTGCCGACTGTGTCCTCTCAGAAGCTAGAACGTCTTTGGCATGCAAAACCTTAATCGTGTACTTTGAGGTTTTATGTTAAATGATAGCAGCTCAAGGCACTCAAGATGCTTTACAAGATGATTTTCTGTTTGTGTGAAGTAGACCGTAAAACCCGATCACCATGTTTCACTTGTTTAAAACAATTCCACAAAGCAATCACAACTGTGGTCACTGCGGTAATTAAAAGAAAAACTTTTTTTCTGTATTAAATTACAGCCAATAGGTGACATTCACACAATATACCAATAACTGAAAATGTAAAATATAAATTATTAAAAACTTTTGCCCTCTTTAAATTAGGGTGTATTTACAGCTACCTGTGGTAGAGTGATGTGAACTGCTGTTACTGGAAATCACTTCAATTAACTGAATCTCTGCAATTCTAGTGTGAATGTTTTCATTGATGCATTTTCAAGACCTCCTTCACCACATTCAGGGGCGCAGATGCACTGGATCTTATCCCAGCTGTCACAGAGGGAGACACGCTCCGAACAGGTTGCCAGTCGCTGTATGTTTTTGGAAGCCAGAGCACCTGGAGAATATGTGTACTCCATTTAAAAAAAGGGACTTGAGTGAGATTCAAATAGGAAAGATTCTTGCTGTGAGTGCTTACCAGCACCCCACCATGTCACAGGAGTATGTTTATGATCCATGGAAATTCACAGTATGCAGTAATGTTACATTATAGCTTCTAGGTCAACTGGCTCATAAACATACAAGCTGTCTAAGTCAGATACAAAGTGAATTCCTTAAAGGCTTCTCTTTATTTGGAGCAAGGTCTTGATTGAACCATTATGCTATACTCAGTGTGTGTATTTAGTGTATATTGACGGCTTTCTAACAATGCAAATGCTGTGTTTTCAAACTGCATGTGGACATGAAGGCAATAATAAGTGTGTGAATTAACTGATAAAGTATAGAGCTACAGTAAATTAAACATAACCCTTTGAGATACACACAGGGCTGACAGCAAAAAAAAAGATGGAGGATGCATGTGAGGGGGGGAAATTCCAGCGAAACTATGACCGTAAGGACTTCTTGAGAGAGACTGACAAGCCACAAGGCTTCTCAGGGCTCATTTTATAATACATGCATATTGTGTCGGTTCAAGTGTTTTGTTCATAGCTAAATAGGCCAGACTTGGTGGCAGAAGCTACACAGTTGTTCATGCATCATAATGGTAACATCTGCCATGGATGATAATTACCAGACAGGTCCACCTGCACCTGGACACTCCATACCCCACACAGCCTGCTGGAAGTTACTTTGGATTACCAGCATCTGTTCAAATACCATGACCCAGTAGATGGAGAGCCTCTTAAATCAAGCCTACACTGTCTGTGGCTGAGTATACAGCATTGCCTCTTTGTAGTTTTAATAGGAAAGAGTCTGTCTGCAGTGCAGCAGTGAACATGAACATTCAAAGCTTCTCCATCTGACTGGCTGCAGTGACTCCGTGCTTCACCAGGCAGACCTATTTACATCAGGGGGACGAGAACCCGGGGTTGTAAGTCATCAGAGAGTCACCACCCACAATGGAACGCCACCCAACACATGAAAAAGAGACGGCGGTGTGCTGAAGCTGAGTGTTTCCCAAAAGAGGGTACGTGCTGCTGACGTGTGCTGCTCACTGCCTCAGAGAACGGAGGAGCGGCAGTTCATAGTAATAAAAGGACAACACACGCACGCATGACAGTGCAAACATGCGTGCTCACTCTCTTTCTCCTCGGGCTCAGGCTGAAAGCACTTCATTCACAAAACAACGCACAAGCCCACACAGAGCTCACCTCTGAGACTTCCCATTAGACGCATGCAGCCGCCCACGCGCACACACGTGCGCACTCACACGCAAACGCGCGCGGTGAGGTGTAGTGCCCTCTCTCCACAGAGCTGTCACAGATTCTCACCGTTCTCAACTCTTGTGAATTGCTCTAAGGGACAATCCCGTCACAGGGTTTCCCTCAAAGAAGAAGAAAATAATTACAATGATGATTCACTTTTTTAAAATATCTTTTATTTCACTATCTCTCCTGCAAACACACCCAAATACACACCGATCGAGCCGCCACCATCACTCCCCGATACCCAATTCGAACTGGATCACTCATGACAAAATATGGAGCATGCAAAGCATATTTCAGTGCAAGGGGGTAAGCACAGCTTACAATTTCAAGTTGCTGCAGTATAGAAAGATTTATTGCAGAGCTCTTTGGCAAATATGACAGAAGCTCCACAAAAAGCACATATAATGACATATGCACCCCTATCTATGCACATATCACCGCATGCCATATGTTTTGCATACTCAGTTTGTTTGCAATCAACTTCTGGCCAAAATCTCCTCATTAGAACATGTTAACTCCCCTCAGGAAGAAACAAGCAAAATACACTCCTCTGTCAACCTCTACACCATATATAGAAAGGAAAAATCTCAAAACCACACAACTTACCTCGCACAGAGTCTAAAAGCAGGAGGCATCTAAGAGCACAAGGTTCTCTGTCATCCAGAGAGAGCAGAAGATCACACAGTCAATCGTGCAAAAGATGTTGCATTAAAGACTTCTTGAGCTGTCTCATCTATCCTATGACTTTTCCCTCACATTCATCCAGAACCCTCTGATGATAAGTAGCTGGATGGCAAAAGGAATAATGGCTAAAAAAGAGGGAAAGAAAGGTGTGGAAAATGACAGAGAGATGCTCAGATCTCTTCCGCTGAGACGAGTTGCGAGCGCACCGTGAGGACCATCCACTGCAGCAGAGCAGAGAGTAGCGCGCAGCAAAAACAGGGAGAGGGAGAGGAGAGAGGCAAAACAGGCATTTACTGCTGCTGGTTCCAACAGCTCGGCTGGAGCAAAAATCTGGGACTGGAGTCAGGATCCTGGTCTGGTCCTATATTGAG
This sequence comes from Atherinosoma microstoma, assembly GCA_037177055.1. Classification (NCBI taxonomy): domain Eukaryota; kingdom Metazoa; phylum Chordata; class Actinopteri; order Atheriniformes; family Atherinidae; genus Atherinosoma; species Atherinosoma microstoma. The sequence goes on along the minus strand of JBBBVU010000021.1, from coordinate 7,920,856 downwards.
CGTTTACGCAGACAGATAAATTGTAATGGAGACAATGGGGGAGACAAACAGAGGGGAGGAATAGAGCGTAATCTAGTGAGAGGCTTATTTTTTTCATGGCACCCAGCAGACATTTCTGCTATCTCATTTCTCTTTTCTGTGACATGCTATTTTTTCCCCATGCTGCTCTGCAATTGTCACCGTGGATAAGCTAAACATGAAAACTGAAAACATTTTAAGAGCTTTTTCCACCACTGTGACTATCGCTCCCACTTCCAATGGCTGTCATATTGTTTTGATTTCTTCCTTATACTTCCTCTTCTTGCATTCTCAGTCATCAGCGTGCGACAGAATGCAAACCGGATGTTAATTTTTCACTCATATATTCAGAATTTGAAGTTAAAGGAATGCAAAGCGACTCACATTGAAGTTACATAACTGGCCAAATTATGCACTTTCAGGAGCATGAATGCCAAGCACATAAGAGGAGATGCATATTCAAAGCATGCTGATTTGAAACCGAATACTTTCCAGCAGTGTGGAACAGTTAGCCATCAGTCTCTCTTGTGGAGCGACTGAGCCACCTGGCTGAAGTGTCTCTTGCTTGCCATAAGAGGGGAACAAGCTTTTAGCTCTAGTCCTTCGGCCCCAGCAGGACTCAAGGTCGCTTGGCAGAGCGTGTTGCCGGCAGCCCCGAATCCTTCAATGATTAACAGCGGATGACAGGGTGGGGAGGCTGTCAATCCAGATCTATAGTCGTGGCCAAGAGAGCCGTCCGGCCAACCACCCCACATTCTTCCTGTGCGCAGCCAGGTAGAGCAGGGATTTATGATCCCATTGAAAAAATTCATTCCCCCTACAGCATAAAAGTGGGTGCATACATAATACCAGTATTCTTCCCGGTCTCAATCAGGTGAAAAAAATTAAATAGACAAAGGAGGGAATGGGCTGTCTGGGTTCATAATGAGGCTGTAGCTCAGATCTCAAACCAGATGGGTTGATCAGATTATACCTGTTGGATTAATATTCTTATATTTTTCTCCCCCCCATTTCATCGTAAATCATCTGTCAAAACATGAATGCCTTACATACATTTTCACCCCTGTTGTAAATTGACTATATTTATTTCTATCTCATTTATGCCCTGATGTGTGGAGCCATAGTGCCTTTGACATGCACCACAGGAATGTGCCTCATTTTCATATGCGCCTCATATGAAGGGAACTGAGAGCTGGTAGATGTAATATTGTAATAGAACAACATATTTTTGGATTAGAAAAGAAGAAGAGAACCACTTATCCACATGACTTCAAACTCAGACTTGCACTTTCTGTCATATAAAGCAATATAGAGAGGATACCAATGAACAAATCGTTTCCTTAACTCATCAAAAAGAGTAAAAAACATATTTCTTAAGTGCCATGTTTGCAAACATCCAAGAAGCAAGCTTAACTGTATTGAAAGAGCCAACACATGGTGGAAGATGTCTCAGTAAGATGTGGAATTTAAGATGTTACAGATTCAAGCAACAATTACAAACATTAAAATCTATAGAACTAAAAGAAAAAATCAATAAAACTTGATAGAGCATAGTGCGCCTGTACTTAAGAGTCTTAACATACTCATTCAGATCAACACTTTCATTCTCTCTATTCATCTTTGTTATCCCTTCTTCCTAATGTCTATTCCCTTCTTCTCTTTCTCAGGTATTATCATTTTCAAAGCTCTACTCATCCCAAACGTACAATACCTCTACTCTCTTGTGACAGGTGTTTCTCGGTCGGCTGGAAAATCAGGCCCTCTTCTTTGTGTACTACAAATCTCATCTCACAAAAATATTCATTTCACGGGTCGCTGTCCTATAGAAGCCGATATCCACACAGGGAAAGGCATTAAGCATTATTCCCCTCTTCAAATGGGAACAGCGATGTGGGGCTGCGCCAGACATATCAACCTCCTGCTGTACGCAGTTTGTCCTTGTAATGAGGTTGAAGTCGCTGCTAACTATTCATTCTGGTCATTCACCAGCAGGCCGTTATCATTGCTGCCGAATGACTTTTGCTAAATGATGTGAAAAGGAGGCACGTCTCACCTGTCGCTTTGCATTGGGCTGATGTGCTCTGGGCAGTTTGTCAGCGTTTAATGGTACACATGACAAACCCCATGACGGCCACTAAAATTTTAGAGGATTATTCATTAAGAGACACAGTCAAATCTAAAAATCTGGATCTTGTTTCCCTGATAAAAGCCTGTTAAACACGGGTGTACTGTGAGGCAAAGTATCACTCTGATTTTAGACAACCGCCATCTAAACTATTTCAGTTCAATTATTTCTCCTACTAAGCCCTGAAGGTATATTTAGTCTTTCTTTGTGCTTTCATTAAACCCCTATGATGATCTCTGTTCATTAAAACTATGTAGAAATACCACACAAAGTAAAAAAAAGAAAAAGAAAAAATTATTCATGCCTATGGGTTTGATTTAATTCCTCAACTTTCCCTGATTCATTTTAAGAAATCTAAGCTTGCAGTTTGTTGTCTTCTGGCATTTACAAATCATCACACTGACATTTTACCAAAACCGAAAATCTTGGTTTTTACTGGAAAACACATTTAGCACAAAAAAATGGTTTTATCCCATAATTGTAAAACAATACAGTATGTAAACAGAGGTTAATGTTTAATTGTTTATAGCATCTCAGCTGTTATTTCTGAGGATGCTGTGAACTATAAATAGATATATGTATTCAGTGAGAAATACCATCCACCCACCTTGTTTGTCTCTGACATTTTGCACTTGTACAAATGTGCTCCACACAAACCACCAGGTTCACAAATTAATGCATTAATTTCAGCAAAAACTGTCCTAAGAAACACAGCATGCAGACTCCTGCTGGAATGATGCTGCTGTATAAACAGCCCATTTTACTCACATTTCTAAAAGTTTCAACTCTGCACCGCCCCTTTATACATCTTGATAGCATCTTTGCATTTGCCATTCCCAGGGTGCTAAACACTCATGGTACCTCATTGTACTGTATAATCCCTGTGTTAATGAGTTACTATCTCTGTTATATCACTTGTATATTTTAGTTGGAACTGACAAGCTTCTGTAGACTTATGTATGACATGATATAGTTGTTTTCACAGACTGAGTAGCGCTCCCCATAAACTGACTTTGACATGTAACATTACCACAGTGTCGCCTTATGTAAGCTACCTCGAACACAACTAATTATTCCTCCTAATTGTGTCTTTTCTTTAGATTTTAACTATAACTTGCACACACACACACACACACACACACACACACACACACACACACACACACACACACACACACACACACACACA
>JBBBVU010000021.1:7888790-7910198 GCA_037177055.1 Atherinosoma microstoma | reverse complement strand
TACATGTCTTGTAGCATATTTTTACCTTTGTGTTCCTTTATGTCATGTAATAACACTCTAAAGTTGACATTTTCACTATTGTTGAATATTACTTGTTATTTTTTAATAAATATTTGTGCATTGCTTACAATGGATAATTGGATTAACACTTCAGACATGCTTAAATCAAACAGTGTGTTGCATTAACTAATATCTATTTTTCATCATATTTTCAGTGATGAATTTTCAACCTTGTGTCCCTCCAAAATTTATAACTGTGATAAATGTTGTGTCTCTGCTGCTCCCAAAAATAAAGCTTTCATTAAATAAAAAGTAAATGTAGGAATTGGTGCACATCACAGATCATTGTTTACCAAAAAGTGTGGACAAGATAGTAGTTTAGATGTTTGGCGCTTTTGAGGGCTACATGAACCACATGACCGTGTATTGGCTAGTTCAAAGACTGTTGTAACTGGCACTGGTCAGGTATTAAAGAGCACTATAAAGAAGCAGAGTCTCTCAATAGTAAAGATTGGGATCAACAAACAGAAAGAAAAAACCCCAAAGAAACGCCACATCTAGAAATTGAGGAACACTTTGTAAAGAGGAGAATAATGTTTCCCAACATAAAATGACAAAGATTTTGAATATCCAATCATCTACACCATAATATTGACAAAATATTCCAAGGATCTGTAAACATCTGTAAGTGCAAGCAGCACATATGCCCATGACCTTCAGGTTTTCAGGCAGCACTGCATTATAAACAAACATGATGTGATTGAAATCACTGCACGGGCTCAGGAACACTTCCGGAAATCCCTGTGCGTGAACACAATTCACATAGAAATTCATAGAAAAGAATTACTAAAGCATGAGGAGGGGGTGTGATTTCATGGACGTTCATGGCTTTTAAAAAAAAAAAAAAAAACTTGAATAGGCATCATATTTTACTGATCCCATAAAGGGAAATTATTTTGCAGCATAAATGATAATTAATAAAAGCTATTAGTGACTGACTGGATCCACTTGATTGTGTTATGTTAATCTTCATTGTTTGATGTGTCAGAGGAAAGAAGCAGCTGAATAAATTTTGGGCAGGGAGAAACTTTCTCTGTTCAGATTTCACAAAATGCATTCATTTGACTAGATGGTAGGTAACTCCCAAAAGATACCTCTGAAAGCAACCTCGGAGTTTTTGAAGGTGAAGAAGTATTTTGAAATGGGTGAGAAAGTCACCTGAAATCCATCATGAGACAAAGCTAAAGGCAGAAAGCGAGCTGTATTAAAGGGAAAGACTGATGAAAGGGGGGAACTTTCTCTCTGTTGATGCACCCCAGACTTCAGACAACCATTGCATGTAGATGGTTCTCCACAAAGTATCAAAATCAACATTATATTTATGGTTATGTTTATTTGTCTGTTTGCATCTCAGCCACAAAAAGAGGGTTCTGCATAAAAATGAGCTGTTATCCCCAAAGTCACCTTTCCTTCTTCTTCATTATATGACTTATATGGAAACAGCCATAAAACAAAATGAAATGAAACCATCTGGTCAGAATTCTTGCAGACGTAGCTGAATGAAGACGCTTCATCCAAATATGTGCATTACAGAATTTTGTAACCCATAAACCCGGTGAGCTTCAACAGTTTCTTTATTAACCACAGGGTCGGTTCTAAAAATGGTTGATTTTAATTTGAGCTGATCTTCAAACTCCTGTAAGGCAAAAGTCGTCCAGTCTGCATATTGCAGAGCTATTCTGTATCAAAGTGATAAAAGCCACGTGAGGGTTCTTTACTATGATCACCGCAGTGAAAGAGAAGTACAATTACCAATAGATCATAACAAAGCCATAAAAAGAGAAAGCATGGGCATGACATAACACGAGAAGAAAACAAACCAGAGTGTAAATGTACACAGATATAACAGCAAAGCTGTTAGTGTGTAAATGGTGTACGGATGAGTCTGCTGCACACAGACTCTTACAAATTGACTCTCTGCTTGGAATTGACATTTGATTTCCCACTGAAAACCTCCCAGATGAAATCTGGGATGAATTTCACAGGCTGTGTGATGAAAACATTTTAGTCTGCACATTTAGTCAGGTTTTGTTCAACAAAAGCTTTCACACCAGTATTTTGTCATAGGATCCAGAATTTGCCCTCAGAAGTGGGAGACAAGAGGAAAATACAGTGAGAATCAACAACGATGAAAATAGAATCAAGGTGGTAATGAAGATGTGTGAAGTTATGATTTCTTAAAGCAATGCATGAGTGGTTGTGCTTGTGGATAGTAAGAAAAAAGAAAGAAAAGTGGAAAGGTAATTCATATAAAGTTGCTTTTCAGACTAAAAAAGCAGCGGTGTGATCGAATAGGTTTTCCTTCACAAATTTCACATAGATGTAGATTTAGAAGCCGCAGATAAAAATCTGTAACTCATGTGCATGCAAAGAAAACACTGTACGTGCATAATGTGTTATAATGTAGGTAAGCATAACATAGTAACTTTTGTTTGTTTCTAAACGGCCTGGAGTCTCCTGTTGAAAGAAAAGTGGACTGGAGACGTAACACCATTAAGCCACTCTTCATCCATAATTCAACAGTAATCTGATGTTGAGGTTGTTATGACTATTATCTGTAATTCAGGGAATTTCTCAGAGGTACACTTGAAGAGTTTATAGTTTAATTTTTATCTTGTTTAACACAAAAAAAGGGAAAATGAATCTCTCTCTCGAAGTTGTTAAAATGTATTACATAAAAACATTTGTTAAGAGAAGATTATGAGTAAATAAGAATGGAAATCATAGTTTTTTTTCATGCTATGAAATAAACAATTTTCTGTGGCTGGTCTATAATTCAAGGTTGGACAGCATGAAAATGTTCTTCATGCCACTTATAGACGTTATTGCTTTACCTTCAGGCTTTCCTTTTCCAAAGACTCAGCTGTGACAAAGGTCATCCTTGGGAATAAAGGAAAGTATGGGTTTTATCAATAATGCAGTTTCATCGGGGGTGAATAAGAATGCAGACTGTCTTCAATGATCAGTTCCTTTTTTCAGTGTGTAAATTGTTCTTTATTTAAAGAATTCATGTAATTGCATTGAAATCTGAATCAAGTAGAAAGCATGCTGTGCAGTTTGCAGTAAAAACATGCATCGTGAGACAAATATAAGAGTCAAAGCAGAGCATATTCCATATTCAAGGCGGCCTCAGTGTTCTGCATGTTCAGTCTGCACGAAAACCCTCTTCTGTTCTGGCAATTTAAAGATTTAAGTAAATTGGCATGGTTTTACTCTTAATGTCATAGGTCATCTTGTCTCTGAAAGAGCCAGACGCATGCATAGCAGGACCAATTTGAGCAAAGGATATTTTATTATTAAATAATGACTCATAAATGTTAAGAATTCATCATATCTACTGAATTTCTTTTTTTCATCCTGCCTAAAATCCTCTCTGTCATCTTTCTTGTTATTTATAGGGTTATTATTGTAGTTTTAGTGAAATCTAAAAGTAAACCACTTTTCTATAAATGAGTGATGATTATAAAATGACATAACTAAATGAAATATACAAATACAGAGTATTTGAGCTGCATTATGACAGCTGTTATAATGTTTAAGACTGTTGCTACTTGTGAGTATATGGTTATGACTGCAGCCTTTGGATAACGTGTGTCAACTGTTACATTTATGGTTGTGACAAATTACCTCTTTTTGTGTGTAATAATGAGTACATGCAGTGGTTGTGTGTGGATAATAAATGTTGTTTAAGCTGTTTTTTCCCTGAACACATCCAACCACAGTTTCAGCATTACAGGCAGAACAGCTGCAGCTGTTATCGATCAGGAGCCTTCTGAATGATTAGTGGCCAATAAATGCAAGTGTTAAATCATCTCTTCTTTGTCTGCAGTGTGTTTGCCTTTACTGGCAGGGTCATATAATGGGACTAAACCAACACACCAACCACTCATTTGAATATGAGGGGAATAAATCACTGATTGAAACCTGAATGTAAGAAACATATTGTATAAAGGGGGGAAAATAGGAAATGTAAGTTATTTCAGTGACAGTAGTTGGAAGAAAAAAAAAACTCCTTATGAAAACGAATTTGTAATCATATGTAGTAGTCAGGCCGAATTTATTCCATTTTTCCTAATGTCAAGACAAAAATAACACAAATGAGCCTGTTTGACACTTTTATATGCTTTTTGGACCTTTCTTATTGCATACATTTCAAATACAAGCAAAACATGTTTCTTGGCTGTGGCTCAGTTCCATCATTTGTTTTTGGTAAGATATGCACATAAGGTACCAGGGCCTTGCATTGAGGTTTGCAAAAAAAAATTTGAAACAGTAGCAATGTGTCTTCCCTGTTTTGGAATATAAGTTTCAATTCAGTTGATCACTGTGTTCATCCAAGTAAAATACAAAGTGTTCTCCCTCATTGCTGCTCACTGTTTATTCGTCTGTTCTCCTCGCTACTGTCCAAAACACTCAACTGTGCTCAAGAGACCTGCCTTCCTCCACACAGTCTGTCTTTCCCTGTTCTCCTCTTCCCTGCAAACTCTCCCTACGTCTCTCCTCCCTCCTGCGCTCTCATGCCGATCCGCCTGTTCCTCTTGCAGCCCAAATGGCAACAGGCAAACCAGACAGCATGACTCCGACGATATTAGGAAACAACGGACCGTTTTTTGTCAGAGTTCTGGCTAAATTAGATTTTAAATGGAGGCATGATCTTTCAAAAGGTCTCAGAGCAAATCTCTGAGCACCAATCTTTGGAGATGCGTACACAGGAGATTGGGGACAAAAAATCAGCAATTTCTATCACAAAAAGACAATTTTCTGTAGCCCTGAAGAAGTCATGGGGATGCTAAAATCCAGGAAATAGCAGTGAAGACGACAACTTCTCTGCTGGGGTTAGCTATAATCCTTCAATTTGAGGTTTTACCAGGGTGTGATATAGAGGCCACTCTATCTGCCACACACTGCTGGCACAGTCAAGAAAACACAGACACAGGGTCAAAAGATCATTCTCCCACAATTAAGATTTCCCTTCTGAGGTCAAAGGTAATATATGTGAGAGTGTGTGAGTCTGCGAGGTTGTAAGGCACAATAGCAGCGGTATTGTTACGTAGCTAGGAATAAGAGCTCACAGAGAAAGTTGGCAAAAAAGGACATGAGATTAAAAGAAAGTTTAGAAGGAGAAGGGGTTTTTAACTATAAAAGGGAAGCAGTGCATTAATGGATGGCTTTTTGCAAACACTGCCAAAGTGTGACCAGGGAATCATCTCAGATGTGTTTGCACTGAGACCCTCTCAGTGTGGATATCAAAAGATAGTAGAACTATCTATATGTGGAAGAGGGACAGTTGAGTGACAGCACACGTTTCAATGATGCAGGAAACAAGTCAAGTGAATGAAGGAGAGGAAGTAGTAGATAAGATAAAAATAATACAGCCCTACTTCCAAAAATCTTGGGATGTTGTGAAAAGTGTAAATATAAACAGAATGTAATGATCTGTACATCTCACAGACCCGTATTTTATTCCCAACATATCATATAAATCTGATCAGATGTTGAAACTGTGACACTTCCAGAAATCTTTCACTGGGCCAAATCTCATGAATCAGAATCTAAAATTCTTTTTGGAAACGCTGTGTTCTGTGGGCGTAGGCAGCTCACAGATCTGGGAAGGAACAAATAATGCCTGAAAAGTACTTATAGGTTTTCGATCAACATCTGCTCCCATCCAGACAACTTCTCTTTCAGGAAAGGCCTCGCATATTTTAGCAAGATGATGCTAAACCACATATGGCCTCCGTCACAACAGTGTGGCTTCGCAGGAGGAGAGTCTAGGTGCTGAACTGACAGAAAACATTTGGTGTATGATGAAACGAAAAAAGGGGCAACAAAAGGTCCAGGACTGTTGAGCAGCTACAATCCTGCATCAGAAAAGAATGGGACAACATTCCTCTCCTAAAACTACAGTAACGGTCCCCTCACTTCCCAGGTGTTTGCAGATAGTTGTTTAAAAAAAAGGGGGGCGGGCCGGGATGCGTTGCTGCTATCAAATTTCTATTTAAGCCCATGTTTTCAATGTAATGGTGAAATGTGTCATATACAACATCTGATATATTGTTTATGTTCTATTCTGGGAAAAAAAATGGTTTATGAGATGAACAAATCATTGCATTTTATTTCTGTTTACATTTTACACAGCATCCCAATTTTCTTCGGTCTTGGTGTTGTGATTGATTTGGAGATGGAGACACATTACTGAGATGCACCACACAGTGGAATGTGCTTTTTTGTTTTCTTTCAGTCTCTCTAAGTAAAGAAGAAACAGATCTACAGGACCAAATGAAGGCAGACCACTCTTCTCCTTTTTCTTCACAGAAAAAAAAAAACAACACTGCAAAGCCAGCACTTTTCATCCCTCGTTCCTCCTTCTCTTTGGGCTTTTGGCCAGCATGGAAGAATGCTTCAGCCATCTTGTTCCCTCTACATTGAAACTTGTTCCATTACAAAGACTGGACAGGGATGATGTGTGAGTGTGTGTCTGCAAACTATGCTTCCTCAAATAACTCTTCACACCTCAGCAGCTCCCCAAATTCCAATGCCAGGGGCAAGCGACACAACACCTCCCAGCTACAGCAAGATGCACTTACGTCATTAAATCAGAAAGCATCCATGTTTCTCTTATCAGTGAGAAAACAAAATACTTTTTTTTTCTTGGGGTTACTGAGGACAACAAAAAATAAATTAAAAAAAAATCTGTAAAACCTCCAGATGCAGAAAATGTCCCAAGGTGCTACTTTGCCTTCATCTTCATATTACATGGAAACCTTACTCCGATGCACTTTGGCCTCCATTCTTTTTCGTGAGGAAATCCCCAGTCATAGAGCCTAGATCTGAGATGACTTATTAATAATTAAAGTTTCCAAATGGACTCTCATCAATATATGCTGAGTCAGGTCACTTCTTGGCAGTGCTTGATGATAATAAAGGGTGTCCCTCCCATGATTAATTGCCTCAATTTTGCAAGTGGTACACCAACAGTGAAAATTGGAAAGTGTGGTCAAAACACTATGAATAATGAATAAGGAACAGTGAATATTACATATGATTACTGGTCCCTATAAGGCATATGAGTAAAGATTACAACCTGTTAAAATAGGATCTAGCTTAATGCCACATCTACAAAAAAAAATCCTGCTTACATTTCGACTTGTCCAGCTTTGTGTTAACAATTCTTCAAAGCCAAGAATTTGAACAAGCATTATGTTTAAATTCAGCCTCTTACTTCACTAAATTTGACCTTGCTGTGTTTAAGCAGGCTTTTAAAGCCTCTTTAAATAAATGTTTGTGTGTAGACAGAATCAGAACAGAGGCACATAGCTGATGCATCCTGATGGCACACAGACTGAGAGCTTTACGGGTCCCTGGTCTGCTTCACCAGCCCATAACCTATGCTGTCCCCTCCCCAGAGCTCTGTACCATAAAAAAATGATGTAAAAATCTACAGCAAAGGCTTGCTCTCTGCAGCCAGAGATTCACCTCTCTCAGTTGTGCCAACTGAAGATAAGCTGACTCATAGTGCATGACAGGTGAATGCTAAGCAGTATTGGTGAATCTTATTATGGAACTGAAGAGTGCAAAAGTGGGTGAAAGAGTTCTTTCAAGGCTGCAGTTCCTCCTCTGCAAATGCCCTTGCAGAGCCCTCCACTCCAGCAAAAACCTCATGTGCTTCAGCATGACCATGAAAATCCCTCAAATTGAAACGCTCAATCATCAATCATTACTCATCGTTGGCTGCAAGCTCAATGATGTTATGTGTACCATGTGCTCTAATACAATGTTGTTTTTTCTCACATGAAAAAGATCCCATTTTAGACACACAGCACCATCTTATGGTATAACTCAGAAATTAATCTGTCTTCAGAGGGGCGTAATTCAAACAGAATTTGTTTGATTCTTTTCTACAGTGGCAAAATAAAGCATATATCTCAAGCATCCTTGGGATTCACTGGTAAGAAATCCAATTAAACCAGACTTCATGAATCCCTGACGGGGAATTATAGCATAAAAGAAGTGCGATTTAAATGTAAAGTTGCTTATAAAAGGAGAAAATCTATGAAAGGTTGACTCTTTCCACTCCAGAGATAAGTGGTAAAATATCCCTGAATTCCATATGTGCATTCTTGGTTTAGACAATTTGAGCAAACTAACACACACAAACACATCTTATTAGAAACCTGTGTGAGCCTCTTGCAGCACCATCAGTCATTTGTTAATTCAGTGGCACCCGGGGTGCAACTGGTTGCCAAACATCTGCTCTTTTTTCTTTTGAATTGTAGAACAACTGAGCAGAACCTCACATACCTATTCCAAAATTAAAACTGCCAACATCTCCAAACAAGCTTATCAATATTTAACCTGCACGCCATCCCTGGAATGAGACTGAGCCACACACATAAAGACAGAAGCTACACAACAAGGTGAATTATTTGCAACATCATTTTAACAGAGACGAAGCAAGAGGGGTGGCCAGGGTGGCACTGGCCAACTCTGAAATCTGGTTAGACAGCCCAGGGGCCACCTCAGGTGATTGGCAGTTACTTTAGGAGGACAGAGATGTCTGCATGCATGGATTATCAAAGTTGTTGCACCAGTTTGACGTAAATCAATAAGTAGTTTTATAATTAATCCTAATTTTACATTTTTTTACATTTGGCTCCACATTTCTGAAAGAGATTTGTCCCTGTGCAAGTACAACTACTAATGTTATGCAAGGCTCAAAATTCAAGATTCACTTTATTGTAATTCCACCTGAACACTCGTGTAGGCCTTGTCAGAGAATGTTTTTTCTCAATAGTCAGTAGAGAGGTGTATTTAAAAAAGCATTGATGAATATTTAAAAAGAGATAAAACACAAAAGAAAAAGTTGGAACGTTTAGCCTTAGAAATTTAGCCTGTAACCAGTCTGATTCTGTAGAGGGAGATATATAAATATGAGGAGAAAGGGAGAAAGGGAGATACCATCACCACCAGACAGTAAACCAGAACTGCTGGGGGAAAATGCCATTGAGCCCCCAACTACCACATCAAGTGCCACATACTGTACCCAAAATAACCAACAAACATTTCTATGGACCTTTATGAACTTGTTGCAAATGTTTCCCCTTGGTGATCCAGATTATCAATGCAAAGGTTTTTTATTTCTCATGTCTCTCTAATGTGACCATTGTTATCACAGCAGTGTATGTGAGCATGTGTGTTAAAGAGAGGAACAAAATAATTTCCTTTCTCAGTATATGCCCCCCCTGATAAATTATTGCCCACCCTCTGGTCACCCCATGTATAAAAGTCTAGCTCCACCACTGCATTTAAATACTCCAACATATAGGATGTAGTATCAATCACTACCTTAAATGGCACATTTCAAGCAATTGGACATGTATGAAATATACAACAGGCTCACTTTGGAACCATTGTTGAGTTTTTAAATGTATGTAGAAGCTTCAACCACAGCAATAAATGCTAATTTTGTGAATTGTTTAGCATGTAGTCTAAATTTACTCTCACCCTCCCCATGCCTCAGATCTTCACTTTCAATTACGATGAGAACCATGTGTCAAGCTGTCGGCTGTTTTCACAGTTGAAACCATCGATTGAGTCGAGCCATCAATTCCCTGGAACGGATGTAGCCTACTCTAAATGCAGCCCAGTTTTCCTTCAGTATAATGTAGGAGCAGTTTACTTATATTGAATGTATATTTGCTGATTATCTTAAATATATGGAAATGTTTAGCTAGTGGAGGAAAAGCACTGATTAGCTTTGATGAAGCTAGGGAGTAAACAAAAGACTGTGGACTGTGGGTCTCTGTTTCATCTACAATATATGTTGCTGATGTGTGATGGTGGAACATCATTATTGTTATCTTGATAAGAGCCGAGTCCCAGCAGAGCCTTATTTGGGTCTCCATATTCAGGCACGCTAGGTGCACAAAATACAGCCATCTGTCTCCATAACTGGATGTTACTGTTTTAGGGGGAGTGATTCTGAAAGCTTTATCTCCGTCTGTGAGTGTGGCGAGGTAGACATAGCATGTTCTTTTAGCTTTTCTTGTGTCATGATGAGGAACCTATATCAGCTTTCAACCTGGCCCAACACAGAGTCATAAAAGCTAACAACCAGGCACAGTCACTTTTTTAAACAAATGTAATTTCACTACCTGTTTTAAAGTTCAACGTTCAGAATTAAATAGTATAAGACTGCCTACCCCCTGATGTTAAATCGGATAAGTGCAAAACTCTAAAATATTTATTCTATTTGTTCCCATTAGTGTAAACTATGGTGTCGTGTTTATATGGAGCAACAATAAATCAAGTACAGTAACTGTTCTGTGTTTACCTTCGTCATAAAATGTCTGTTTCTGTACTCTGAGGTCATAATGAAATTTAGGGGCATTGTTTTTGATTATACAGTATCTATACAAGCACTTTCATTGCAGATATCTATTTTTCCTCTTGTATTTATTATTTTATTATGCTTTCATTCATCAGTGCAGACTAGCTGTTCACTACTCAAATAGTTTGAAAGTAACTGTTATTGCTGCAAATATATATTTCCTTTTTATTTTCTTTATGCAGCTTGTGGACAATAATTAAATCTGTCTTTGGGAATTGGGTTAAAATGAGTCTAGTTTGCTTAGACGATAAAGCTGGAAGTAGATGTCTTTATCATTAACATCACTCACACCAACATTTTGTAATAAAGAGACTCATCATACCGTGATTAAATTATATATAAATAATCCAAAAACTAAACCAAATATGCTTTAACTTCCTAGGGATGATGTGTTTTCCAGCCATATTAAATAAAAACATAGTGGGATTTCTTTTGTTTACACTGTCACAGTGACTCTCTTCGCCTCTCTGGGTGGGACTAGTTCCCACTAGTTGTATTCCTTAAGTACTGCAATTTAGAGAGACAGATTTTACACACAATCTTCCTATCAAATATATGCCTTCCGGTAAAATCTGACGTGTCCCGATGTCCTGTTATGAAAGATTCTGTGCATTTTAATTACTCGTTGCACTGTATTCCTCATTACACATAGCAGTAATGTTAATATAACACTGAAGCTCACCAATATAATGACTTCTTTTTGGTTTATTTTACAACTTTACCACTATCTCTTCTCCTTAATTGCCGTTTATGATACTAGAATGTAACGTACCATTGTAAGTGCAGCTTTATGTTCTTGTGAGCCTGTAAAATCATTAACATGTGATTATTCTATAACTGATATAATCGTGTGGGCTGTTCTTGATTATGTTCTGTCATCAGCATCAATGCAGAATAATTCATGTCTAACCATTTCCCGTAATAATCTTAACTACCAATTCTTAATATGTTCTTTAGCCTCGCAAGTCATTGATGTAATTGTAACACTTTAATTAGGTATGTTTTTATGTCTTGTTCTGCTTCTTATTTCCTTTTTGAATATAGTTCATATCCTAGATATGAAAAGAGTAATATATCATATAATAATGATATATAATAGATAATAATAATGTTAATAATAATGGGAATAAAGAGTACTTCTTTTTCTTTTATCATGATTTAAAAGTCAATAGAATGTCTTGATTTCTTACATCTTGTCATCTTAATGGAAAATGTCAACATTACATCCTGAGCTTTACAGAACACTGTCGCTGCTTATAATAAAACCAAAGGTCATTTAAATATTTTCTATGACTAAATAGGTATATCGAAGCTATTAAGAACATACCTTCTGTAGTTTTAATTCATTCTTTATTTGGCCTTTTGTTTTGCACCACTAACAAACCCATACACAACACTACACTTATTTCCAAGGCAGTGAATCATTCTAATGAGCTGTGGAATGAGCTTTTTATCATCTATCCAGTTGGACAGTCACATGGAATCTCAAAAACATTTTTTGCTTGTCATTTCATCTGATGTTCATCAGCAAGAGTCAAGGATCAACTTTTTTATTTAATCTCATTGTCTAGTCTCAAATACACAGAGCAACTGACCAGGGCAACCTTGAAGAGAGGATAAGTTAAAATGCTTATCTGTATGGTGAAATAAGGAGGAAAACAAAAATTGATGAGGTGGTTTTCCCCAGAAATAACTACTCCATCAAGATTAGGAGAAAAAGTTATTACACATTTAAAAAAAAGTGTACAGTAAGGGATTCTTTGAGATGCAGTCAGTTCAATAAAAACCCGAGTCAGTTATAACCTCAATCAGAACTTCAGCTGATGTGCCACTTTCTGTGTCCTAAGAACGACAAAAAAAAAACAGAATAAATGTCCGATATGTTCTTTCGTTAGTGAGCTATCAGGATCCACCGAAGGAATTGATGTTGTGCCAAATTCTCCTTGCTGCTTTTGTAATTATCATTTCTAAGGGTGAGCAGTGAAGGAGTGGCCAGTCCCTCTAGGAAATAAGCACATTCAATTATATTCAGCAAATGGTGTTTGACTGAACAAAGGAATTTGTAGGGCCACATGGTTTGGCTGCATGGTGGAGACAGGTGCTTTGGTGCACAAAAGCAAAGAAAACCTTATGGTCAGAGGGATCAGGCAGACTGTGGAGGCAACAGAGGATGGCAACTACAGATGGTGGTACACAGGAGAACACAACAGAGGGGAATCTGATAGATGGATGACAAAACATAAACAATGAGCAAAACTACTTCTTACCAGGCTATAATGCCATGGAACTCCTGGTTTGAAATCAACTCTAAAAGTTCTCTACACATGAACTAATCTGGGATGGACAGAAAGAGTGTAGTTATGTTAAAGATGTCCCAACATGGTGTGGATGTGAAGAAGAGGCAAACATTGGAATTGTTGGAGAGGGATGCTGCAATCAGTCTTTTCCAGGGAGATTAGCTGTCATTTCAGAAAGACAATGCCAGACCTTGCTCTGCATGACTTACACCAGTTTGGCTCCATCCCAGTGTTTGCTTGACTGGCCTGCAGTTAAGTTCTGCCTTCTTACTGAAAAAGCAAGGCACGTAATGAAGAAAAGTCTTAGAAAATAAAAAGTATTAAGTAGCTAAAATCTTGTATTCATCAAGAACGGGCAAAAATTCCTCTTCCATGACGGTACACATGTCTCTTTACCATGTTGAATGTGCTGCTGTCATCAAATGTTTTTATATGGTCAGTAAGAAAATAGGATTCGGTTTATTTAGACTTGCATCTTTTAAATCAAAATAAGAAATCCCACCTTAACTGGAAAAGAAATCAAAGTGTATCTGTAAAAATGTGCATCAGGATGTTGTCTGTCTATACCTACTTCCCATGAGTCATTCATTTGTATTCGGTAATACACACCTGAGAATAAAAGGCAGAACAGAGCAAGTTGTTGGTATTTCATTTCCTGTCTTACATTTGTTGTGACTGAGATACTAGATAATCAAATCACAGCTAGCTTCTGCAGACCGCCAGTTGCTAACCCGCCGGCTAACCCGCCCAGCACAGTTAATGTCCCTTTCTCTGAAAACAAACTGATATTGTTACCAGACATGGTCACTGTTATTTATCAAAGTAAAAGCACAAAAAACATAAACTCAAACTTGCAGCAACAACAACAGTGCTGGCTGACAGGCAGAAAAAATGTTTGGTTTGGTAAAAGGTGATAGTAGGAGTTATTCCCTCTTTCTAAGAATCTAAACGTCTGACAGTGCTCAGAGTAAAACAAATGCAGGCACTCAGACTGACATCTGCAAGGTTTACATTTCATTTTTATACATCAGAGGCAGTGTGTGCACACACATATCAGCGAGGGGAGACAAGCAATGATGAATGCAAGACTAATAAAAAGCACTTTGCATTGTTGCACTGTGCGGCTGCAGCATGTTCACACAAACAGGTGGAGCTCAGTAAGACTCTCCTTGTCAGGTGTCATGGAGCTCCAGGCTGCTAAATGAGTGCCATCTATTCAGCATTGCTGCTGTGCTAATAATGAGGGCTGAAATGAATGGTGTTGCTTTAGTGTAATTGCAGCAGTGGGGGAAGCATTTTCAGAACATTGGGTATGGCAAGAACATATGTTGCAGAAGATGTAGAGGACATAAAGGGAGGGCTGGACAGGAGAAAAACGCTTATGTAACAATGAGGTAAAATGTGATGCCTTCATAACATATATTTTATAATTATTACATAAACGCCCGGTTGTGATTTCCTGACTGACAAAGAGCTGGATGAAACAATCAAATGCCTTATTTTGATCATATTTTCTTTATTTTTTCTCCACAGTTTAAAGGTGCAGCATGTAAATCATGTATATCAAAGTCAATGACAGCAAAATTACATCAATACATCATTAAAGACTTTGTTTATATTGATATCTAATCCCATAACTAAAATAACTGTTGTGTTTTTATTCTCTTAGAATAAGCCATTTATATATACACTTGCTGTGGCAGCTGTGGCATATTTGTACTACCATTCATACTATGGTGTGAATGGAGAAACAAATCGTTTTGTTATCGAGGATGACGGTTATATTTTTCTGTTTAATTATTTGTCAAATGATTCCCGTCTCCTCCTCTGTTCATACATTCTGCGCCATCTTTACTTGAAACAAACTGGTCATGTGATCCCTACGTCACGTCCGGTGAAGTGGAAATGCGGAAAAAATGCTTCCATTACACTTTTGGGAAATACTTCTACAGTATATCGATACATCTGAAAAATTACCTCATGAGAGCGTAAAAACATTTTAGCGATAGTTGAGAGGTTTCTCGAAATGTAGGTGTGTCCATTTCCAGATTTTTATTGAGATATTTAGGTTTTGCGCAATTCTAGGGGTAATGAAAACGCAGCTTATGTCTGGAAGAAGTTTGGCCACTGACAGCCATTGTTCATTCACAACTGTGCTTGGCATTTGAAGTGATTTCTATGCCCATTTTTACCACTAGATTTCAGTAATTCTGACACACTGTACATTTAAGGTTTGACTAGCATTCCTTTTGTTGCAGCTTTTCCTTACTTTTTGATATCGTGTCTAGCACACAGCACCTCAGCTCCCTCAAACAGAATCTGTAACATTGAGAGGAGGACTTCTCTTTACTGTTGATCCTACACAACCTAGAATTCACAATGATTACAGCTACATAACTTTAAAGAAATCATGTTAAAATTGCCTTTTAATTGTTTGATTATAAGAGGAATGATTCAGTTGAAGTGAAATGTTATTGTCATGATTTGTACAACTTGACATCATGCACAGAAAACAAATGTTAATGTAAGTGATTTTCATGTAATTGTAAATGAATTGCCTCTCTCACACACACACATGCAACAGAATTGGATCATCACAACACAGCTGAACTAAAGAAATAAGGGTCTGGCATCAAAGTTAATGTAAAAAAAAAAAAAGGAATGCTGCACATCATTGGAGCGATGCCGACTCAGCAGGAGGTCCGGGGATGCTGGAGCTAACTCCACATGAGGAGCAAGTAGCCTTCATCAGAGATACTTTCTGACATCCGGCCAACATATTTTTTCAAATGTGGAAACAGCGTCACAGACACACAATCCACAGCTATGGGCCGAGTGTTGGACATGGACAAGGCCAGCAAACGAAAAATAATCCCTGAAGTGATATACATGTCAATGATAAACATAAACTCAAAAAAAAAACTGTTCATGTTTTTGTCTTAATGTTCATGACAAACTATGAGAAAAGAAATAGAAAACAGCTTACTTTTATTCACTATCACCTTTACGGGCGACTTTGTTAGGACTATCTGGTCAACCTCACTACAGATTTCAGAGAAGCTTTAACAATCAGCCCTTTGTGTCACCTTGAAACCTCAATTCTATCTAGCTGTTCCACATATAGCTCGTATTAACATGCAGGTAGATAGCTCCAGCTTCCCACTGAATTTCTTCCAGCAAAAATAGCTTGTGTCTCTTTTGCATTCGTTCACTTGTCGTTTTGGGCAACGCATGCATGCATGAAATATAACTTTAGATTTATTTCCAGTTCTAACCAGCACAAAATAAATCAATATTACAACTCTATGATTGTAACCAAAGAAGACCATGTTTTCTCCTAAATTTCATCAGTCATTGAATGTTTTTGTCTCCTAAAATAGATCAGTTTTGTTTACCTTTAACAGAGATAAATAGGTTGTGAACTGGTTATCTGATGATGAACACAGCATCACACAGTGTAATTATGAGTGTGTGTGATGAAGAAAAGCATAGGAGTGAGGAGTCAGACAAACATAATTTAAAATGAATGAAATGATTGTCAGCGCAGCGACAAAAAAGAGTGAGGACCGCCCATTTTTTCCGACTTCCTGACACCATCGTTCATCCATTCGTGAACAAGCTGGAACAGTGACTCAGCATTCTAAATCAAAGCTTACTCCCAGTTTGCTCATAATATCAGGGAGAGGCTGAGACAGACAGTCCACAGAGATCAGCTGTCCTTCTGACTGACACATCATAGTTAAAAAAACAGAGGGCCCACCAGAGACTAGCACGTGTTCAGTAGAAGGTAAATTCACAAGCGCACAATTTGATTGGAAGACTTTTGATCGACGTGATAAATGAAATTCATCCAAGGTTTGACTATTTTTCCTGTGGATAAAATTCTAAGCATGAATTCTGTTCAGTTCTGTTGGGAAAGTTTGATTATATATTTGTGGGGATCTAAATGTTAAATCTAGATGTTAAAGTGTGCTGCATCTGAAATAAAAGAAGTTCAAATGTGAACCGACATGAAATACAATACAATACAACTTTATTCATAATGCACTTTACAAACAACAAAGTTGACCAAAGTGCCACAATATGCAGAGTAAAAATAATCATAATAAGAGCATATAAAAGGACAATTAAAATTAAAAAATACAATTTAATAAAATAAGATAAAATAATTGAAATAATCTAAAACTAATCACGCTAAAATCTGAATCTAAAATCAGAAATGATCAAATACTGGTGGACTGGAGCTTGAGTGTGGGATCGTCTTGACCGAGAACAAAAGACAAACATGTTGGTTTGGTACAACCAGCAAAAATACTTTGTTAAGTTAAAGAAAATATTATGATTTTGTGTAAAATATATTCTTTAAAATCCTTGAATGTTCTTCCCTCAAGTGGGACGAGGCACTGTGCTCTTCTGGCTGGGAAATATAGAAATGACACTTATCCATGGTTTCTAAAAAGAATTAAATGGGGACATATTTCTCTGGTTAATGGGCTGCACCAGAAGCTGGAGCTGCAAACCAGGGCTTGGGTTCTGGCTTGCAGAGTCCATACCAGACAAAACCCAACTGTTAGCAACTCAATTTTAACAGTATTCACATTTATTTAATTTTTTTCAACCAATAAAAATGATAGCCTTTGTTAGCTAAAAACAAGAAGGTGCTACTTTAATGTTTTTTCCAGATCATATGATTCTGATTTGTTTTATGTTGAATGATGTGCAAAAAAGAATCCAAGTGGTTACCAAGTGGGTCATCTCTCAGTAACATGTCATTGTCATAAAGTCTGCAGCAAGTCCACCATTCTACTAGCATGTCTTCTTGCACCCATAGCTTTAACACAGCCTTCAAAAGCAAGTTATTTGGAGTCAGTCTTGTCATCAGCTAGTAACATGACAACTACATACAAGCCGACTATTTATGTAGCTAACTAGCACACGTTTCCAAGCAATGTGCAATGAAAACCTATATCTATTATATTCTTATTTTATACGTCTATACACACACACATACAAGAAAAATGTGGCCAAAGTAACAACAGGGATCCATACACACAAACATATCATGCATTTCTCACCTCAACTTTCTGGAAATTCTGCATTTTTCAAAACAACAAGCACTACATCATGAATATTCAGATCAGAGACTGCACATTAAACCAGCCTGTCTGCCATGGAGATCTCTGGCACCTCGTGGGAAATGTGCAAAAAGTATTGCAGAGTTTCTCTCATACATTAGGCCTGTGTCAAATTTGTTTACAATCAATTCTGAGCAACTACAGTGTGGATGCACAGAGAAAGAGGTCTGGAGAAAGCCTTCTTGTTGCAGAGGCGCCCACTCCCGTAACAGTTCAGTGACTACGCCTTCACGGAGCTGGAAGGAGTGCAGAGGAGGAGAGCAGAAGAGACGGGTGCACGGTTGTCGTGGGTACAGACTTAATGCAGAAAGCTCTCACGTATTTGCATTTCTGTCTCGCTTTTTCTTTTTCTTTTTTGCAAATACAGTCTAAACATCTCATGAGTGCTTTGTAATTTTCTAACAAAGTATCTCTCATTCTCTGTGGATGTCTCTTTTTGATGAGCTGCCATGAAGTGCACACAGAGTTGGCATCAAGGCATCTGAGAGCTATCAGAAGGAGAGAAGCTCTATCTGGTTGTCTCGCTTTGTTAGAGATTGATATCAAGTGTGCTGGAGGGCACATTGCGAATGTGTACACTGGTTGTTTGTGTGTACATCATGTGTTTTTAATGTGTGTGTATGTTTTTATACAAGCAGGGTGGACACACTCAGAGGGAACGCGACAGCCCGCACGTTAATTACGCGAGCTAATAGAGCAGCTGCTGATTCACTCTTGTGTCAGAGAGGCTCACGGCGGGACGGAGAGGCTCGGGCAGGACATGTGGAGCATTAAGATGGACGTGCTGTGACTCCAAACAAAGGCTCCATAAGGTGAGGAAGAGAAGAGCCATTAAAGGCTGTTGTAGTTCAGGGACTTCCACTGTCTCTGGACAGGGACACATCTGAAACTTTCCAAACACTAGACACAGCCATAATCATGAAAGCCTGTAGGATTAAGCTTAAAAAGGTCCTTTACTTGAAGGGCTGAGAGGTTCTTCAGAAGATTTTAAAACCCAATTCCCCAATAATTATGTTTTGATTTTCATCTTTCATCTTTTAGAACATTCTCTTGCTTTCTAACTATGTCAAATTCCTACCCCTAGTGTCTTCCAGGCTGATTTGTTTCCATGGCAATGTGTTCCCAGATAAATCCTTATGCAGTAGTAAATTAGCTTATTAAATTATATTTTTCAGGATGTGAGAAAAATCTGCTGCATTAGAGTCAGAGTTAACCAGCTACACTTTAATGATAGAAAATTTAGAATTGCACTTTTATTCAGTTGTTTCGTTTAGTGTTTTCTGACGTCTATGCAATGCATTTAGCAAATCTATTATCTACTCTCGGGCATATTGATATCCAAAAGACACAACAATATGATGTTAATAGTCATATTGTGATATAATGATGATTTAAGATGCATGGTGCTTTTCCATTCATGCTAACTGGAACCTAACCGATTTGCTTAACTTTGATGAGGATTTTGTTTCAAGCATTTCATTCTGCATTTGTGTTTGTATTTCAGACTTACCTTTATGTATTCGATATTTGGTCTTATGTAACTAAAAGGGCTATTTGGGAAAAGAAAGAGTTTTAAATTAGCTCAAGCTAAAATGCTAGGTGCAGTGTGCCGAATTAAACATCAAATAGATAAAGGTATACAGCATATATTGCACTTTTTGCTATTTATATTGCTGTATTTTTTGTCATGACTCATTTAGCTCTGTAGAATATTAGAATTATACACTGAAGCTAACTGCAGTGCATTTTTGTAAGATTAGGCCTACTGCTGTTCGCATTACTGTCAAATAAAGTACAGGAAAAGATGCATAAACTTTTTCATTTTCCTTTAAATATAGAAGTTGGCATGTAATTCTGCAAAGGACCTCATCTTCCCATTTGCAAATCCTCCCATGGAAAAACCTGCATCTTTAATTCTGAAGCAACTACAGAATGAGCGTTCCTTCCATATAAAACTTATAACTTTTATCATATATACAGTACATAATATCATCACAAGCTACAGAGACTCTGGAGATATCCCTATGCACAGGGGACAGGACTGAAACCAGTACCAGATGCATGAGATCTTCAGGCCTTCAGGCAGCACTGCATTGAAAAACAGGCATGATTCTACTACTGAAGTGACTGTGTGGGATCAGGAAAACTTTCTGAAATCATTTTCTGTGAATCCAGTTCATTGTGCCATCCACAAATACAGGTTAAAGCTCTATTATGCAAAAGAAGAAGCCAAATGACAACATGATCCACACTTTCACATCTCTATTAACTTTTTTTAGGGCGACATATGTACTACATTTTAAGGGATGTACTTGTGTATTTTAGCAACCCAATAATAAACCAGATACTGGATCTCTGTCAACATCATGGCTTCGTAATAGAGGAGCCCAGGTGCTGGACTGGCCTGCCTGCAGTCCAGTATGTGGACCTTATGTTCTAAAAAAAAAAATATTGATATGAAATTAAGAAACAAATGCATTCTGTTTTTGATTATATTTCACACAATATCCCAACTTATTTGGAACTGGAGTTCAAGTAAAAAGACAAACAATAACACTGATATCCACCACAGGAAATGGAACTGAATATGGAGGCAATGGGTAATGAAAATGTGTGCACTTGCATGAGTATTACACTGTTAGAGGTGGTTATGAGGCTCAAGGGGAAACAAGAATCGATATGAAAAACGCCATGAATGCAAAACAGAAGCTTCCATTTATTCAGAGGTTGGTAGACAGGATGCAATAGTCAGCAAGCACCTTTACAGCACTCATACACTTAATTTAAAACTACATGAGCAATGAAACATGCAAATCTACTTGCTCTCTGCAACAAAACCACTGTGTTATATATTCAGTGGATGTGAACATGTGCTCACTATCATCATGTACTAGCACACTAAACTCAAATAGGCAGCTTTAGTGAATTAGATAAGTGGAAATTACTAGTTTAATTTTTCTTCCAGAATATTGGATCAGGCTTGGACTCAGGCATAGTAGGAGACGATAATAGGATGCAAGAATTCAGCATAGACATGGAAAGTAGCAAGAGAATGGTGAAATATTCACACACTAATTAATGTCTATAAATAGGAAAAGTCTGTGAATGAGAAGCATAGAAGTGCAGAGTGCTCATCAGCACAAGACGTTCTGAATATGGAGTCAATTAGGAGAAGAGGGACACTCTGATAAAAGTGAAAGTGAAAAATTATGATAAGCCTCATCTGTTCAGTTTTTCTTTTTTCTTTTTTCGCACAGGCTTTCAAAGCACAGAACAGAAGTACAGGGCAGATCAGAGAAGTTTCTGAGAAGATGCATTCGTGAAAAAAGGGAAACTGTCCAGGAGAGGGCACCCTAATTCAAAGTATTGCTAAAGAAAAGAGCTCATAAAATGGACGTACACACATACACATGCAATGCAGATCATATGATTCTGATTTGTCCTAATCATATTCATCATCAGGAGAGCAAACTATTTCATGGCCATTACTTTCAAAATCTCTCCTAAGCAACTATCCCTCTTACTC
>JBBBVU010000021.1:7845045-7867288 GCA_037177055.1 Atherinosoma microstoma | reverse complement strand
GGGTCTGTCTTTATTGTTGCATGTAGTTCCTTGTGTCCCAGTCCACATTAGGTTAGCTTAGTTCAAACCTTAGTGATGTGCGGGATCAGTACTAGAATATTGATTCCGCCCGTATCAGCTATTTATGTTCTACTACAATCAATTGTAATGTTCAAATATTGATGTTTCAGTAATGTGGGGTAAATGGGTAGTGTTATATTAACAGGAACACAGTGGAGATGATCTTGTCTAAATGATACCCAGTTGTTCGGAAATACGTCGTAAATGGACTGTACATGTATAGCGCTTTTCTAGTCACATGACCACTCAAAGCGCTTTGACACGACATGTCTTATTCACCCATATTCATACGGCATCGTCCAGTACATACCCCTAATAGGCTCATCAGGAGGCAAGGTGGCATTCAGTGTCTTGCCTAAAGGCACCTCGACATGTAGTCCGCTGACCTTCTGGTTGGTAGGCGACTGCTCTTCCACCTGAGCTACAGCCGCCCACCTACGTCTCCTCCCACCTGCCATAGTCATATCTTTTGTTAATTCATTTAAAGTATTTATTTAAATACTTACAAAATAAAACAATACACTTCCATTTCAAAACACTTGAATGAAAAGGAGCAGAAAATGGAAAAATCTTATATAATCTGCTTGTCTCACAAATGATTAAACCAGTAAATCCATTGACTTAACTGATAACATCATATTTACTCTTTGTTTATTATCTCCACAACGCTACAGAACTAAACAAATTGAAACACTTTGCTTCAACAATATGTGAAATAAAGCACAGTGTGCCTGAGTGAGCTTTCAGTCTGAGAGCCCGAAGCTCAGTGATCTGTGGAGCTGAACAGCAACGGCGCTGTGTGATGTGTGTGGTAAGACAGTGAGGTATTATAACAACACCACAAACTCCCTTAAACACCTGAGAATCAGGTGCTACTGGGGTGAGACAGAAGCTACTCTGAGTCTTTTGGTGTTGCAGGCAGGTACTATCCAGGTACTATCAGGTACTCTCCAGGTACTATCAGGTACTCTCCAGGTACTATCAGGTACTATCCAGGTACTATCAGGTACTATCAGGTACTATCAGGTATAGATAAAATGTGGTGCTGTTGGCACAGTCTCTACAATGTACAGTGTACTGTTCTAAGAGAGATTTTCCAAACACCATACGTTTTGTACAAAGTATCAGATCGGTATCGCCATTGGAAAGAAAATCAGCGGTGTCACACACGACTGGTTCACACTGGTGTCTACTTGTTCGAACCCGCCCTAAACACATCATTGATCTGTCCCTGCAGGTTAATACATGCCTCTGTTTGCCCTCGCTTGTCTCCTACTGCGTACTCTACTATTGATATTTATTGCTCAGCTGAGTATACCTGTCTTTACTTGCCTTCAGCAGCCTTTACCCATACTTAACCTGCCCATGAGTATCTCACTGGTCTTGTTTATCATGCATCTCACATGCAGGTTACCCCCCACCACGTGTTAACGAACAAGTTTCATCTTGCATCAACTCTTGTCAACAGCCAAAACATCCCTTGCATCCCCCAGACAACTTCTCACCCACTGAGCGTGTGTTTGTGTATTTGTTGGCAAGCTGGCCGTGTAACAGGATCAGCAGGGACTTTGCTGTTGCTACACGCACACAAGCACATGTGTGTAATAATGAGCTTGAGGGATAGCAGCCAGAAGATACAGGCTACTTGTCTTTGCCTCTCTTTGGAATTAGATTTCTGTCTCACACAAGAAAACCAGAGTTTATCCTCCGCACGCACCTGCTGTCCACATCTGCTGCAAAGGAGAAGGAGAAGAGGATTTGTTCAATCACACCTCAACAGCAGAGAAACTTATGAATCAATCTTTTCTGTTTGTCAGGCACTAGATGGCTTAATTCCTCTTTGTTGTATTGGTGATTTAGGCACTTGTAAATCTGTTAAGGCTGCAAAATATCCACTATATTTCAGTATGCACAGTAGTCACAACACAGGTCATGTGATATTTAGATTAATTTAAACTATTTTAAATTTAGAATTTAATTTAGTTTATACTATATATTAAAAAGTTGCAGCCCCAACATGCACAACTAATAGCGGATAGAAGTTAAACATTATTTGGTTGCATGAAAAAAGGTGGTGAGTCTGTTTATTTATATTCCTAAAACCACAGAACATCTTGGTAGATCTGAACTGGTATCTCACATAGGAGTACTCACAGCGTTTGGAGGGTAGGCCCACCTGTGCCTCCCATGGTGAAAGAGATTGGGTTGTCAAGCCTATTATTTCTATGCATGCACCAGTCACCGTGATTACTGATACCTAACCAGAGTTTTCACAACTCTGCCTCCTCCTCTCTTTCTTGTTGGAGAGAGCACAGAGAAGGAGTTAAATCTTTTTGCCATATTGCTCCATTTATCTCTGACAGAGCAGCTCTGGAAAAGGAAATATAGCTTAAGGATGTCATGACTACTTGATTTCACAATTAATTGCGGAATTAAACGGCACGGTTAATTCAGCTTAAAAGTCCCTCAGTATTGTTACGGCGTTGCAGAGGAAGCGTTATTCCCAAAACAAACGGATTAAGTCATCTGTGTCAGATTTAGTTGTATTTTTTTGGTTATAAAAAAAGAAAATTGACCAAAGGTGTCATTGTGGAAGAGAACTCACCAGCCTGTAAATCATGAGAAAAAAAGTTGCATTGATTATGTTTCACCACCTGCAGATTAGGCACCAGTTTTTTATGTTAAAGTAAAGGTAAATGCAGAGTAACTTTCTTAGATGATGTTAATGTTTACCGTAACACTGAAATGAAATGTTTCTGTTTTTATTGTATACAGATCAGGGGCAATTTAGTTGTGATTAGACTTCATGGTTACTTTGTTGCTATATGAATTTATGTTGGCATAAAAAGATAGAAATAAATAAACTTATTAAACTTATGAGGAATATTCCTGTAACTTTACACATAGTGTTAAATTGACATAATAATAGTAATAATCATAAAAAGATGATAATTTCTCTGACAATAATCATAGCAAGAAAATCTATAATCATGACATCCCTCATAGCAACACTGAATAATGACCTCCCTTCCTCAGATGTCCAGACCAAATTTCTACAACTAACTTTTATGAACAAACACAAGACAAAAATGTTCAATTCATTTAATATTTTTATTACAATCTGCTTTATCAAGCAGTATTTTGCACTTCAATGCAGAGCATATACACTGCTATGCAGGAGCTAATCTAGGAGTATGCGTGCTTTTAAAGCCCTTCAGGTGAATGCTCCAAAGCTCTCCTCATTCTGTCCGTCTCTTGCAGTGGCAATCAATCAACCGTAGGGGCAGGTTTAATGCAGATTTCCGTGAAGCCTATTGTAGTTCTTCCCCGAGGTCCTCTAATGAATGACACTGGCTTGACTGCACACTTTTATACGGTTTTGTCCACTTTATATTCATTACCAGTTAAATTGAGCATTAACTTTTTCATAACAGGAAAGAAAACTAATGCAAAATTCTCTCTCTGTTGGAAGAAGATCTCTGGATGAATGTAGGCTGAAGACTGGGAGGTTTTCATATGATATGCTGAAAATATATCCTTAAGTCATTTGGTAAAAAGTCTGAGTGTTCCTGTGATGTTGCGTCGTCAGCAGTAACTGAAATGTTTCACTCTGTTGTGTTTTAGAGGAAACCACTGCAGTCGTTTCACTGTTCAAATACTGGATCACAGACATTCTTCCCATGCAGAAAGACAAGAAGACACAACTTCCTACAGCACAGCCCTGAGACTGACTCACACAGATTTCAGGATTTTTTTTTTTCTGCTGCTTGTTCTGAAAATTTGGGGCTTTTTATATTTGTAAAATATGTTGTTCCAACATTAAAGCATTTTAACCTTTTTTTTTCTGTCTCCAGTCTGTTTTTGCTTATTTATGTGAAAAAAACTAATTCCTGAGCTTCCTTTCAGTCACCATTACTTAACCTGAAGCTAACCAATGATGGGTGCATTTCTCTCCTGTTAGTTATTTAGTTGTTTTAATGTAGTTCAAATGAATCAGACATCAAATTGGTTCGTAGCAACACCAGATTCTCTTTCTCTAGCCCTTAATCCACCAGAAAAGCACATTTCAGCTACTATATTTTTCCAGATTATGGGGGATGAATGATAAGCAGCACTGTCACAATCATGATTCCCTGTTATCTAACTGTGTAGCAGACAACAGGGATTGTTGTTGATGGATATTTTAAACTGGTACCACCTGGGGAGTTTGTAGCTTAACCCTCAGCTTGAACAACAAACCAGTCTGCAGCTCAAAGCTATTTAAATACATTTCCCCATCGCTCAATGCCAAGCGGCAGGATCAGGAAAAGAGCAAAGAATTATCTCAGCTGGAGGGGTTGTGACATTTTGATGACCTAAGTGAAAGCTGCCTGCTATTTCCCAACTTTAGGGGAACTTTAGTTCTAGATAGGGGACGCACCAGTAGATAACAGCAGGTTGCAGTTCACGCTGTAAGACAGATCTGAGTGTGTGAGCGTGGTGTTGAAAGGTTAGCACATGGGCTGCCATCTGCGGCCTCCATTCATGGATGGACACTCCAGGTACTTCATCTAATGATGGTTCAGGGGCTAATTATGCAGGTATTAGCCAGAGGAGAAAGTAAGGGCAGACATTGTGTGACATGATTATGCAAGATCGGTAATCATTCATGGTTTGATGCACTTCTTTTGCATCCAGGCTAAATGCCTTGAGGGATTTTAAGTCCTGGTTTACTACTGAGCTGTCTAATAATCTATAAAATAGTTCTGTGATTTCCTTGAAATTGTTCATTTTGTTTTTGTGAAGATTTCAAGATTCACACAGTGACGGTGGGTGGGCTTGGCATTGAGGATTGCAGCAACAAGTCAAGTAATCAGTCAGTCAGGGACTTTGATTAGCTGGCGGCTGCACTGCTGCTCAGAAAGCTGAACTATTCTAACTTTCCACTGCTAGCTATGCTAACAACTGACCCAGAATCAGTCCAGTAGCGCAAGATGGGAATGAGAAGCGAAACCAACCTGAAATTCATGTGTGAATCCTCCCTTGCAGCTCATTTTACATATTTTCTGACAAAACTTCTACATTTAGAAGGATTTACGTTTATGTGACAGCACAGATAAATGCTCACTGAAATGTGTGGAGGCTTTGATAAGCTGTTTATTGTAGCCAACATGATGAAAAATTACTTTATTTTACAATATTAATGATCACATAGTCATTTCTAAAGGACCTTTTGTGTTTTTATTTGTTTTATAAGTTTACTAAAGTTGATATTTTCATTCTTTCTACGGGACAGTTTGGGGGAAAATTGCAAAATTTGCTGATTGATCCTTTTTTTTTTGGATCCTTGTACTTCGAAATACCCAAATATGACAAACTGAATCAGAATCCTATAGACCAAGGTTGTATTTACATACTGTAGCCAGGGAAACATCTCAACTTTCTTTGAGGAAAGTAAGAGAATAAATTGTGTATAAAACCCCCCCGGCCATTGTGGGATCATGGTATCGCAGCAGTATCTCCAGAATTTGAGCTTATTCATGGATACATGATTTGGAAGGCAGAGCTGTGAGAAGAGGGTCATTGCTGCCTGCTCTGACTTGAAAGAATGCCTCCTTCCTACCGAAAGAGACATTCAGAACAGCAACACGGCAACCTCATTATGAAACCTCGGTCAGAGCTGAGGACCCCGAGGCCAAGAGAGATATTAAAGCTTAAAGAAATTTGCTGACATAGCAAGAGAAGTCATCCTGGGCTTCAATAAAATAAACTAACAGCAGATTCTAATGGGTTGTGGTGCTTCTGTATGAGTTGAAATCATTTGTGTCGAAGCTGCTGAGTTCTTAAACCTTCAAACTTGATGCTGCTGTAATGTACATGAACCAAAACCAAAAAATTCTGTCATAATTTCATATGTTTGGCGTAAATTCCCTTCAGGTGGACAGGGGAGGATGGAAATGTACCAGAATCCTTATATTCCCACCTGTAGGAATCACAATGTGATGAATGTTTAAAACATCCTGCAGAACTCTGCACACGTGTGATCAGAAATCCCTGGTTGATATCTTATTAACTTTAAATTACAGTTAGCTTAAGATGCAGAATATTTTGGCGTGATAGCACCATGCCAGTCCAACACAATCCCCCTTAAAGTTGGTATCCTTTCATGTCAAAGCAATCCTTCCTTCTCTTCATACTGACATCTTTGTCCCTGTGTGCCAGCCCATGTAATCCCCTTAGTCTCACCTCCTGCAGCCTTCCTATTATGTAAACACTAGAAGGAGACGGTATAAGGGCTGATCAGACTGTCCTGAATCAGACAGCTGAGCACAGGTTGGAGTGTCGACAAACCCTTTTTTTAGAGGGTTTCCCATACCAGGAGTCCAGGGAGAGGAGCTTGAGTGGAAAAGCCAAGTACTATCTGGCTTTTAACTCATCTGATTTACCACAAAGATCACCGTGGAGGGCTCCAAAATGTTTTTCAGACTCCCAAGGCTGACTCCTGGTTACATCAGGCTGCTGCAGGTGAGTTCTGTCCAACTGAGATTAGAAAAAAAAGGAAATTTACAATCTTTATCTGCAAAATAAACTGCATAGCATGCATTATATCTGCACCTGGAAAATAGTTTGTAATCTTTAGAAACAAAGGGAAAAAATTTGAAATCTGCCTAAAGTTTTGGGTTGGATCTGTAATTTGTAGTGTTTTTTTTTTTAACATGCTGCAACTTTAGAGCTAGAATAAAGCGTCAGATGAGGTAACTTTAAACTATAAATAACTTTAACTAATGAATGGTTTGCAAGGTGCTACTTTATGGTGTATGCATCATGTGTTATCAGTAGCAGCAACTCACACAGTACACCAGAACTGCTTCAGCAAGTTTTATACAGCCATAAAGCAGCCGTTTTTTCACTTCATTGTCTCAACAAATTCAGTTGTGACAACATGATGAAACACATTGCTCTCTTATTATGGACTCACAAACCACAATTAGTATATTTCCAGGCTGCTGTCCCAGTGATTGGAGAATGGCTTATATTTTAGCTCGGTAGTAATCGTGTTTATCCCAAACAATGGAGAAACCCAAGCTGTGACAGCCCATTGCATTCTAAGTAGAAATGGGAAGTGGATGAGTGAGCCACAGGAATGGCTTCTTAACTGCCTGTGACACAGCTCCATTAAAAACTATGAAGTTTCCATTATTTGCTTCTCTATGTGCTTCATAATTATCAAGAGCCTCGTAGAGGAAATTGTCCATGTCATAAGAAAGATGAGCTTTTTGTTTTTTCAAAAGATGCAGGCCACAATTTAGTAAATGAGAAAAGATGGGTTTTTAATCCCTCCAGAATTGGTGGGAGGGTTGAATGGAGCTTAAGCGGAAGTGGGATGTTGGGCTTTACCCATCTGATGCAGATAGTCCTAACTTGTTCTCTGCTTTCAGACCCAGGCATACCATAATATGCCGGTGGCGCCTCCAGCTGAGAACAACATGCCTGGTATGGCTATGCTGATGGGGGCTGTGGGCATCGGGATGTGTGGCTACAGCTCCCGACAGCTGGCCCTCCATCACCGGCCTTCGACCCGTGTGCTGCACCGGGTTGGCACCCACACCGATGCCAGCAGCGTGAACGCACAGGCACTCCGGTCCCCTGTCCTGGATGTAACTCGCCGGGCTTCTCCCTACCAGGAGATCCCACCTCCCTTCTTTGTGGGCCAGAAAGTTCCCTCAAACTAATCTGTGACGATGTATCGGATATAGATTTGCAAGCATTATAGGTTGACTTTCAGTAGCTACACTTTTACACGTTGAAGATTGTAGCAATGCTGGCCCATTGGAATAAATGTGGCCCATGTGCTCTCTTACAACAAGCCAGTGTGGGTATTTAACTCAACCTATTTGCAGGCAGGAATTGGGAACTGTAGCAATATGGAATTCTGTGGCTTGTAATAATATTCACATTCTAGTTGGTTGTATAACTCATTCATTGTAAAAGTTCTCAAAGCATTGACAGGACATTTAACAATAAGTGACTGGATGAGTTTGTAACTGTTGCTGGAACTTCTCAAAGACCGTTGCTGATTAGGGCTTCAGTGAGCTTGCATGTTTAATTTGGAGAAATTGTGTCTTCCCAAACCCTGGCGTAAAAAGGGACAGACTCTTGGCAGTGCCCCTCTGTACACAGATGGTTGGCAGCATCTCTATGTGACCCCCCCCCCCTTCCTACTTCTATCCTTTCCCAGGGAGAAAGCCACATTAAGTGCTTGAGCAGCCCATCCTGCCCATGACTTCAAATGATTTCCTCTAAGGAGAAACAGGTGCCATCCATCTTTGCTTCAGTCAATCTTGTGACACAAGTTTAAGATTTATCAGAAGAAATTTTTTCCTAGAGTCATGTAAACAACGCTTGCACAACTAGACCTTGCTGGATTATGAGTCCTAATTTGCGTGGCTGTCAGACAAGGTAGAATGGTGATTCCACCAGGATAAGTCTGTGTCCTCAGTGGGGATTAACCCTGCTGCAAGATCAATCCTAGCTCACACACTCATTAAAACCTAATCTGGTATTTGAGAGACAAGGACCCGTGAGAAGCAGACAGTTCCTGTGCATCCAAACATTGTGCCGTTCCCCCTGCGGTGTCCACCTTTCGTCTCACAGTCACAGGTGGGTTTATGGATTAAAGGGTCGGTGTTTTCACTTGTGTCTACACCAGAAATGAAGCAGTGACAAGGGACTTGAGATGTGGCGAGACACTGAGAGTGGTTGAGAACGCGCGCTGTGCCTTATTGCTTGCGCAGGATTATACTGTCTTTATTTACTCTTGGTGATAAGATATGTGGAGATGCATTGCATATACTAGTGACACCAGTCATTAAAGCTATAGAAAGTGAGTTCCCCTGCCTTTCTGCAGTGTGGTGAAAAAGGTGGCTCACGGAGAAGTTAAGTGTTTTTATCGGTTAGAGGTCAGCCAGACCTTGTAATCTCCTTTTGTGTCGCTGAAGTGCACAGCATGGTCTGTGCTTGCCAAATTGGACGAGCGGCAAGTTGTAGCAGGTTGGGAATAACACAGATAGAGGCCTTCTATAACGCTAGCGCAGCAGGTCGCCAACAAAATGGTTGTAATCCACTAAGCAGAAGGGGCGAATGTAACAAACTGGCATCAGACGCTGAACAATTGGTCACCTTATCGTGTGCAGACACTGATACCTATAAACTATTTCATAATGGGGTTGTAATGGAGACATGAAAGTAGAAAGAAAATAAAAAATCATCTGTTGCACAAACATGTCTGACTCAACATGATCGTCACCTGTTTCATAATCTAAGTCTGGCATGTTTGTCATCCTCGCTCCAAACTGCATTCAGCAGTCATGTCCAGGCTGTGCGCTCACACAACTTCTGAAATCGATGTGGTTATGGGCTGGAGGCTGTGTAATGCACCTGACTGGTTTTGATGGATTCTCTCTATACTGCAGTGGTGCACAGTGAGCAGCGAGCGCTGTGGAAACCTATTGATCTCAATCAGAGAGTGACGAAGGAGAGCTTGTCTCCTCTCTGCAGTAAACCTTCACTCAGCATTGTGCAGGGTGGGGGGGGTGCCACGAGCGTGCACTGAAGAAAAAGAATATCCGAACATTTTCTGCTGGAATAGAAATGCAAGGGATGTTTGAAGGCGCAGTATTCATCTGATAGCTTACTGTATGTGTCATGCATCAATGCTCATCTGTTACTGTCTGTGTGGCTCTACAAACTGGAGTTCAGTGTTATCCATTAACGTATATATTTGTCCTGTTTGTAGAATTCATTTTTATGTTAGAAATTATTTGTGAAATAAAGGTATATTGAAAACGTTTTTCTCTGCTGTTGCACTTTAGTCAGATTTGTGGGTCCAATTTTCCTCCACACGTCTGTCAAATGAAGTTTTTCTGTATCATTTTTTTTAAGAAGAAATAAATGTTTGGAGTAAAAAAAAAAAAAAGCAAAAAAAAAAGTTATTCATTTTGTCTTGATATGATAAGCCTGAAAGAAACACAAATATATGCATACAAAAGCGGCAAGAGAACAAAGAAATGCATACTAGCTTCAGACACTACACTTGCTCATCGGGTAAAAACAGTATTATCCACTTTGGGAATGCTATATGCATTCCATGATTTTTTCACAGGAACACATTGATAAGTTTTTTTTCCCAATGGTCCTCATGTTAAGGCTTTCTCCAGTCAATTATTTTAATCTGTTTTCTTGCAGAACCCTAAAATTACGAGCTTATAAATCAGCAGAATATTGTCTATTTTAATGTCACTGGATTGGCATCGAAGCTAAAGGCTGCACAGTTACTGATGTATTTAAAGGCATGACTAGATATAATGATTCATTACATTTTTAGTAAATGGGAAAGTAAGATTTGGAAAATCATAAGTTTATGTCATAAATTATGTCATGTGATGAGCGTATCATTTATTCATAGAGTGATGCCATTTAAATCTGTAATGTAGTAGAGACAACAGGTAAGGGGAGCTATGAAAGAAGGTTATATGAACTTTAATTATTCATATTCAGCTCACGTTCATGATTTTCTTGATTATCTGCAGAATAAATAGAGTAAACTATACAGCTTTGGATTTGGGCCTTAATACTTGGGGGGCATGCATATAGGATCATTTCAACTGAGCATGTTTTCGCCACCCCAACCATTTTCTTCCCTTTTTTTGATAACATTCTTCTTTCAGTTTTAGGTTTATTTCATCAACCATTCCTTGGGCTTAGTATCCATTTACTGTAGACTTCTTGCAAGGTTACTGCTGGCTTGGTTTATTTGCTTTGAAACTAACTTGTGGGTACGATTTATTTTATTATTGAATTTTGTCTTCTTTAGTGCAGTTATGTGCACATACATGTCTGTCTGTGGGAGTTTCATGTAGTTTGACTTTTTAAGGAACAGGTGTGGGGGCTTGTTGAGTGCCATTGCATGTATTTAAACATATGTGCATCTTTGTCCATGCATTTGTTTTGGATTTTTGGTTTTGTTTTGATCTTTTTGGCATGCACAGGAACCTACCTAGACTTTATTTACTACGACTTTCCAGCTCGGAGCTTCGAGTTGTTGTAGGTCAGTAGGTCATCTGCGTCATATTTAAGAGATAAGTGAGGGCGGGCCTCCACATCTCAGATTCAACAGGTTTTCCACAGCACAGACTCACTGTGCCCTCCAGTGGACACATTCAGGAAAGTCGATGTCATTGGTCATCCATTTTTAGAGTTCTCTTTGCTTTATTGTGCGGATTAAACCCAGGCGTTTCTCTTTCCAACAAGATGTTTCCAGGAGTAAAATATTGCTTTGATGAAACTTTGTTTAGCTTCATTTCTCCAGCTGCCTCCACCGCTCCATAAGCTTGCCATACGCAACAAGGCAGCGCGTCTGGCTGAACAGCGTGAGGTGAAGAAAGCAAAGCGTAGAGGAGGAGGGCTCATGAAACACAGCTCTGAAGATTTTGGGAGTTTTCGTCCGCTTTCGGGGGTTTGTATTTACATGTGTGGTTTATTGATGTAAATACACGAGTTTTAACGCAGAGGAAGAGAAGTTAGTAACTTTTCTACTACTTTTGGATTAACTTGGTAAGAAGTTCATATTGCGCATCAATGGATCAAGGATCTCGCTTTGGTAAAATGATGTAACGTTTAATTATATGTTTCTTTTACTGTCAGTTTTAACAAGATGTTGGCGGCACATTTGTTGTATTTTTTTTTATTTGCGCTTTTCTAGTTTGCGAGCAGTCGATCCTCGACAAAAAAAAAATCATCAGCTTTGTTTCCTGGCTCAGCTTCTGACCACATCCATGTGATTTAACCTCGATATGTAAAGATAGGCCTATTGATTTTCTTACCACGCAAATGAGCATCAGCGCTAATTCTGCGTAAAACAATATGAACTCCCAGTAAGGGCTCGCTTTGGTTCTGTACACAGTATTTCTCAGCCGTATGACAGCGCATGACTCCGCACTTCAACTTACTGGATGTCCCTGTGTCTGTGTACGCGGACGTGCGCGTGTGTAGGTCGCCACCACACTGCCACTTTGGTCTGGGCTGAGTGAAAGAGCAACAAGCACCTGCGGGGCGCACTACTGGCCCAAACTGTTACTGCAGAATGGGCAACTTTTCCACCAAGGACAGCCATGGACCCACAGGTAGGTCAACACACACACGGGACACACACATCAGTATATAATTCCTTTTTAATATGATAGTTTTCCTTTAATTCTTCTTTGCTGTCCTTCTGTATTCTAATGGAGTTTCTTTAGCTCAGGTTACTCTGTCATATCTGAAAATTCAAATCAATGTTGAAGAAAAAAAAGTGGAACAAGCCACAGATGAAGGAATAGTGAGCACCCTAGAATTCCCTGGAAAAAAAAAGAGTGGGTGTATGAGTGATAATAATGAAACTGAAGGCAACAAAGGGAGAAGCGAGCGGAAAAGCTGTGTGTGTGGCTGCAGGAATCTTGGCAGCCCTCCTGTGTGTCGCTCAGTGAGTGGTCATTCTCCTCGCGTCCCCGTGTGATTCGTTCTGGCCCCGCTGGGCCAGCTGTGATGAATCGGCAGAATTCCCCAGCTCGGCACAAGGGCAGCGGATTAATCATAGGAGGCCTAATGCTGTCTGACAAAGACACACACACACACACTCTCTCACAGAAACCTTGGTGAAAGTGCACACACACATTTCCCCTCTCATTCAGTCAATCTTGCCACCCATGTGCATGGTTGGAAGAGCACATTAAGGTTTGGAATGGAGAATAAAAAACAGGGGTGGCATTAGAGCATTATTAAACAATCCTGTCATTCCTTTCAGTGATTTTGGCCTTGCAGCAGGTGGTGCATAACTTTGCAAATGTTCACTCTGACATCACTGAAGAGAAAAAAAAACCCCACCTCACTTTGCAAGCAGTGAGGCTTTTGTCCAAACATGGAAAAGAAAGAAAGAAAAGAAGGAGACACTTCGCCCTTTGGTTCCCATAGCTTCTTAAGTTAATATTGTTACCACGCTGCGCTGGGCAAAGAATGCTGAGGCAAGAAGTGGAAATCACGTCTGTTATTGTGTCCGATTTGGAAATGTATTGATAGCCCACTGCTGAAATTATGCCTCTGTTTGGGAAACATTAGTCCTTTTGTATGGATGTGTGTGTTCCTGAATTTGGAAAATGAGTGTTGCAGCAGCATAATGGATGAGCAGTCCAGCAGGAATGTCCGTATTCCAGCATTCATCCTCGGGGGCATGGCCTGGGTGTTTTGCCGGTCAGTGAGAACCGTGTTCTGACCACCTCACGCCCTTGTGTTTTTATTGTCGACATGCCAGACTGGTGACAACTGGACAGTTTTCTATCTTCAGTCTTATATCAGTTCATTTGTTCAGTCATTTCTGTCAGCTGGTTTTATTATATAGTTGATTTTTTAGTCATAAATCTTGATATCATTGGGCTGATTAGTGATGTTATAACCAGTTTGGGAATCAATCATACATTCATACAAGGTTCAATTTTCTTAATGGTCTCCAAACTGGTTTGTCTTTCAGTTTTAACATAAATGTAAAAGGCCAATTTTGTCCTCATAAGCAGGTTCATAATTTTAGTCCAGCAGCTAACTAAAGGAGTTTTTCATGATTTTTTTCCTTCTATGCACGTTGCTGCAGCACCTGATGTAATTTTCTGTCTGAGATGCTTCGATTCAGCTCTTTTCTTTTTAAGCCACTCTTCCCCAAATGGTTCCAGTTATTGAAAAATGCCAGACTGCAAGAGAGTGGCAACATTTACAGAAATAATGCAAATGTGTGTCCCGATGATATTATAAAGAAAAGGAACAAACCAGGCATTTCAGGAAGTTCAGCAGCATCTGTAGGAGAGAAAAATGAACCTTTGTGGACTGAGTTTTACAACTTTGAATATGTTTTACATGCACATAAAAAATGCATAGCACACTGAAAAGAAGGGAAAAACCCCAAAAGTATAAAAAGACCTCTTTAATGTTGTTTGTTTGTTTTCTCTAGTGGCCCACGTAGAGAGCTTCCACACTCCACCTTCTTCCCCCCAGAGCGATGGGGCTGGTTTGATCCCTGTTGTTTCCCATCTTCAACCTTCCCCTGCGGTCCCAGCTTCATCTCCAGCTCCAGCACCAGCCATCATATCACCAAGTGGGAAGAAATCGCAAAACAGCACCCCAACCACTCCCAGCACTCCCATTCCACCTCCTGACTGGAAGCCTCCTCCACCAGTCAGCTCAAACAGCTCCACAGTTGGTCCTGGAGTTAGTCCGGTACACAAGAACCCAAAAAGTACTGTCGCAGGTGCAGGTCAAGCTTCCCTGGGGAGGAATGGGAGTGCTGCGACCTCCACATCAAGGACTTCAGTTTCCCAAGTTAAGAGTGTGGCTATCAGTCCTATAAAGAGTCCTTCCTCTGTGCCTAGCGCCTCACCTCCCACCAGCTCTTTGGGGCAGAAGTGGAAAGAAAGAAGCAGCAGTCTGAGTCAGTCTCTTCCAAGTCCTCAAGACAAGGACAATCAGGGCAAGGAGTTGGTGGAGCTGTTGGAGGAGAGTAGAAGAACATTGGGGATTACTGCCAGTCAGGATGGGACCCCGAACACAACAGGCAAGAATGGCAGTGGTCCGTCACACTGCTGTTAATTAAATAAAATGATATATTCTGTCGCAAAATCTTTCTGGCCTGCAGGAGTTTTGAGTATTTCAAGTTTTCATCTCATTGTGAGCCAATATTTAACAGTTTTATGAAGGGCAAGTCAATTTCCTTGACATTTATGGGGTTTTGGTATGCATGTGACGTCTTCTGACATTTTCTATATCTCTTCCTCAGAGATACTGAAGCACCTGCTGACAGAAGTGAAGAGTTTGAAGAATACTTTGCAGGTGAGACTTGTCTGCTGTTTTTTTTTCTTTTTTTGTTAGATGTGCTTTTAAAAGAAAAAAAAAAATTCTATCTATACTGGAAGTAACCATTCAGCAAACCCCTCCACTGAAGAGAGGTTGGCAAATGTTCATATTAGGGGCTCACTGGTGGAGAAAAGACCTCATTTTTCTGAAGATTCTAGTTTAATATTTGCTTTTCTCAACAAAAATGGCACATCTCTCACACATGACAAAATGAAAAAATGAAATGGAAAAAAATTGATATGGGGCTTATGCAAACAGGAAGTCATGTACAAGTCAGCGTAGTGCTTCTGACCTTTCAGTCGGGAGATAACACCAACACACACATCACACTCCTGCCAAACACAATAGACTTTGGATTTGGGTCCCTGCTCGGCCCCGCCGGGAGCTGCAGCTTTGCTAATTAAAGTCCTTCCTGTCCTCTGCTTCTCCTGAGAGGCCCAACAAAGGGAAATCACTGAGATCTTCTCATGTAAGATTGTGTTGACGGTTGTGGCCCCTTTTTTAAAAGAAAAATAAGAGTGTTGGATGTCAGAAGGGCAACTCTTGAGTAAGAACTTGAAAGCCAAATTTCTTCCTTGAACTTCGGGGCAGAAGATGCTTGTCAACCAGCTTTTTGGGACCGAGCCCAAGTTGAAAAACCCAAGCACAATAAGAATGAAATAAAATTCAGATATTTTTCAGTTTAGTCGCTCAAGTGTTCCATGCTCTTATGAGGCTGATATTCTTTGGTAATTTCCTGTCAGCCGCTCGTTCCAATTCCTGACCCTCCCTTATGAGGATTGTAGCCAGAGGCCCTCGGCTTCCTCTCGATCTGCCACAGATTACTACAACTGGAATATGACCTGCAGTGTGTCTCCCTCACATCTGTTATTTTTCAATTCACTCTTTGTTGTACAAATCTGACGCACATGATCATGACTTCTACCTCCTGTACCCCACACCTCTTTCAAGTCAACTCCATATTTAATTTCTCCAGTCTTGAAGACTTTTCCACATCCTTATAAGGATCATAGATATGTGAGCCTTACACAGGTCAGCTAACCTCAGACAAACTGTGGTAAAGTACTGCGAGGGAGCCGTGTTGTGGAAATGGAGGGCAATCCAACACTGTTTACACGGGCCCTCAGTAGGGCCATATTAGCCAGCAAAGCTCAACTTTATGAACCTTCCCGTGTGCTCTGGGATCTTTTTTTTTGTGCAGTGCGGAGGAGGGGGTTTGTGTTCGGCTGTTCAGGACACAAAACCTGTTTTGTTTTGGGTGGTGTGGTGAGGTAGAGGGGGGCTGAGGGCTGCAGCTTAACTGACTGACCATGTTTTTGTGTGCAGTGCATAAGACAAAAGGCTAACAATCCTGTAAAGATGCATTCAAAGCCATCCTCCTTCTCCTCTCTCTGCTTCTTTGTCTCTTTTTTTCCTCCCTTAGCACCACAGCCTCGACAGTTATCACCCCACAACTTTTCCTGCAGTGGCATCTTCTACCTCCCCCCCTCCTCTCTTCTTCTGTGCCTCTTTTCCATCTTCTCTCTCATTTCGGTTTTTCCCCTCCTACTCACTTCTTCCACTTCTATCAATCTTTTTTATCTGTGCCCAGCTTGCTTAAGTCTTTTTTTTCTCCTGTAGATCTGACCCCATTGTTTGACCTTTTTTCTATGTAATTTAAGTAGCCATTATTCTTCCCGTCACATTCTCCCAGCTAAGCCTCTCCTACATGCTTTCTTCATCTTTCTTCGCTGCTGCTTTTCCGTATATTCCTTTCTTCTTCTATGTGCCCATGCTTTAACATTCCTGCACCATCTGTCTGTCCTTATGGGCACGACCAGTCTCCAATTGTCTTAACGAACAAAAATGAAAACATGACATTCATGGGAGGCAGTTGGAAGTGTGTGGGTGGCTGGTCAGATTTCTGTTCCCTCCGGTCGATCTCAAAGCCGTGCTTCGGAATCAGTTCCAGGTGAATGCTGCCAGAGATTTTCAGGAATGATCTCCAGGTTCGCTTGGCCCTCTGTTCTCCTCGCTAGGCTGCTCCTACAAGCTGGACTTAAAAAGGCCTTGTATCTGGAGGTCATGCAGACTGGTCACATATAGAATGAAGATTTAGTTTGTCTGGGAGGATTGAAATGGGGTGGGATATATGCACACTTTATTATTATTATTATTTTATTTGCAGAGCTAGTCCCTCGTTACTGTTGCCCTTCAGAGAATCTAACTAACGTATCGACTCTTCCATGTAATTTAATGCGGGTTAATTGTGGAGAATTAGGCTGTTTTGCCCTGTCATGCTGACAAAATGATATCATCATAATCCTGGAAACAGGTGAGACTGGTAACAAGCAGGTCATTGCATGTGTCAATAAAAGCAGCTGCAAAACTGGGGTAGAATATTAAGGAAGTGCACTTCTTAATTGAAGGATTTTTTCTAAAATGATGTTTTAGCTGTATTGATAATGCAATGATATTTGGCTTTAAAAGTCAATGAATTGAACTGATTGAATGTTGCAGTTACAGTAGACCAGTGCAGTCTACTGTCACATCTACATGAAAAAAAATCTGGACTGACTCAGCCAAACTGCTGTTGTATATTTTGATAGAAATTTATGAAGTCAGCTTTGTGAGATAAGCTTGTGTACAGTATATTGGATTATTTAGATAAAAGTAACTATATGGACGTGAAAAAAAAAAGCATACATATTTTCAAACTCTTTCAGAATCCACACCACAGATTGTTAAAAACTAAAGACAGCATCCATTACAGAGCTGGGATGTTTCCCCAAGTATGTATGACTGGGCGTGGAAGTGAACTAGGGACAGATACTTGGAGCGCACACACATACTGTACGTATGCACACAGAGTGCGCAATCTTCAATTTCCTCCGAAGCAGTCAGATGTGCATCAAGAGTATAGACAAGTGTATGTGTTCCCGTTAAGCCTGGATACCACATCTGGTCCTGCAGTGCAGCACGAGCTCCGGTCTGGAGGGATTGAGTGAGTTTGTGTGTGCAGACGGACAGCCCACACCCTTATCTCACTGTGAACTGAGGAGCACCCCTTCCTGTTTCCTTAAGCAGACATGCTCCAGTTGGAGTGTCCACATTCAGATAACAAACGCTATGTGAAGACAACATCTTTCAAGACCAAGTCAGCGTTTTACGATTGCTCAATATAGAACTCGCGCTCTAAACGCCAAACAGAAACCACCCTCTTGTTCATTTCATGTTGTCATGCAAGAGCGCGTGGTTTGGTGTTGAGGTATAAGGATATGGGTATATGCGTGGGAGAGAGGAATGGAATATGATATGATGTGTGTGTCTTTGTGCGTGTGCGCATGCATCCAGTGTAATCAGGTCCAGCTGTGGTCTTGAGTCACCGGTCAGATGAGGGAGCGACTTGGCTCAGACGTCGCCTCCTCCTCCACATCTCCATCCATTCTTCATCTAATTACCAAACCTTCCCAACCCCTTTACTCTTCAGCTCTCTCACAGTTTTCTGGCTCACATCGCTCCGCAGTCTGTATCCTGCCTCCATTAAACCTATATGTGTGATTTTAAACCACTTTT
Source organism: Atherinosoma microstoma (assembly GCA_037177055.1). Taxonomy (NCBI): domain Eukaryota; kingdom Metazoa; phylum Chordata; class Actinopteri; order Atheriniformes; family Atherinidae; genus Atherinosoma; species Atherinosoma microstoma. The sequence goes on along the minus strand of JBBBVU010000021.1, from coordinate 7,848,763 downwards.
ATTCTGCCTCCTTTTCTCCTGTTTCAATATCTCCATGCCTCTCTTGTTATGATGATGATTGCTTAGAATTTCGCAAGCGTCTGCTATCATTTAGCTCTTGGCTTTTTTGGTTTAGAATGCCTCTTTAGATGTCTCGGGGTAATGTTTGTACATGTCTGTGGCTAGCATACTGACAGGATGTGGGAACTTTTTCACCCATCCCAGTGTTTCAATATGAGACTCTCATCAAACTCTCATTAAATTATTAATAAAAGGTGAAGAGAAATGATTGGATCAAAGCCACAGTTCAGTTCAGCTTGTAACCCTGTAACACAAAAGGCCGCTTCGGTCTAATCTTGGTTAGGTTTAGGTTTTTTTAATGATTTATTTTCTCAAAAAGAAGAAAGAACCCCCACTCCTGGCTCATGAATCAGTTATGCCTTATTAGAAGTGACCGACTAGCTCCACTCCTCCCAGCTTGCTGAAGCTTGTTGCTCAGTTCAGTTCAACTTGTGGAGGCAGAATGGATATTTGATTGCTCATTTGATTTTAGTTTGTGGGGGCAGCTGTGTTTGCTTCAGGCAATCAGTTTAGGTTTAAATATTCCAGTCATAATTAATATCTATGTAACGCTTGTGTGGAAATTACAGTCTTGTGCAAATGTTTCGAGCCAACCCTCATTACTTTACATATTGCCTGGAAACTGGGAAATGGACGGAGGGATTTATTGAAACATTTTTAAACATCAATGGGAGTTTGAGTTTGTAGAATTTTTACAAGCCTGAAGGTCAATATTCATCACGCAGTCTGAACCCTTTAGACAATCTTTCTTGTAATTGCTTTAAGTAGTCTTCAGGAATAGTTCTCCAGGTTTCCTGAAGGACATTTCAAAGTTCTTTTGTTTGCTCCACTGCTTCAGTAATGTTGTGATCCAGGCTCTGGAGAAGATTCCTTACTTCATAAGATCTGTTGCTGCTGATTTTCAGTCCTGTCATTGTGTTATAAGGCATACCTCAGCCTTTTCTCCCCATTTTACCTCCTCAAGAATGGCTTCTTGACAGCCAAAATTCCATGGACGCTGTTTCAGATACAGTTTTGGCAAAAAGTTGCTATATTAACTAAATGATGAAAAACTGTTATGTCTGAGAATTCAATGTAAAAAGCCAGATTTGTTTTGGATGACTGATGGGGATATGTTGAAAATGAAAATGAAATTTGAAAATGAAATATATATAGCTTGGCGAGATTCCTGGAAAAGACATGGAAACTTCGACAAAGCACTCGCTATGCTGTACTGAAAGATGTGTAATTGATTTTGGGATGAGTTTATATGTAGTATGCTGGTCATCTTCTTGTTTGAATTTTGTTAATAGTGTCATATAAGCCTATATGGGCTGGTCACACAAGTGTATGACACTTAAGTAAAAATAATCTATCTGGTCCTGCATCACCGGTTTGCTGTGCTTTCTTTTCCTATTTCTTAAAGACATCACTTTCAGATACCATCCATCCACTGTAGATAGTTTTATTAGGCCTGCCACTTCCTCTTTTGTCCTTCACTTGTCCAGTTTCCTTATTTGCTGGGACACACAGCACAACATGCTGCAATCTATCAGTTTTTTGGCTAATAACTATTTAAAAATCACCTTGTTGGTGAAAATATACAATTTAATGTCTATCAACTTGTGTTATCTTTGGTATTTTTTCATAGATGCAACTAGAATAATGGGAACAAATGCTGTCTTTTAAAAGTGCATACAGTGTAGTTGCTTTTTTTGGATCTACGGCACGATGTCTCTCCATTATGTCTAATGATTTTACTTCAACTGAAAAGTTGTTTAAGCAGATTTAGATTGTAAAATGGAAATAAATATAAACAGATAGAATAAACCAGCCAGACGTACATAAATTGAGCATAATTAGCTTCAGATTTGCATTCAAGAAATGTGTACAATAATAATAGAGCTCCCTTTCCTGCTTTTTAATTATTTTTCTTAAATAACTGTCACTGTTCCCCCTCCAGACCGAACGTGGGGAATGGTTACAGTTCCAGGCGGACCTCCAGGTTGCTGTGTCAGTAGCAGAACGTCTGAGAGCCGAGGCAGAGGAAGAGCTGATGGCACTCAGAACGGCCCAGAAAGACATTGAAAGGGAGCTGGCCGCTGCCCAGCAGAGACAGAAGGAGACTGATATGCAGCTAGTCACCCTGCGAGGCGAGTTGAAGGAGAGCAAGCAAAGACTGGCTACTCTCACCCAGGCTTCATGTAAGGAACCAGAGAGACCCAATGGAGAATCCAACAAGTCTGAAAGCAAAGCTGCAACTGAGAGGGGAGTAGAAGGGGTGGAAATAAGGAGTGTTGTTGGCGAGGATACAAGAATAGACAATAAAGGTGTGACCAAACGTTATCTGAGAAATGTGACCAATGAGGACAAAGACGTAGCAGATGTGCGACCCAGTGAGACACGAAAGATGGCAACTTCAGAGAGGTCAAGGTGAGATGAACAACTGGATCAAGCTTGACACAAAACCTTGTATTTCTGCACCAAAAGCACATTTTTTTCTGTTTGGATTTCAGCGTGACAGATTTTGCAAAACAAAGCTTTATTTCCTTCCACATTTCTTTCCTCTGGCATGCAAAGATGGATAACAATTACCAAGTTTGGTCAGAACTGTGGTTTCTTTTGAATGTGTTACACTCAGCCCACTGAGCCAATTTATAACAGTTTGAAAACTTTAACTTCTAACTGGAGTTGAGAGAAAGAAATGTCCCTGACAAAAACAGTTGTTGTATCTAGTCTGATATTTTTACTGTGCTGCAGAAGCCTATCCAGATTACCCGCCTCCGCATCCTCCCTCACCATGCAAAACGGAACATCCCAGCCCAACTCTGCTTCAACGCTTGGGCCTACAAACAAGGTGAGAAAGATCCTGCAGAATCCTGCAGGGTTGTTGATGAGTGCTTTGAAAGACCTCTTTAATAAGTAGCTTCTTTGTTTTCTAGAACTTTGGGGAACTGAAGGGGCGAAGAAATCTGGATTGGCAAGACAGCAAGTCTACAAATGACACAGGTCAGTTTCTGTACAAGATGCATGTATACAGTGTGTCAAAGTGTGTTTGTGTCAGTGCTGGAGCTTCTTTTTTTTTGTCTTTCACCTTTGTTATATGGAGCTGTATTTTTAATGAAAGGCCCTCTTTTTTTGTGATTGTAGATGCATCAAAAGCTTTCACAGAACCAGTGGAAAAAAACCCAAAACAACTGCTCTATGTTTGAAATTTGAGAGAATAGATAAAGGGCTAAGAGGATAAAAGGAAATATTTTATGAGGAAGGAAATGCATTCACCATATTAGTCAGACTCTAATAATAAAATCCAAGCGGAGCTAATTCAGTTTCCTATTTTAATAAAGAATTTTGCTCTTCAAACATCTCACAAAACCTTGTCATTATGTTTCACAATGTGTCAGCCCACTAACCCTAAAGGTGATTGAATACTGAATGAACATGCCAATTAATTCAAAATCATTACCATCCAGTTCAATCAAATTGAGTCCAGTTAAATCCAATTTGGAATTATTAATCTGAATAAATCAATGCTGCTATTAGCATGTTAACATTGGTGGGTTCAGGTTGTTGTTAGTTTGTGCAGTGAAACTAACCCTTAGTGAACGAACGAACGAACGAACGAACGAACGAACGAACGAACGAACGAACGAACGAACGAACGAACGAACGAACGAAC
>JBBBVU010000021.1:7821665-7839419 GCA_037177055.1 Atherinosoma microstoma | reverse complement strand
TGCAGAAACATTCTAGCAGCCCCAAGTGTTATGAAAGGTCGTATTTGTTTAAAATTGTTCAGGTTGAATTTCACTGTGATAGATATTCTTTTAATGTGGCTCTTGAAAGACAGTGAGGAATCAAGTGTCACTCCAAGGTACTGGAATTCAGAGACAATTTAACTTTAAGTAGGCTCAAGGGTCCTCTGTTTGAAGCAATTATAATATTTCTTGTCATAGCACCACAAAATAACCACATAGACAAGGAACGTTAAAATCCATGTTTCGAATACTTATGGTGGTCTCTATTTTCCCACCTGTGCTGTATTTGGCCAAGAAAACTGGCTGAGCATCTTCTTCATCAAACTTTTTTGCTTTTTTTTTTGGTGGTTTCCTTGTTTATTACAGTAAAGGTTTACAGTGGCGTCTGCTTATGATGACACTATGCAGCCTTTCTTTTTTAATCAACTTCAAGCCAGTTAATGGAAACAATCCTGATGCTTATTTTCCACAAAGCACCGTTTCAATTTGCTGCAAATTCAATACACTGCTAAATTAAACTTCAGCAAATACACAGCCACTTTAAAGAGACTGAAAAAGGTCATAAAACTGCTTCAAAGAGAATTCAAGCACGGAGGTACTTCTCAAAACAACCTCAAAGATGAGTCAGACAACCCTCAAGAAGGTTCAAAGCAACAAGAAATACATAGAAATAACAACAAAAAAGACTATAAACAACTTCAAAATGAGTCTGAACTCTTACATGACTCCATATACACTAGAAACTACACTTTGGAGATATATTGATACAAAAAGTGGTTTAAGACACTGAGCACCTCCGGCATCATTCCCACAGAACAGATTATTTCTATGTCAACCATCTCCAGACTCCTCTGCTGAGATTTTTTCATTGTCACTGATTCAAAACTCTGTTTAGGATTCCAGCAAAATTCAGTACAAACATTCAAAGAAGATTGTAAGTGGTAATCCACTGACCTCTGTCACAGTCTAATCTCTCCATTACTCGTGTTTACATCAGACTTTGTGTTATAGTAGCTTATAATTAGCAATGCAACATGCACCCATCTAAAAAGAACAGTAAAGGCTGTAATTAAATTCTTTCCTCATAATCTTAATGCTTGATGTTGCAGAGCGCCCTCCTTTTGAAATGCTGGTGAAGACATCTTCCTGGGTCCTCATTGGAAATGACATGTCCGGATCAGTGCGAGCACTGTGAGTTCAAATTGAATCAATAATATGACGCATTCATTTTAATCAAATATAGTACATAGTGGCACTATGGTATGTTTTTCCCTCCAGTTACCCCAGTGGGCAACCTGTAAATGGAAAATTATCCGTTAATGTCACTTTGGAAGTTGCTAACGATGCAGCGTCTCCTTTCCAGCTAACAAAAACTAAAGAGGTGAGATTTTATTATCCCTGTTGCTCAACCAGTATGCAGTAACACTGGATTACAGTTAGGTTTTCTATTAAGCCATTTAACCTCTTTCAGATCTATGGTTCAGCTCAGTTTTTCTTCAGCAAGGATCAGCTCCAGCCTCTACACTCTTCCTCAGCTACAGGCAGCAATGATCCTGCTGTAGTACATATTTCTGCCTGTGTTATTGACAGCTCCACAGGTATGATCTGTTTCAACAAAAATATACTCATTTGCAAGGCCAAACTACTGAATTTTGGTTTTTCTGTTGCTTAAGGGTTCAAAGTGAATAAAACAGCTAAAGTCCACTTTATGCAGAACACATACCAGCTCATGTTCCTTGATTTTCCACCATCACTAAAGCCATCTTTACACTTCTCTGCAATAGTGAGTGAATTATTCTGCTAATTAAATTTTCTACAAAGATTTTAAGTTGCTATTTAAGAGATTTATCTTCCCTGTTTGTATTTCACAGCTGAGGATCACAAGATATGACAGAAAACCTCTCAGTTCGTTGGATTTAACGCACCCTGCCGTGGTGCAAGTCACTCAGAGAGCCAGTTTGAAGACCACGGAATATACAACTCTCACACTTCCTTTGCCCGAGGATGGGAACATCCGCATAAAGTTTATATTACAAGATCAAGTAGAGATGGTTTTTATCCAAGTGAGTTTTCTGAGTCACAGTTCCTGGAATTAAGTCCTTAGGGAAAGCACTATTCAGCAGTTTCGATTCATGTAAAAGGAGTAGTTTCAGTAAAGTAGGGTTTACTCACATCTACTGTTAAGAAGAGTGACCTGAGGACATTTGTATCATGTAATCTTAAATGTAAGAAAGGGATCTTCTGTGTCCAAAAGAACACACAAAGACTAAGGGCATCTTTTATGGACTTCCAGTTGAATGTTTTCTCCATTTTTTTATGTTCTCTTTATTGTATTTAGGCAAGATTCCAGTCCAGTGAGAAGACTTTGAGGGTTCACACCAACTATTCATCTCCTAGTGGCTCCTATATTCAGATTTCCCCACTCAACGCATTTTCTGCAGAGGTAGACCTAAACACATTTTGTGCCATTAATGTCTTTATTATTTGTATATAAATAACATAAACATAATACTTTCAGATTGGATCGCCCCTTCAACTTAATGTGGAGAGCACCTTTAAACCAACAGCACTTCACTTTGTGGTAAGTTTTTTCAAATTCATCTTATTCAGGATTATTGAGGCCAAGAGGCAGGGTGCATCTTGGATGTTTTACCAGTCCGTAACACTGCAAGGCTCCTTTTGTTCACAACATTTCTTAGTTCACTGCTTTCTCATCCACACGGATCACTGATACATTCAGATTATATTAGATTCAACTTTATTGTCATTGAAATACCAAACACTCACAATGAAATGCAGTTTGACACCGAACCAGAGGTGCAAAGAGGAGCTTATTAAAGTGCATAAAAGTGTAATATAGTAAAGTTAATGGCGTTCACAGAATGAAGTGGATATTATTTATAGTATTTACATGGGTTCCAGGAAATGGGAGTATATATATATATATATATATATATATGTATATATATATATATGTGTGTGTGTGTGTCCTTGTTGTCCTGAGTTCAGCAGGTTAACAGATGTGTGAAAAAAGAAGCTGTTCCTCAGCCTGCTGGTTATGGATCGGAGACTCCTGAATCTCTTTATGGAGGGGAGGAGGGTGAACAGTCTGAAGCGTTGACAATACATCATATAAACATGTGATGTGCAGGGCAGTTTTCACCACCCACTGCACAGCCTTCCTGTCTGCTGGGGTGCAGCTGTTGTCATCAGGATGCTCTCAATGCTGCATCTGTGAAAGTTTGTGAGGATTTGGAGAAGAGAATTGTGGTGTGAATAGTACATTATGACAAAATGAAGGTTAAATAATCAGAAAGCCAGGTGAAGACCTTTTAAGAATATTTTAGTTACTTTTGTTTTGCAAACAGGTATTGTGAAAAGGTGGCTTCATATCAAACAGATGATTGTAATTTAACAGTAGTAACAAGTAGACGTGACACAAAAAAAGGATAATTGGTTTCTTGTTGAAATAGACAGTTGATGCATTTTTTTTATAATCAATTAAATGTAATTATATTTTTTGCATATCTTTGCACAGCTCTGGTTTTCTCACTCCACCTTTCTTCATCACTATTTTGAATAAATACCTGCTATAATCGTGAATAATTTCCCTATTATCCAGTTCTAATAATTCTTCAAACTATAATGAATCTCTTTAAAAAACTTTGTTTTCAAAAAAATACTTTCCCTTTATTTTCTTTGTTTTTGCTCCATGCAGTGCATCTAAAAAATAATTGTGGAAAAGAGGAAACAGTTTGAAACGGATTTGGTCACATCTACATGTGCGAACAGAATCTGTGTACTTTGATCAGACGGGTTTGTGTTTAAATGGAAAGAAAAGTCACTCTCCTCTCATGTTGTTGTAATTCTAGATAAGTTCTAAAGGTCAGGTGGTGGCTGCTGGAACAAAAAACTCCACCTCGTTCTCCCTGACCCCAGCACTGTCCTGGTCCCCAGAGGCCTGTGTCACTGTCTACTGCACCTTATCTGACGGAGAAGTTATCCGTGACACAGCACACATATCTGTCCATCAACACAACAATGTAAGACATCTTGTTTTGTTCTCTATTCTAATGGGTACATATAGTGATGTTGTTCTGTATGTTGAGGTGATTTGTGTGCATACTCTTACCAGGTCACTCTTGACTGGAGTAGTGAGAAGGCCCAGCCGGATGAGCAGGTATCGCTCACTGTGGCTGCCAATGAATCCGGGTTCCAAGTAGGAATCACCATAATGGGGATGCACAATGACGCCCTGCAGTCCGATCTGGACTTTAAAGAGCGGGTATGAAAACCCTTTGGATTAGAAAAAGATCCATCCTTCCGCTCTTGTTTTCAGTCCAAAATATTATGATTAGTTCAACCATTCAAAGTGGGATTTAGGCTCATTTGATCAGAACCCCGAAGCGACATGTAAGCTTTGAGTAAATACTTTTTATATCAACAAACAAAACAGAAAAAACCTAAGCTGTGAAATATAAACGTCTGTGAACCTTTATGAGAAAAGAGACTGTCAGGATTACTTCATGTCTCTTTTGTTGTTGTTTTTTTTTTTTTTTAACAAAGAGGCCTCTCCAGCCATTTTAATCCCTCAGCACTCTTTTCACTGTTAGATACTGTGAGAGTATTGAGAGTGTGGCCACTGAACCGGCTGCTCTGGATGTAACATATCTGCCTTCTTTGTTTGGAGGTGACTTCTTTTTCTTAGAGCTGGAAACAATAGTTTTCATTGCAGGACCTGAGGGTTACTGATGGTTGTAAAGACAGAAAACAAAGGTTCACCACATTTTTCCATCTTCATATATCTGGTGGCCTGTATTGTGAGTAGAAGAAGAGATTATTTAAACACTGAGGCCCCTCCAGCATCCACAGAACACAGGCTGTTTTACAAGTTGCATCACCTGACCTGTATATTTCATAGGTGTTTGTACCACAAGTGCACTAAGTGTGGATCTCTACTTCTACACATTGAAAAATATGTTAATAATACTTTTTTATTCTTTATTTACATGCAGGATTGTAATTTGAAGATGCTGACCAATGCCCGATTGTATCAGAAAAAGCAGTCAGATGGATCTAAAAATGGTAAAGATCGCCTCCTTTTAAACAGTCCCTCTAGTGGCTATTTAGCATATTGACTTCATCCCATCATGTCAACAGTTTTTTTTTCTTCACAATCTTATTTCAGTCTTATTTCTTCTTTCTTCCTTGGTGAAAATCTAGAAGATTATCTAATAGTGGAGAAGTACTGGAGCCACTGGATGGAAAACTCTGAATCCCTAATGTGGTTAGACTCCACAGTTAGGTGAGAGCTAAAAGTTGCACATCTTGGGGGAAAAAGTGTGAATTCAAAGCATCGGTTCGGTGCTCACATTTTGTTCAAAACATGCTTTTTCCCCCCTTCAGTGATAAGATGTGGACCAGTGAGAAGATTACAGTGCCTGATGATGTCTCTTCTCTGGGAGCTGTTGCCCTGGTGATGTCAGAAAACCTGGGTTTGAGCTTCACTCCTGTGCCACGAATGGTAACAAAGCTTTTGCTGCAGGCCTCTGGAGGCCGGTGGTGTTTCTCAAATCGTCACAGAAAGCAGGCCCTGTGATCAGTTACCTTCCCAAATATTTTCCTTGTAATATTTCTGTCTGTTGTCTTATTGACAGTTGACCGTATCCAAAGATTTCTCCTTGTCTCTCGCCGTCCCTCCATACCTCATCCGAGGAGAGGAAATTGTGCTGGAAGTAAACATCATTAACCATCTAGAGCAGGACATTGAGGTATGTGGGACAGAATTTACGGTAGCTAAAATGAGACAGGGACAAGTAAATCATCTGGTTCCCTCTTTAGACACAGTTCCAAGAGACTATTTCTCTCCACAGGTCATTGTGTTGCTAGCACAGAGTGAAGCCTTCAAGTTTGTTTTGACGGACCGAGAGGATGTGTCTGTTATAAATGCCCAAAAACTCACCTTAGAGAGCCACGTCTCTGCCTCAGCCCTATTTCCTATAAGGCCTCTGGCTCTGGGTGAGATGGAAATATCTGTGGACGCCGTATCTGCAGACACATCAGACATCCTTGTTCGGAGAGTAATGGTGAAGGTAAGGCACATTTTTAAAAAAGAGGATATCGACTGCTGCCTGACACTTAGTTAATCCTGGAATAACAGTGAACTACTTTCTTGCTCCCGTAGCCTGAAGGAGTTGAACAGTCCTTCTCACAGACTCTGTTTCTGGAGATGGCACCAGCGAGGCACAACAGCTCCACATCCATCTCCTTCTCCTTTCCACCTCACGTGGTGGCAGGCAGCCAGAAGGCCCATGTGGCATTGGGTGGTACGTCTACCATATGTACTCCTTACGGTGCCAACAGTCGTCCCATCTGAGAGCATTTTAGTCAGTTTGGCTTTTCTTAAATGCACTCACGTTTTCCTTGTTTGTGTTGATAGTAAGCTTACATATATACTGGAAAATCATTAAGGATAAACATTAATATAGTGGCTCCATGTTGGGCATTTGCATGTTGGGCATTTGCACTGCTGGTGAAACAAGGTTTGGTTTTCCTCAATCAGAGCCAACTGTGTGCTTTCTGCTTGCTGTGATATCAAACACTGACTAAATGTGCAGTGCTGTGAGTTGATGTGATTGTTTCTTCTTTGGGCTGTCCCATCTGATGTCCTCTCCTGATGGGGGAAATGTGCATCAATCAAATCTTTTCTCCTTCACCCATGTATTACTTTACACAGGTGATATCTTGGCTTTGTCTATCGACAATTTGGAGTCACTGGTTCAACTCCCTACTGGATGCGGGGAACAGAATATGGTCCACTTTGCTCCCAGTGTCTATGTTCTCCAGTATTTAGTCAGGTCAACCCAGGATGACAAAGAGATCAGTAGCAAAGCTTTGGAATACATCATGAAGGGTATGCTGCCTTCAATCACCGACTCCCCATCCCATTTCCATAATTTCTGCATTCACCATTTACTAATTGTCAATCATCTTAATGCTGTAGGATACCAGAAACAACTGTCCTACCAACGAAATGATGGTTCTTTCAGTGCCTTTGGAGCAAGCGATACCTCTGGTAGCACATGGTGGGTCACAAATGGGGCACATTTCAGGCCCATTGTCACACAGTTAATCTTCAGTATAAGTTGAATACATTTCTGACTCATCTTTTCTCCTGTGGTCCTATCTGTGGTGCCAGGCTGACTGCCTTTGTGCTGCGCTGCTTCCTCCAAGCTCAGCCCTACATGCAGGTAAACCAGGGGGTCTTGACCAGGGCCATGACTTGGCTCCTGAAACACCAGGGGCCCCAAGGGGAGTTCAATGAAGTTGGCAGGCTCATCCACACAGAGATGCAGGGGGGGCTGGATGATGGCCCAGTGGCTCTCACTGCTTTCGTGCTACTAGCGTTTTTGGAGGACAAGACCTACGCAGTGAGTTAGCAGCATATCTGGAATGACTTAAATCTCTTGTAGTTCTGCCAACTGGAAACATCGATTTGGCTCTTTTAGAACACATTGAGCCACACAATGAGCTTGTGTCTGGTTTCTCTGTGTGAAGGACATGTATGCAGACAATGTGTCTCTGGCCCTGAGGTACCTGGAGAGTAAAGTGTCCCTCGGTGTGGTCAGTAACTACAGCCTGTGTCTGGTGGCGTATGCTCTAGCTCTGGGAAACAGTCCTGTAGCTGAGAGAGTGATTACTGAGCTCATCAGGAAAGCTGACTACAGAGGTGATTGAAAATATTTACTTTGAGTTAAAAAATTACATCATGTGTAATATTCTCTAAAATTACTGTGGGACCTCTTGCTAAGAAAACATTACCTAGTCATGAACTGTTTTCTTCTTCAAGTAGATGAACAACAATATGCAGACTGATTGATTGCTCTGATTTTTTTTAACCTCTCTTTTCTCTTCTAAAGATGGCATCATGATGTGGGCATCCTCTGCTGGCCTGAGGTCACATGACTGGCAGCCGCACTCAGCACAGATTGAGATGGCCTCTTATGTGCTTCTGGCTCTATTCATGCGTGGCAGCTTTATTGAAGGCATTACACTTATGAAGTGGTTAAGTACGCAGAGGAACCATTTAGGGGGCTTCGGGACGACTCAGGTGAGACTACATCCTTTTTGTTTGTTTGTTTTTTTTAAGTTGACAATAGGATTTTTAGCAACAGAAGAGGAAATTAGTTAGGTCCTGCTTAAAAACTCAAGTGTATATTTAAATTTAATACTAAATGAGTAGTTCATTTATTTCTCAGCTCCAAAATCCCCCCACAGTCCTGCACCAGATTGTAAATATGAATGGTGATATAATGCACATGCGTTTTGCCTCTGTTTCCTGCAGGACACAGTAGTTGCCCTTCAGGCTCTCGCTTATTATTCTGCATTTAGTGGTGCCAACGCCATTGACCTCAGATTTAATATATCCTCACCAACGTCTTCATTTGTGTTCCAAATCAACTCCACAAACTATCGGATGCATCAAAGCCAAGAGGTAGCAGAGGAATACTTGGGTTGAATCTAACTATTATTACCAGATTTTTTTTAATTTCAATTAACCTTTTCCTGAATGAAATCTTCTTCTTTTCTTTATTCTTTAGATTAATTCTGATAAAGATTTACTTCTGAATGTATACATGGAAGGAAGAGGATTTGCCATATTTCAGGTAGAGTTTAAGAGTATACTAAGCTTCTTTTTTATTGCTTTTATTCTATTGCATTAATTAATTTCAAGATACACACCTCTCAACAATTGCCAACTATTCCTTAAACAGGTTTGTTATGTTTCCATACTTTTATCATGTTCAGCTCAACAGACGGTTGGTAGACGGTTTAACCACTGGAGCATGACATGAATAAATTGATGGCAGCGCTTGTGCATGGTGGTTTCTCCCAGCACAATCTCCCACATTACAAATGCTAAATGAAAACAGCAAATGCTAATGTAGCATGATAATGGACTCCTTGCAGTTACCATCTGGAATTCAGACATAAGCTGTCTGGTTTTCATGTGTCTAGATAATATTCAGAGGAAGACTATTCACTTGAACCCTTCATTTAGATTTAATGTTGTTGATCCAAATGTGTGAGCATACGTAGACTGAATGCCCAAACTGTAGATTTCAGGTCTTTATCACTTAATCTAATTTTTTTTTTATCAGTTTACATTTTGAGCAATTTCCATGAATCTCTGCAGATGAATGTTTTTTACAACGTGGAGAACGAAGCCTCAGACAAAGAAGCTTTCTCATTAAAAGTTGATCTTACGGATGGCAGTGACAGCAGTCACATGATGTTATCTATATGCACGAGGTAAGAACCACAACAAAGATAGATGCACTGAAAATGTGCATTTCAAATAAAACTTGAAAATGGTCATTTTTTTTGATAGGTTTTGTTGGCCTGCATGTCTTTAGAGACGTGATGTTTTGTGATTGTCTTCTCTAGATTACAGGACAATCAGGCAATACCTCAAACAGGTATGGTTATAGTGGAGGTGGGCATGCTGAGTGGTTTCTCTCTCTTCCCTGGAGCTGCTTTCCCAGCAGATCTCATCAGGATGATGGAAACAACAGCAGAGAAAGTCATCTTGTATCTGGATTCAGTAAGTGTTTATTTCTTTCCTTTATGTATTTTTTTTAAATCTGGTTCCAAACGATTTGCTGTCTTAAATATTTAAATAGTCCAATAGACTTTTGGACCCAAAGATTGCCTGATGTCTGAAATTTAAAAAATATGTGGAGCTTGCTCAAACCTGCATCTCTTCACATTTCCAGCAGGTGGCGACTCTTTTGTTTGCAAAACAGAAGCTCAATTCTTACTTTATTATATTAGTAAATATTTTCTTAATTAGTTTTTATCTCAATTGTTACTCTCAAGTGTTCTTGAATATACCATGATATAAAATTTGCACATTATGATTTAGAGAAGAAAACCATCATTAAGATAGAAACTCTTGAGATCAGAGCTGCTTTGTGATTATCAAGTCACTACCCTGTGGGACAACATCATTTTCATCTCTCACTTGTGACTTCAGGCTTCTTAAAACCAAAAATGACAAAGGTAAATGTTTAAATCCAAGTCTTTAAAGTGGTAGCACACAAACTTGTGGGCGATACATCAATGGGTCACTTTTTAATGTAGTCTATGTTAAAAAAAAAAACAGTCAGCACAGCAGAAAAAAAGAAAAAAGAAGAAACAGGTCTTTCCTTCATAAGATGCAAACAATGAAAGGGTACTACTTACCAAATATTATGAACAGCTGGTTCTCTTTTTGTTGCCAAAACTGATGTGATTTGTGTATTCATGGATCCCACAAGACCCCCTTGTAGTAGCAAGCATCAGCAGCAGATCCTTTGGGTCTTGTAACTTACAAAGTGGGGGCTCCATTGATTGGACTTGTTTTGACATAACAGATAGATGCTGGATTGGACTAAGGCCAAGTGGTTCTTAAGTGGTTCTGGAGGTTGATGCCTCTCTACCTTTCTGTGTTGTAATCGACATGATGAAACCTCTTACTAAACACACTCTTGTTCTCTCACTATGTTGTGAAGAGGCTGTGAAGAATTGTCCATTATGTTCAGCATCTTGTGCAGCATTTTTCATGGGACAGTCAGCTCCAGAAGCTCCAGAGTTGTTCCCAGCCTTCTTGATCAGTTTGTTCAGACACACAACCTTTCAGTCTCAAAAACTGTTTTCTGTTTGTTAGGTAGTCATAAATCCAGGCAGTTGTGGAGGTATCCACCTGGAATTTATGGAGCTTCACACATAACAGTGCAAGCTGACTTGTGTTAAACGCACCTGAGAAATGCTGCAATGTGTTTTCACCTCTTCTTTCTTCTGTGAGATCCAACCTCAGATCCCTGCTTTCACCCCGAACTCCCATCAGTGAACTTTGTGCACCCCTGACCCTATCCTCGGTTCAACGATTGCCCATCCATTGACCACATTTGTTTTTGGACCAACTGAGAACACCCCTGAGACCAGCAGTTTTACAGATGCTCTGACCCAGCAGTGTGTCCATCACCTTGTTAAAGATGCTCAGATCATTACTTTTGCCCTTTTTACTGTCAACGGCACATTCGCTTGATATGTACTAAACCTCGACAGGTGCAATGTTAACAAGATAATAAGTGTGACTTGTTAGTGTTTTTTTTTTGTGTGTGGTTGATCTGTGTATACATGCTCAAAATACACATTATCTAAAAATTAACTCATATTTTTGTAATTGTCTGCAGCTCAACAAATCTGAGGTTTGCATCCAACTTCCAGTTGTCAGAAGTTACAAAGTGGCCCATGTGAAGGATGCCCTGGTGCAGGTGTATGACTACTATGAACCAAGTGAGTACAGTTTCAGAAGTATTTATATATGCAGAATGCTATTTAGCTGTGACGCTATCAAACATTGCTGCTTCATTTTCCAGCTTTAGACACAGAGTTCGACTAACAGCCCAATTGTTTTCTTATAATCTTTTAGCAAGAAAAGCAACAAGCACATACAACTCAGACATTCTTCACAACGTGGACTCCTGCTTCTTCTGTGGTGAAAACTGCGACATCTGTAGGCCGGGAATCACCATCACAGCCACCTCCCCACTGTTATCTCGCTCAGTTAGTGGAGCTACATTCAGCTTAAGTTGCCTGTGTCTTGGAGTCACTGCTTTTCTTGTTGTATTCTGATTAGATGAAATCTTACTGAAATGCACTGGATGCATGTTTACTTTATGCAAAACGTCTTAACAAATGATTGTAAAATTTAGGGGACTGTTTGCCTGCTGAGTTCACATAGCCTACCCTCTATTGTTTATAGTTTGTTTTCTACTGTCATTGAAATAAAATGAATCAAAGATGACCTTCCATACAAATTTTGTATCTGTTACTTTAGACTTCACTTGTTTACCCAGCTTCTTTTTTTTTATATATACCACAATGTAAAGCAAATAAATCAATATTCCCATTTCCTTATTTTAGTCTCCATCCATGTATTGATTGTATTAAAACTTTTATTAAAGAACTTATGAATGGTTGGCAGGAGTTCCATGTGTGTCCTGTTATCACTTATGGCACCAAACACAGACATGTCAAGCTGTCTGAAGACATAAAAAGATTATTTTATGAACCTGCTTTTTCTTCCAATAGTGTATGAGTTCAGTTGCTTTACCCCTGATATATAACAGTCCTTCTTGATTGAACCAGACCCACCTCAGTTACTGTGACAGAAAGGGGGGAGATATGCTTTGTAAGATGTTTTGGAGTGAGATAAAACCCAGTTTACTCCTCTGCCTCATCACATTACTGTGTGCTGGAGGAATGCATACTGACCTACAGAAGTATGCGTAACAAACAAATGGAAATCCTCCACAACAAGTAACCAGGTTCACTGGTATTAGATCTTAGCCTACATTTCATGCCTTGTTGTAGATTTACCGGTCCCTTTAGCATCTCTCTTTAAAGTGAAACCATCAACACATCCTTATATGTCATATTGAAATTAAATGTGTCGGTCAGGTCGGTGATTGTGGGCACTGCATTTGCAATCCAGCTGAAAATTAGCTTTAGCCTCTTTGGACAGAAGCCACACAAGTTTTGTAATACACAGTCTTGATCTTTGGGGTTTTACTGGAAACGCATGTCTGGTTTTTATGTATTGGTTATTTTATAGGCTCCATGGTGAAGTAGTTTCCTTCAAGGGACAATAAAACGTTATGTTCATAAGCAAAAGCAGACACTGGAAGGAGAGCTGTAGGTGTTGCACAAAAAGTAAATATATTATTCACATGAACATGTGGACTTTTAACTTCTTTTTAACAATTGAAGTTTAATGCTTACCTTCCAGGATTGTTTTCTTTTGCATTACTGCTCACTTAAAAAAAGTAATTCCTTTGAAAAAGAGTCACTCAATACTTTTTAATTGTATTATATGTTTTTTTGTATTCCCATGAAAACTAATATTTCTACATTGTCTTGTGCACTGCTACTCATATTGTTCACATATGTTCCTGTTGTTGTTTTATATAAGCATGTTTCTCTGCATGTTACTGCTGGAACAGTAGCTTAACAGGAACTTGCACCAGAATCTGGGCACCCCTTGATTGCTACCCTAAGGCTGTCCCTTGCATGTCCTATAAAAAGCTCCATAGCTGCAGTTCTAAATCCACAAACACTAGATGGCAAGCTTGGTATCATAATAGCAATGGTTTTGAAGTTCCAGCACACATATCTGATGGGATCATATACATTATTTTCTTACAACTACACATTTAGAATTTAATAACTCTTGTAACTCTGTTGTATCTAACAAATATAACCAAATACTTTCAGGTGCTTCTTCAAAGGGAGTTCCGAACTCTTTTTTCCACAGAATACATAAAAAGATCCTGGAAAGTCATGTGAAAACAAAATACATCCTCTTATAAATCTAAGGTTTCAAGTATCAGGACATTATGGAAAAATCATCTGGTCCATTACTAGGTATTAAAATTGGGTAAATATGACTTCTGATAACACAACAACACTTGACGTAATACTCTGTTATTATTAAGTTTCAGAAACAAATACAAAACGCAGCAGTAGAATGTGAAAAACTAGGTGTACTCTTATTTCCGTAGAAATTTAAACAACCTGGGAAGAGCCAAAACATTGGGGTCCACTATTATACTTTGAGTAAGACTATTCACAAGTTGAAAACATTCAAGACACTTGCTAGTTTATAGTGGTGATTGTCCAAAGATGCTAATTTCTTGGTCAGACTGTGTAGTGTTCAGAGGAACTACTAAAACCAAAGAGCTGCATCTCAGACTCTGCAAGCCTCAGTATGTTAAACGTTGAAGTTCGTGACAGTACAATCAGAAAAAGGCCAAACGGCGTGGGTCGTTTAGAAGGGTTTCCCAGTGGAAAACCTTATCTTTGCAATGAACATAGCAGCACAGCTTAGGTTTGCAAAGTCAAATCTTTGCAAACCACAAAATACCGATGCTTTGCCATTACGCACAAACAATATCAGCACAAACAACTCAAGCATGCTAAGGGATGATGATTTGGGCTTGTTTTGCAACCACAGGAGTCAAATGAAGGCCATCTGTCTGACAACTTGGTTGAAACTGGGTCACGTCACTGGATAATGATCTCAAACATGACAACAAATCTTTAACAGAATGGCTGAAAAAGAAAAGAATCAATGTGTTGCAATGATTCATACAAAGGAGGGATCTTAGGAGAGCTAAACAACAAAAATGAACTAAATGAGAGAAGATCATACAGAAAATCAACACTTAAAGTTAGTCTCCTAAAAGGGGCTGTATAACAATTAATCATTGGATGCACCTTGTTTTTCCTTACACTCTTTATTTTGACTTAGATTTTGTTAGATCAATGACACCGTAAAGTATAACTTGAAGTTAATCTGAGGTTTTGTTTAGAAAATTTAATCGTTTTTCATTTTGTTTATTCAATTGCAACAGTGCATGTTAATGAACATCAGTACAAAAAAGTATGATGCAAACATGTTGGATTATAGCAAAGATTCCTCATTTCCATCTGTGGACCCAAGGCCGGTAAGAATCCATCAATCTATTTTCTACCGCTTATCCGGGGTGGGGCATCGGGGGCAGCAGCCTCAGCAGGGAAGCCCAGATTTCCCTCTCCCCGGCCACTTCTTGCAGCTCATCTGGAGTGAACCCGAGGCATTCCCAGGCCAGCTGAGAGACGTAGTCCCTCCAGGGTCTTCCACGGGGTCTCCCCCCAGTGGGAGGTGCCCGGAACACCTCACCAGGGAGGCGTCCAGGAGGCAGAATTTATTTCCTCCTACTGACTGCATCTTAAAGGTACCCTCTCGTGGTGGCCTTGTTACTCTGTCAGGTCTCTGTGTAAAAGAAAATGCTTTAAAGGATAAGCATTGAGACCATGGAGAACCTTCTATATGAGACAAGCTTCTCCAGAGTTATAACATTGTAAAAACTAAGAAATTATATCTTTCTAGAATGTTGCAATGATGAAATGTTAATGGTTTATTGTCAAGAACTTTAAGAGATTTTGTGAAGAGTGATTCTATTGTTTTAAGACGTGTTCTTCCTGTCTGTCAAAAATCCAACTGGGACACAAACTCGGATACTTTTCTGCAATGTAAAGGACATTGAATTGTCCTGTACATGAAATGTGCTCTATAAATAAATTTGCCTTGCCTAATGAGTAAAACGCTTTTTGTAGGGTCAGAATTAGGGTTACGTGTGCGAAATGACATTAGGTGATGTTTAGAGGTTGCTTTAGTCATCTGTACAATGTTCTTACGAGGTTTGCTATGCATGCTTGTGCGTGTTTGACTGTGCCTCTGAAGATATATCCATGTGGGATAACTGCAAACACATAAAGGTCATAACAAGTGAACCTTGCTAACCTGAGCCCTTCCTGTGGGTCAAGCTACAAAAACAGACAGTCAATCAGTGGCATTCAATGATCATGATGTCATGCATTCACTATGTCGGACGGTTGACAACCACACTAATGAAATGATCTTAACTGACAGCTAGCTTAGGTTAAATGCAGTGAAAGTATTAAGAGTTTAAGAGGAACTTGAGCCCTTCTTTGCAATAAGATGTTTGCGAGGGGGGGGGGGGGCATCCATCTTTCAGGAGAATTGTGAAGAAAAACACAGGATTCTAAAAGAACAAATGCAATGTCTTCTGAGAAAAAAAAATGTCTCTTGTAGAATTCACTCCTCTATATTTCATCAGATGTTTCTGGAACTTAGGGTTGGCTCATATTATGCCCACTGATGTCCACACTCTTAAATCAGGTCGTAAAAGTCTGATGACATTTATTAATGTTCACTCTCATCAATGTGGCTGTGAGAGCAATCATTTTGGCCGCTCGCCTGTCATCAAGGAGTTGCAGATGGGGTAAACAAAGCAAAGGAAATGATTATTTATGAGTTTCATCTCCTGATGGGAGTCATTAGAGACATGCAATATTGTTGTTGGACTCACTGCGACAGAAGGCAAGATGAAAAGAGTGTTTTGCTCAAATAAACAATTAAAGCTGACAGCTGATTTTGATTGGTTTGTATTACATGACAGAAATCTGTCTTCTGTTAAATCCATTTTTAACAAATGTCAAAAAAGGAAGTAAGACGATCTAAGAGTACTACCTTTGTTCACCCAGCAGTGAATTTGATGTGATATAATCTAATATCGCGCTAAATAATTAATTGCATGACTTTTGCTATTCAGTGTCAGATGATGTGATTGAGAGGTGCTTTTTTTCAGTAACACATTTACTTGAAAACCAGAGGTGCAAAATTGCTCCCCGTTGCTCTGCTGCAGATTACATCAGCTGGAAAGAATCACCATCATGACCAACAAGCACATCCTATGGAAACCCACTGCTGGCGGAGTCCTGGTGTTACAACATCGACAGAGATGAATAGAGGGGAAAACTTTTTACTCCCCTGCAATGCTACCTAAACGACTCCCTGTGTCGATTAGTACGAGGATGACTCGTTTTGTTTGGCAGGGTTATGCTTCATTCATCGGACGAGTCATGGAAAATCCCTTTGAGCTTCTAACCCACCCAGAGGGAGAGTATATTTACACAACCCCCATACGACCTCATGCTGGCTGGGCCAGACAGACACATCTGTCCTGGACAAAGGGGACCCCACTACAACTCAGAAGAACTGATGGTCTACTAAATCAGGAGGCAATCTCTGATTTTATCACAACGGTGCGATCTTCTCAGGTAGAAATGAGAGGGCTCAAGGCGTCTGGTTTATGGTGCGTCACCACCGGAGATTATGTTTGGGTGATTGTTGTCCGCAAGTCCACAGACGTGTGAGAGCTATCTCCATGGGTGAATCACTGTCTCTTGGTGTGTCAGCATCTGTTCATCAACATGCGTGCCTGTGTCTATAGTATTTGTACAAATATGAGCTGCTACAAGCCTAACATAACAAAACACACACACTGTAGTCCACAAGCTGCATCCTGTCACCACAAGTTTTCAATTAGCTGCTGTTATAGTGTTATAGTGACTTTTGGTGGAGCTTGGACTTTTCATTCTCATACACTCATTATTGAAAAAACAAGTATTGGATTTAAATCAAATGACATTTAGGGTTAAGTTTTATACACTTTTACAGATGTGATTTGAAACAACATGCATGCTGGAATCTTCCTCTTCTTGATGATGTTTCTGTATACTTTCTTAGATCTTGCCAGTGAGTATTTTGGATTCATGCAGCCAAATGTCATCATGCTCCACCACCATGTTTCCTTCTTCAGACTCTGCACTCAGTGTGGTGGTCCTGCCCTGGTTCATGTGTCATTCAGCACTCTGAGACCCATCTGAGCCAAGCAACGTCTTTTCAGATTTATGTTCATCTGCTTTAATCTTGCACTTTGGACCCAAACACCAACAGTTTTGCAACAGTGATCGCCTTTTTTGTTTGTTTTGTTTTTTTTGTTTGTTTTAGTTTGTTTTTAACTTGTGTGTCAGTGTTTACAGGTATATGCATATTTGAAGACCTGTTTTTCTATTTTTGGTCCTGTCTTTCCAGTATAATTTTCCTAAAGCTTTTGTCTTTGATTGATGATTTTAAAAAAAAACTTTTTTTTGGCAACTTTGAAATAATACAGTTGTTGAGAGATCACATCTTGCACAGGGATGTTTAATCTAGAGATGTATTGGTTCCATGTAGAAAATCCTTATCAAAGGGTCAAATAACTGCACTGATTTGTGGCA
>JBBBVU010000021.1:7769153-7780882 GCA_037177055.1 Atherinosoma microstoma | reverse complement strand
ATTGATGTGTTAATGATCCCTCTGACAATAATTACATTTTTTAGCTGTTTATCCTGACAGATACATACTTTTGTCCAGCTATATTCCAAATATCTCTCTCAAGCTTTCTTGTCCAAATATGGTCGCTTCTGACTACAGAAAGATGAAGATTGAAGCATTGAGCCTCAAAATAACAAGTTTCAAACCAATGACTGATACTGAGATAACCAGTTTATCTTTTATTTACTGAAAACCTTGCTTTTTAGATATATCCTATAGATGATTTTACAAGAATTCTGCTTTGACAGGTTTACCCTTTTGCAAAAATTTCAGCCTTGCAGGATGTCTCAGTCTGTCATATCTAAATCCAGCACACTTGACACAGAGAAGTCCAAACAAATCTAAGGATGATATACAAATACAGGCAAAGTATCTTTTTTATTGTTATTTTTTGGCACATAGTCTATAACTTATATAGAGACCTACCTATATGGCTGCTAAATAAACCATATGCATTGCTTTCATCATTTATTTTACAAAATGTAGGTATCTTAAATATATCTTTAAATTTCACAAGCAGGACCTGCTAGCTTTTAGCCTTCCCTGTAAAGTACTGAATGACATTCTTCTAGAGTCATGTTTTGAACAAACCACTTGCACTCTACAAATCATTAGTCTGTTATTTCCCAAAGCCACTATAAAAAGTTTGAAAAATAAAGAAATAAGCAAATTTTAACAAAAGCTCAGCAATTTCCCAGGATAGATTATAGATTCTTGGAATTATTTATGTTGAATCAAACTGAACGGAAACACTTTCCATCTCATTCAGCCTCCTGAATTTAAACTAACCATGTAATCTCCGTGTAATACTTGCCTGTGTCATCATCATTCATCTCCGGCATGGAGTGAAATGATTTGTCCAGATGCAGGAGTGTGGGTGGGTTCTAGTCCACTGCCTGCTGCCCACTCACAGATTTCACAGTCTGACCACACTCAGCGTGTGATTGAACATGTATTTGAATTCTTGGATTATCTGTTGGCCCAGACATATTCCTGCCTCTGCTTGCTAAGCAACACGGAGAAGGAACTTTCTCAAACCTTCATCTCCTCACACATCCAACCACAAGGCAAGCAGCTTATGTCAAAGTGGCGGTCAAGAGATGACGGTCATTTCCTCTCCATGCCACAGACGGAATTATAGTGTGTTTGATATGACTGATTTCCACTTGAGCAGAACTTTTATATGATCATCGTCACATCTACATGCATTTCATGAGGCCACAGAGTCATTTGCAGTAACCTATGAAGTCTTTGATTTTCTCTTTTACCAAGTAAATCTGTAAAAGTAGTACCTTTGCCCTGTTTTTACATTTAATGTCTGGTCATCTTTAGATAAGCAGCGAGTTATTTAAATTCCCATTTAAAACAGTATGAAACAAGGGAGGGAAAGACAACATAAAGAAAATTCATTCTTATTAAATTGGTGTTCATGCATTGATAGTCTAGTGTCTTCCCGTCTCAGTTGTCTTTTTGTTTGAGTCCCTGACTTATTCCTTTTTCCATGTTCCACTTATTGTCAACAAGTTCATGTATAAAAAAAAGTTTCTTTAAGATCTCAGCTCAGACAACCTACACATAATTCATTCATCCATTTTCATTTCCATCACAAGCTGGGTTTTTTTTCTAAGCATCCTGTTTTAACCAACCAATCCAACTACTAATTAGTGAAAGGCAGATACACATTTGAATGTGATACATCTTTAAGAAGTTTAAAAGTAGATACACTCAACACTTACTAAGAAACAAACAGGCGTATTCAGTGCACTATTGTATAGAGCCCTGTTTTTTTGTAGCCCTATTCTTATTGGTTCTTTCCCTTCTGTCATTTCTTAATACACTGAAATACAACTTCCTGTAATATACCACCTTATATACATGAAGGTTTGGTATGGTCAGTTGTTTATCAATGACAACCCTCTACATGATCCTCGAAGAACAACTTTCAGGTTTAATATTTTTCCTCTAACTAGTTAATACTTTTAGCTTTCGGACAAAAAATGAAGCATCTTCAGTAACAATGGAGTTCAGTTGCCTCTTTTCAAGTTCCTAGGATTAACATAACCAGAAGGACTGAGAATCTACACCAGTATTACTTGGTTAGGATTGAAAATCAAAGGCATTTGGTAAAATTTAGAAAAGAATAATGCTTTTATTATTTTTTTTCTTCAACAGTAGCTGTCACTGCCACAGACGCCATTTTTCAATCTTTACATGCATTTGCTCTCATGACCACAAGAAGTTGCATAGTCTCTAAACATAAATATAATCTGGATTTGCCTGCATGCACATACTGAATACAACTTGGACATATTTTGGGAGGGCAGTCTCTCCATGAAGGTGCTACACGAGCAAGTGTTTCCCAAATGCAAGATGATGAGGCAGGCAGATGTTGGGCTAAAGACAATCTAATGAAACTAAAGGTGCTACAGCAGCAGGAAAACAAAGAACTCTATCCAAAGGTGAATAATTCATCAGACTTGTTGACAGATCAAGTAATATAAGTAGCAGAAACCAACTTTATACAGAGGGAGCTCTGTATTAGCAGGTTGCATATTTGTGACATCAAAACATTACAGAAACCCTGACCTCTTTTAAAATTAATGTAATTTCATCCTAATAATTTCTTATCACATTAATAATAGATTAACAAAGTTCATCAGTTATATTGTCTAATACAACAGTCCAGCCTCAACCAATCATTATGCTGCCCTTTTATTTTTCCTCAAGTATTCTCCCTTTTACCAGAACTTCACAGTGATGTACTTTCCATTCCCACACATAAAACACCTTTGTAGTCAAAGAACAGATCCGTCTTATCAACTACCTGCACTCCAGAAATCTGAAGCTCATTTGCAGCTAATGCGGTTTTGTTGATTTGTGCCTTATGTTCGTTTTGTTTCCAGCATTTTTATCGCCTGCGTTATTCGTCATTCATGACCTCACAACTGGCACAACTGAGCTGAGCACCTAATAAAGTTTGATTATAGCATTACCTCCACTGACACCCATCAAACAATATGAGATCGGAGAGCAGCCCAGGAATCGCACAAACAATATTCTGTTTGTAATGTTTTTTGATAGATAATTAAAAGGAAAGGAAGACTTGTCCAAATCAATTAAATGAATCCTTCAGGTTATGTCACAACTGCATTGTAGGTGCACATATCAGGTTAAACATAATTGGTTTTGTGGGCCAAAGGAAAAGAAATAAAGCAGAGTTGCTGATTGTTGGGGAAATATAACCAAAAGGATTTATCTATGCATCATTATCTCATTCAGACTGTTAAGGGTTAGCTGTTAACTCTCCATGCCATCTAACAGTGACCACCATGCTAATGCCAGGAAGAACCATGCTATAATTCAGCCTGTCAGCTGTGGCTAAGGCACATCTCTCTGCTAATGAAAGAGGATTATCACTGACTTATGGATGAACAATTGGGGTTAAGGGAAAAAAAAAAAAGAAATCCCGTTTGCATCTCCAGCTCCATAATTCGTCTGTAGGCTAGATCTTACAGCCATGATGACCAGCGCTAACAGCTGCAGCTGTTGTTAACATGGTGTATAATTAATCTGCAGGGTGATGTCATTGTTGAAATGAATCAGACTTTCTACGCCTGCCACAGACAAGGAAGAGAGTTGTGGTTTCCATTCAAAGAAGTGTTGCCGATTTAAGCATATTTCATGTAAAAATAGAGTAGGGATGAAGAGCATTGTAGATCTGTTCTATATCAGAAAGAGAAATGTTCAGAAACAGGGAATGAGGGATGATGGTGGTATATGTGGCTTTATCAGTGGCTTTATTTGGATCCCAGTAACACATATTTTTTGCCTTATTGTGGTAATATTTTAAGAATGTTTAATCTTTTTTTAATAAAACTGGATTAAATGCAGTAGCTGTTTTAGGCGATTTCTCTCCAGCTCGCACGGTTCCTCCTCTCAGACACATCTGTTCCAAATTAGCCTCCTGGCAGCAACCGATATCTGGAGTCTTCCTCCAATGGACATGGTCCAAGCAGACTTTTACTCATCCCCCCACTGAAAGATTTTGGTGGAAAGCCTGTGTCCAGTTATTCTGTAAAAACACTCAAGGGCCAAACCTGTCCAGAGGCGATCAAAAGACAACAGGTCAGTAACAATGATACCGCTATGACATCAGGACATGATTATTAGTGAGAAGAATTTGGAGGTCAGAAAGCTCTTTAAAATGACCTACAATGCCTCATGTGTCTGTGTTCCTATAAACCAGGGCAGGACTCCTACAGCAATGACAACAATATTATTTATTGCTGGGTTATCATTTATTTTGCCGGATCTTAACATCAACATTCCTCATTACTAAGAGCTCCTTACAGCATGTGTTTCTAGTTATTCCATTAATCTGGTAGCGACTGTGCTGCGTGATGGGGTGTCTTTTAAAATTCACTGATAGATTCATGAACATGTGAGATTTGCAAGTGACTAGTTCTGTTCAGACACCCCCTGATACCAAATTACAGCCCCCACCCCTTGACTTGTCCAAACTAATTTATTGTTTTTACAGAGCAGTTTGCTCAAACCCCATTTCATTTCTTACAGCATTAAGACAAATGATAGTCAGCCACTTGAATGAGACATTTTAACTTGCAATGTGATGTATCTGCTATGTACACAGATCAGCCATAGCATTGAAACCACATGTGTGTTATAATTGCGTAGCTCCCACTTGTGCTGTCAAAACAGCTCCAAGCTATGGACTACGGACCTCTGAAGGTGTCTTCTGGTATCAGGCACCAAGACATTAGCACGGATCCTTCAAGCTTTCACGTTGTGAAATGGGGCCTCTGTGGATCAGACTTGTTTTTCCAGCTTGTCTTACTGATGCGCAATTGGGTTAAGATCTGGAGAATTTAATGTATGGAGTATGCGTCCTCAACATGCTATACTATCAAAAGCAACATCCACATGTTTTTTTTAGAACGTTGTTCAGAGCAACCCTGCAGATGGCTTGAGAAATGTCTTATACAGGCATTTCCATACAGGAGAAAATGTCATTTCCTTTTTCTTTCTTTTTTTTTAAAAATGGCAAAAAGTTATGATTGAAAAAAGAGGGGTACATTGAGCAGTGTTGAGCAGGGGTGTCAAACTCTGGTCCTGGAAGGCCGCTATCCTCCAGGTTTTTATTGTTTCCCTGCTCCAACACACCTGAATCAAATGGATCCAACAGCTTCTTGTCGACTTCTTCACAACGGCTCCATTCATTTCACTTCCGGTGTCTTGGAGTGGGGAAACAAGAAAAACCTGCAGGATAGCCCTTGAGGATCAGAGTTTGACACCTGTGATGTGAGTATGAAGTGTCTAGCACAGGGGAAGGCAATTCAGGTCCCTGAGAGCTGCAGTCCTGCAAGTCTTAGATGCTTCCCGTTTCAACACACCTGTTTCAAATTAATGTATTTGTATTTGTATTTATTAAGATCCCCATTAGCAACTGAAGCATCAGTTGCTATTCTTCCTGGGGTCTCCTCCACATTACAAATTAATTATATACATACATTTTTGTTTTTACACCATTCACACCCACACACACATAAACAGGACATACATTATAACAGTCCGAAAAAAATAAAATAAAAAGCAATGTGTCACTGAGCAGAACTTTATAAGCTGCAGGATCTTCTTTATTTTTACGAGCTATGGTAGAGCAGGGAAACATCTAAAACCTCCACAAAGCAGCTCTCATGGACAGGAGTTGCCCCTGTTCTAGCACTAGGCTGCATGAACACCTCAATATGCAATTTTTTTCACTTCTGGGTTGCACTCAGTCAACATCCTGAATGCCGTTGTCAATGTGATGTAAAAAACATACTGCTCCATGATCCAATTTTCACCCTCATGTACCCATTGTAAGCTCCTCTTGGTGATGGACAAGTATGAACATGGATAATCTGACCAGTCTGCAGCTATGCAGCCTTACACAGAAAATTTCTCATGTCTTTCTAGCATGGCCTGCATGGAAGTTTTCAAGAATGTTGCAGTGCATCTCAATGCACATCAGGTATCACTAGGAAAAGTAGATTCTGTTGCAGATTCACCAGTTGTTTCCTGGACAACCTTTGATTGTCCACTTCATTTCTTACACTGAATAAAGTTAAGTAAGAAAAAAAAGGTCTTAATTTGTCTATGTTCTTTTGTAAGTTAACAAAATCAGGTGACAGATTCAATTAAATGGTTGTCAAGTCAGTATATTCCTAAAGAAGATCTTCACTGCTCTGGTTTCAGTACCCTTTCATAAGGCTCTAACCTCTGTAACCTCTGCTGGTTTCGTTGAGCTACTAAGTGGGTAACTGTAGGACCAAGGTAACATTGTACTAACAATAAATTCATGCAACTGGTTAGCAGTTAACTGGAAGGAACACAGAGAACATTAAACTACATCTGGAAGATTTTTTAATGTGTAAAGACGGCTACATCACACATTGTGTATAATCATGTCAGAACGTTAACTCTGAGGTTAACATGAGACCATCCCCAACGCCTCCTTCGCTGCTTCCCTTGATGGCTATAACACATAATATCCAATCTGGTGTTCATGGAACTGTATGTTATTTTCATTTCTGAATCTTATGGCAAACCACAAGGCAGAAACTATCTGTGCTTGTCTGCATTTCTCCTGTTACATGATGGTTGCTTGATGTCTGCTTAGACATGTGGCAACACTTAGAGATCTTTTTCCACTGGTGCAAGAATCTGTCATGCATTTTTTCTTTCCCCTTGATGGAGTTTGAGGCCTCAGGCTTTACCAAACATTATGGAAATGTAAACCTGTTCATTCTATATGAGTCGTTTACAGAGAAACAGTCACGTTGGCATCATTTAACAATCACGCAGACTTTAGTGTCCCTCCAATCCACACAGCAAAGGAGACAAGGTTGTTTATTGCATAATCATCCTTTGCTGATTTAACTAAGTTCATTTTTTTGTAAAGAATCACAGAAGTGTGTATCCCTCATTTCAGTCATGTATCCCTTCCCTCTGAATGTGCAGACATAGGCCAAGTAAGATCAACCAATCCATTTCAACATGGCACAAGTCCTAAAACCAGGCGAGGACATGATTACAACATAGTGGAGTAGGACATTGGAGAATTTAATGAACACAACAGTATTTGAAGAAAAGCTTTAAAAGCTGCAACTTTAATCTCACCAGAAGCTACAAATGTGACTGCAGTAAATAAAACATCTGTAAGTGCACTGTAAGCTTATTGGAAAGTACTACCAAATATTTCCTCTAAGAGATCTAAGAATCTCTATGTGGCCTTTGAGTATAAAACTGGTTTTACTAGGTTATTGTACTTTTTGATTACAAATGTTAGTATGAAGGAGAGGGGACAATTTTAGTGCAACAACAGGTTAAATAAACTCACTATTAGTTTTATTACAATGTAAGAAAGATGGCGTAAAGGAGTCAGTTAACCATGGGTAGATAGTCTCATGGAGAATACTTTGCTTGGTCAGTGTGAAATTCATTGTTCACTTAGCCAGTTTGGAAGTTTCCAATCTCATAGTTCTGATAGCTGTAACTAACATTCTGTTTCCAAGTCTTAATGTGTGGCCCTTTCCTTACCAATGTCTGTTTCTTGAGAAAAATGTTTCCCTCTCCTGGACTATAAGGCTGCAACTATCAAATATTTTTGTAAATCCTAATACTTTGATTAGGTCAGTTCTCACATAAAAAGTAGAGAAGCTAACTACAAAACAATAAATGGAACATCTTTTTTTCTATTAAACCTATAGTTTAATATATCTTATTAAATAACAGCTGATGTAAAATGCAAATATAGACATGGATGAGTTAGATAGCATAAAGTCAAATTTCTGTTGTAAAGAAATAAACTTTGTTTAGTTTGATATAATGGTACTTTTAAAACTATAATCTATATATCTGGATAATACGCTAGTAGTCTATCTCTAACCTCTAAAAACAGACATTAACACAGGTTTTATGTTTACATATACGACTATCATGAAGGAAGAGAGAAAACAGAAGTTAGAGCCATCCTCTCTGCTGTAACAGTGTTAGCTTCTGTATTTCTATCTTCAGCACCATTATTCTCTAGCTATGTAATTTTCAAATGTTTACTCCAGAGACAAACCAGACAGCATCATTTGCAGTAATTCATCTACTGAGCTCCACAGCATTAACTGGCTTACTGGCCGACTGCTTCCACCGAATATGTTGCAAAAACACGTGCAGTGCATAGTAACGCAGACCTTACTAATTAATGATGAGAGGTTTTTTTTGCAAACAAGGAACATTTAGTAAATTCTTATGTACCTGGTTAATTGTTATTTTTAAGATGTGAACACCATGGAAAAGGGGGTTTATATGATTCCTTTGAACATGCAACAGCGCCAATGTCATTATACATTTAAGGGAATTGTTGTGATTCATCTCTTCTGATAATTTATTTAAAAGGAAAACCCACATTGTTGATGTACTGCTATTCACGGACAAGCTGCAGCAGGACCGTAAAGCATGTGCAAAGTGATTTACTGTTGCATCTATGAATGTGTGTGGAAGGCATCTCAGCTGTGGACATTATGAGTCACAGAGCCCAGACGGCCTTCAGATCCTTCCTCTATGGATAGTGGGGCCCAACGGTGGCAAAACTGGTTGTCTGGGAGACCTGCACCATGGAAAGTGTGGTTTTGTGGTTCATTTAAAAGGACAACAGTGCAAGGTGAACAAAGGCACCTTTAGTTTTACTGCAGGTTTGGTTACTGAAGACTCAGAAAACTGAGCATGGAAATTCTTCAGACATGAATAAAATGAGACATTTTCAGCTGTTTATGTACAGCAATGATATATGTGATGTTTGAAAGCTGTGTCTATATAATATAACAAATTCATCAGAATTTCTGCACTTTGGTGTTTAGTAACTGTTAAAAGTGCTGTGGTGCTTTCATTTAAACGCATCAAGGAAAATGTTTATATAATCACTCTCTGAGGAAATGGCAGTAGTTAAAGTTGACACCAGACAACATAGGAATAAGCGCATGCTTTCATTTCGGTTTCATGGAACAGTTTCCATCTATAAAGTCAAGCTCCAGGAAACAAAAGAATTGTTTGGAGTCAATGAATCAGTGGAATGTGAGACTTTACAGGGCTGTGCACCATCTCATGGAAAGCTGATCCTGATGGAGATAAATACAGTACTTCAACATTCATAAACAGTATAAGTGTCAAATAATTTATCCTACAGACACACACACACACACACACACATATATATATATATAATTTATATTTTCATGAAGGTCAGTGTAAAGTTCATAATAATCATTGCCCAGCATATTTTGAATTACTTTACATTCTAATGAAAACCATGCTGTATCATAGGAAGCATGATAATCCCATAAAGTCCTTTGAACCTGATATGAGTCTCCAGAGAAAACTGTCACCTGTTCTAAATGAAATCACCCATTTGAAGTAACACCAACCATGGCAGCCATCATTAGTCATCAACTGAAAATAACAATTTGTTTGTTTTTGGGGTCTTTGTATAAGCCCACTTCTGCAATTCCACTTAGTTTGTTGGACTGTTCCTGATTGTTTACAGTTTAAGATAAAGTAAATGTTAGCATCTGTAGTCAATCTAACATCAAAAATAGTCACTTAACACCATTTGGGGACTGTCTTTTTATTTACATTTGCCTGATTTCATTGCATGATCATCAAATGTCTGTAACAAAAGATGCACATCAACCTCTTCCTTCCTGCAACTCTCCAAACTTGGTCTTAGTGCATTTTTCATGAAATCCATCATCCATGAAAACCTATAAAAACTTTGAAGGTTTCCAAAGATTGCTCGCTTACAAAAGCGGAAGCCCCGCAAGATTACATGTATTAATTAGATTTG
Source organism: Atherinosoma microstoma (assembly GCA_037177055.1). Lineage (NCBI taxonomy): Eukaryota > Metazoa > Chordata > Actinopteri > Atheriniformes > Atherinidae > Atherinosoma > Atherinosoma microstoma. The sequence continues at coordinate 7,770,948 of JBBBVU010000021.1, read as the reverse complement.
TTGTAGTAATCATTTCTATTGCAATGAAATGAGTAGTTCTGCAACTGAGAATTATTAAAACTAGTCTCAAAAACATCAGGATCACTGACTCGTGAACAAGAAGCTGTTCTTTTACACCAAAATCCACTGAACCCATTTAAACATTGCTGATTTAAAAGATGTTTAACATCAAAAGGCTTAAGGTCATCTAAAGTGGCCTGATCAGTCACAGCTCAGCATTCTGCATCATCCATCTACTCTCTGCTGTAGCTGTTGTAGTTTTGGTATGTTGAAGTTCTGGGAACTACTTATTTACTTTTCTGTTAAAGCAGAAAGGAAAAGAGAAAAAGCAGAAGGGTCTTGGACAAACTTTCTGCTATGTTCTAGCTCTCTACCAAACATTCTACAGCCTGGTTAGAGAACATTTACTTGCAAACATACAAACAATAATATCATACTTGCAGTTAAGCCTTGAAGAAGAAACGAACTGCGTCGCTGCATCAGAAAACAATTTGATATTGTAACTGATGAAACACAGTAAGTTTTATCAAAAGCCTCACACTCACTGGCTTCAGTAAGGTAGCCTGCGAGGACTATGCCGTGTAAAACTCAGAAATCATGACTAAACATTCCTCAAGCCACAACTCAGGACATGGCAGCAGACTGTGTTTGCCCCTGACTTAAGCACAAATAGACCGATGTGAGCTATTTTCAGCATTACAAGCTCCTTCCTAATGTTAAATTATAGTGTGAGTCAGGATGTGATATTTAACCAGGGGATAATGAGAAGCATTCCCGACACCGTAGCTGACTGAGAGCCAGCAGACTACTAACCGCACTGTGAATGTATACATGATGTCATGTGTGGACAGATTTGATAATCAGCCTCTGATACTTGGACATGGGCCTGCAGCCTCTGAGTAAGTGAAACATTTGGTCATTTAGGTCATGAAAACATGCAAACCACAAGTATAATGTACAGTAATCCTCCATAATAGCGATAACAGGAGATATTATTGTATTTTCCTTCCTGTGACATTAAAGCCATGAACAACACTGATGAAATTTCTTAGTCATTTTTGCAAAACTACAATTGCATGTACAGTCAGATAGGACAACTGATCTTCTGTGTTTCATTTAGTTTTTCTCTTATTTGCAAGATAATAGTAACAATGATCACCTCAAACCATACAGAAAGAGGAGTCAAAAGGTCAAAACAGAGCAGGGCTCAGACCACCAACAGAGCTAGTGCTGCTTTGTTCAGTTCAGTGGCCTCAGTGGCCACCATAACCATTACACCCTGAGTCTAAGTTACAACTGCCCTGAGGCTCACATGTTGCTGAGTGGCACTTTTGTGGTTGCGGTTAATGGGCAGACGGTGCACAGAGAGAGTAAATCCGTCATGGTTCTTATTCCCAGCGTTGGAGTAAGAACAGGGATTTCTTTGCCGGAGATGCAGATCTGCTCATTTTAATGAATCTGTGACCGATTTTTAACAGTTTGAATGCAAAAGTGACAAGAAAATGAATGACAGATGCCTGTAACCTGCAGGCTAAAATGCAGTCTTCTGAGAAGATGACACATATGCAAGTCTTTGACAGTTTTTTTTAACCCTTTATTTTTTACAGCCACCCACCAATATTGAATGGGTGGATGTATCTGAAGTTAGACTATTTACTTTTTCAATCATAATTTGGCCAGAAGCATCCAATCAATACAGCTAACCATGAAATCCCAGAATGGTTTAAGCCCAGAAAATATCTGTGACATCTTCAGAAAATATAAACCTAGCAGGGCTCAAGCCATCAAGTCCAGA
>JBBBVU010000021.1:7757066-7769053 GCA_037177055.1 Atherinosoma microstoma | reverse complement strand
TCATTTTGACCCTGTTGAGTTAGATTCTCTTGGCATCTCCCACATTTCACAAATCCAACTGCTTCATGTGTTAAAAAAAAAAAAATCCGGCCCATAAAGGGCATAAAGAACCACTGGAATAAGCTGAAAAAACTAGGCAATATTAATTCAATATAAACCAGATCTAAACAGAAGTTTTGGCCTGATGACATCCTGAAACCAGGAAGTCCCATAAAATTGATTGTATCAGCTTTAAAGATGTTACATAAAACATCCCCATGTATCTCTATCTATCATGAACTAAGATAACCCAGTCTTCATACTGAGTGAATAATTGTTTCATATGTCTCTAATTACATAAATGAGTCATTTATACAGTTGCTGTTTGCTTTGATAAAGGAATCAAAGCAAACACGCACAGACTTGAATCTTGGATTTGCTTTCAGAGCAACAATCAGTATCTTCCTTCCTCTTTTTCCTCTATAAACATAAATGAGCTTCAGTTTTTCTCTGATTGTGCCCTCAATCCCCTTGCCTGCATCGGCCATCAAAAACAGGTTCAAAGTAATTAGGAAAAAACTTTTGGTTCTCTCATGGGCAGCCACTGAATTACGTTAATGTAATCTTCCGCCCTCTGTTCAGTGTTGCTTCAGCTTATTTGAAAAAGAGAATAAATGGTTTGAAACAAGAAAAACATAATGCCGCTTCCTGGCAAAGGCTCTTTGAGTGCGGGTACTGTACCACCATAGTTTATGGTAAAATGATGGAGCGAGCTTTCTAATTTCAATCAAAGTAAAATCCCAACTGTCCAGAGCTATGAAACAGGGGTTGTGTGCATGGAAAGCTCACAGTTTCTCTTCTTTTTTACAAAATGTTTCATACTCCCAGACATTGGAGTAGAGCTTTAACAGTATCTGCTTTAGGCAATTTCAATGAAATTTGCAAAAGCATTAAAGACCAGATAATTTGGTTTCTCTTTTTGCTTTCTTTCAAAGATTGCCTGTTGTTTTTCCACCACAAGTGTTGTCTTACAACTAAAGGAATCACCTTCATTTTCAACATCAGACAAACATAAATCAAACTAAGACTGGAGTAAGCAAAAAACTAGATGTTATGTTTGAGTTTTTAAGTGTGATGGTTGAAGCCACCACAGTAAGTAAAACCAGTGAAGACCAGTGTCTCCACAGTTCAGTTGCTGTACTTAAACCAAACCCAAAACGATACAAGCATCTCAGTCTGGTTTACATCATCTTTTAAAATCAATGCCAAAGAAACGCTCACTCCTCTGCTATTTCTGGTTTGAAACAAAAGGAGAAAAAAAGATTTTAATAGAATGATTGTGGAAAATGGCACAAGAGTTCTTCTTAGCAGTTTCCAGTGATTCAGTATTTCTTACTGATAAAAATAACGTGATGGATGGTAATTATCCAGCATCTATAAACAGTGAGTAAGATGTTTTAAGAGGGTGGAATAGAGGGTAGTTATGCCATTAAAATATGAGATACATACCTGTGTTTTTTATTAGGGTGCATGCAAATGTGGGGGCGAATAAAATGACAACTTAATTTCACCAATAAATATTTGTTGCATTCTTTTTAAAAAGCAAAATCCATTAGAAACTTCCAGTAAAGAGTGACAAATCTCCAGGTCAGCTCAGCCTTTGTTTTCAGTGTTTTACTACATTTAACACTAATGTGTAATCCATAAAATGTAATCCAGCATCATTATCAACTGACATATGTCTTTTTTTATTATTAATGTGAAGATCAGAAAGGAAGAACTCTCTGATCCCAAATGTTGGAACAAAAACTTTCAGAGAAGATGGAAAATATGAGTGGATAAAAAGCATCCAGCGGAAAAAGTTCCGGCTTTGGTTTGAACATTTCTAATTGAAGTAGACAGTGGTTAGCTGCATAGACAAGGACCCCATTTTCTCTACATGCTTCACAGCGTTCATGACAGGCTTTCAGGCCATGAATAAGTAAATCAATAAAAACTTGAAGGTGAGAAACCTCTGCAGAGAGCCAAAATAAACTTTTCACTGCCACCTCACTTAACAGAAAGTTGACATTTGTCCCATTAAATGAGGAGAAAAGGGGCTCTTGGAGAACATCACGGCTGGCCTGATGAGTTGCTATTTGGCTCAGTGCCGGACAAAACATATTTGGGTGAGGGGGACTACAGTTAAGTGGTTCTGTTTCTTCACTCCTTTCAGCCAGGTTTGTTTTTCCTAGCTTGGGCTGCTTTTTCTTTCTGGTGAACTGTTTCATATCATTTATCCTGCTATGCTGCTTTCTCAGAAGTATTCCAAGGTGGAAAAATGAAACGTCAGTCTTCTTTATCTCCTACGTGAGTTGGATTAACATGAAGAAATGCAGAACTAATCTCTTTCAACAGAACTTCCCTGCATGGTTTTATTTCTGATGCTCTGATGTCCTCTAATATTGAAACCTGCATCAATTTTAGTCCCAGATAGATTTCAACTTTACTTTATCATTTTTCTCAAAAATCTGCATATTTACAAGACCAAAACTTCTCAAATCCTGCATGTAGGCCTATACACACTCAACTAAATCCAAACAAAGTCAGAAATGGCAGAATGCCCGAAATGTTTTCTTACATGTCCACAGGGTTGGATATACTTTGCTAAATTGATTCCCCTCTTGTGTATGAATACTGTGACAAATCGACGGTGGCCTGTAAGTGCAAAACAAATTTACATCCACAGAAACACTTTTATAATTTGACCAAAACACTTTTACCGAAAAACAACAGTTGATTGGGGCAGGAGCAGGAATTGAACTGTCAAACTTTGAGTTATCGGGCAATCAGCTCTACCACCTGAGCCACTGCCACCCCAAACCCTGTCAAAGTGTTTTGGGCAAAATCTTAAAGTGTTTCGGTCAATTTGTAAAAGTGTTCTGGTCGGAATGTTCAAGTGTTTTGGTGGGATGGATGTAAATTTGTTTTGCACTTCCAGGCCACCATACAAATCAGAGTTGTCCAACTGACTGGTCAAGTTGAGCTTTAAACAGCTTGACTTGACTGCTGACGTACACCTGTGTTTTTTCAGCGGGGAAATGTCAAAATGGTTTCTGCAAAGAAGCTGTCAGCATCTCTGCCCCTGCCCTCAAAGCCTGACTGGAAACTACATTTATCCTCTGGAGTTTTATTGTAAACACGGTTATATTTGCTTTGTGTGTGTATCCTGGAGCTCCAATCTGCTGAACATATTTTTATCATAAAGAATTTGTGGAGCTGATTTCTTTTTATTTAAAAAAAAAAAAAAACTTGTGCATTTCTTTGCTGCATTTTAACACTGAAAAGTTACAGTTTTTGCAAATTGAAAATGTGTAAAACATATTTTCATGTGTAAGGAGATACTGACATTAACTCAGGGGTCAGTCAATGACATTTAAACATCTTCTGTTTCTTTAACACACAGTAGCTAGTGTGTTCCTCCTTTGAAATTCCAGTAGTATTTTTGATGATCCAGTGAGGTTTTGGAGGAAGGCACAATGGTCAGCAAAGCTGGAGGTTTGGATGAGAGACAGGACCTTGTGTGTGACTCCTTTGCTAACACCCACACAGCCAATGGCTAACTGGACTTTCCCAGTCGCTTTGAGGCAGCACTTCTCCTTAAACAAGCAGTGTCTTGGGGGCTGTCATCATAAATGTGGCCTTTTTGGCCCAGATGGTCCAGCACGCAGCCAAAGGATCTCTGGTGAAAGTCCGCCTGATGACTCACTGCAAGGAGGACACCGTGGTGAACTTTCAGCCCCGACTCACAGAGATCCAATGATCTTCACATGCATGTTAGAATCCAAAGAAAGCAGATTTACAAATAAAACTAAATGTTTTCCAAAAGGTGAAGGATTTATTAATGGTGTAGTGTGTCCAAAGACTTGATTTTAGTGCATTTCCAGATTGAAATGCACATTTCTGAATGCTTACGCACACCAATCCAATCTAATAGTTATGATTTTGGGGAGTTCACTCTTTAATCTGTACCAGCGAACTATTTTAGAAAGATTTTCTATGATGTTCACCCAAATACAGCCAAATAACTGTTTTAAATTTTGATATTATCATTTGCCTTTGTATCAAAGATTAATATTAAGGCTCCGCTACCGAACTACTGGATTTTCACACATTTTAACATCCCTCAATGAAAGTTAATTCCTCATCCATCTCGCATTCTGTCGCTTTTCTGGGCTCTCTCCAGTTAGTCTGATGTTGACTCTTGTCTTATTTCTTGCTCTGTCCCTTTTTCTCTTTCTTTTTCTCATGACAATGATGTTCAGATCTGTCTGTTTATGCCAGTCAGATCAACATTCTTTGTCAGTACGTTGAAGTCTCATTTCTAAACGCATTAACCTTTTTGCTCAAGCCTTTTGTGATGCACTGGACACCTTTGTGCAACGGATCACTAGTTTGAAACTTGTCCTGCACAACTTTTTCCACAACCATTTCACTTTTCTACTTCTCTCACATTGGTGATTCCTTACTTTTGTACTTTCCTGTCACCTGTGAATGGTTTGGCTAAACCGTTGAGTTAACATACATAGTTGGGTTGACATGATAAAATCACACGGGTAATCAGTTATACAATATAGAACAATTATAGCTCATGGCCCTGCCTGACAGAAAATAACAAAATATACTTCCATATTGCAGTTTGCAACCACGTCATTGCGTCATTACTAGATATTAGACAAAAGGAGAAAAGTACATGTTTTCTGATGTGACTGAGTAGTTTATGGACAGTAAAGCCTTAAGCGTGAAAACACTCCTGGTAGTAATGCGGAAACAGAAACAGCCTTAAGATTGCGCTTGAAGATAAATTCAGGAACAAATCACTGTGAGCCAGAACTGCACTGTTTATCTACAGTTGTCTTTGAGCGGTCTCATGTTTGACATCACATCTATGTTTAATTAGATTTTGTGCAGATCTGGCTGACAATGATTATCTGCTAACAGTATCAGATGCTAAGGAATAACTTTTATCATCAATTTTTAATTTGTAGAGCTTTAAATCCCCCCCAAGCGATCTGTGTTTTTTGTAAAATTATAGGGACAGTAGGTTAACTTGGAGTCATCCCCAAGATTTGCCTTGACCTAAATTTGTATCATGCAAGAACCTGTTATCTAACAGAGATCTAAGTGAAACCAGATGAAGAACTAGTGCTGTACTCTCACTACACTCTTTCCGATCTAAGCCATCCTTTTTTTTTCTGAAGTAAACCCTCACAGGGGGATGGGAAAGAAGAAACAAAACCAAACACATCTGCTAGAACCTGGCTAGACGTTTAGTCACATCACTGAAATACCACAACTAGCACTGGATAATGGACAACACATGCGGATCAATGTGTTCTCATAGATAGGTGAGGTAAGGATCCCAGTAAATCCAGTATATGAATGATGAATGGAAGGGACTGCCATGCGTTTGGCGATGTGCTGCCTGTCTGTGATGTGACCAGGACCAAAGCCTAAAGCTGAGTCATTTTTGCCAAAGCAGAAAAACCCCAATGCACACCCTTGTTTTAAATCAGTTGCTGTTTTTTGAAACTTGCAGCATTATCAGGTCCAAAAACCAATCCAACTGTGAAACATTCATGAAATTGCTCCATACAGCGAGGACATGAGGTACTGCTCCGTCTTCACATAAAAACATTCAAAGAAATGGTTCAAATTAATCAGAAATCTCCATGTTCGCTTTTATTTCCAGAATTATAATCTAGATGCTGTTCACATTACATACAAAACTCTATCCAAGAGCTTAGAAATGAAGAACTGGTTGCCTTTCCAGATAGCCAACAAGGCCCTCTAAATATGCAAACATTTGTGTTTTCTGTTACACAAAATACGGAATAATAAGTTCATATGCCCTACTTTCAGAAAAGGGAATCTTTATTTAAGAGAAAATAACACAAATAAAAGGATTTTTAGAGTCTACACTGACCGACTTAGATGTATTTTCTCAACAAATATAGAATTTGAACACCAAAAAAATTAAAAGAGACGAATATTTACCACTGGTGTAGTAATTGTTACGGGATTTTGTTGATCTTCCTCTTCATAATGCACCGTACATTCCCACTGGCTCAGGTCGGCAGGCAGGCCAGTCAAGCTCACACACTTTATGACAACAAAACCACATTGTTAAAAGCCATGCAGAATGAGGGATTTAAGTTTTTATTGTTTATAGGTTTAGTGGTTCTTCTAGATGTATTTTTAATTCCTATTTAAAGCAAAATAGGCAAGCTGTTTTCACCTGTTTCCAGTTTTTATGCTGAAATAATTTGTGACCGTTTGTCCGTTGAAAAATATTGATATTCTCGTCGAATATGCATCAAAATGCAAATAATCATATAAGACAGCTTTACTTTGAGATAAACTGAATAAAACAATTATCTTTGATAGAAAAATTAGATTCAACACCAATGTAAGCTATCTGATTATTGTTTTTGGCTAATGATAACAGTGACTTTCTGCAAGGAGCAGCTGAACAGGCCATCAGAAAACCACAAAACAAACTCTGCAGAGGAAGGTCAGACCCAAGAATTTAAAGTTCATGTTGCTCACTGCTTCTTGTTGTTACATGGACATAAAGATGCCTGAGAAAAAATAAACAGAGGTTACATAAAAAACAATGATAATAAAAAAAGGTTAGAAGTACACACAACTCTGCAGAACTGCAAAGTCATAAGAGTCAGGACCAGTCTCAGCAGGCAAGGAGTGTTATAAGCGTTTTCCAGATGAAGTGCTGATGAAGATGGCCCAAAGAAAAGCACTGAATGCATCAGCTAAACAAACAAAGTATTGTAGAAGAGAAATCCCTATGTTCCATGTCTGTAATTGAATAGAAAAAAGTTTTGACCTTTCAGCATTAAAATACAAAATCCAAATAAAGATATAGTGAAATAAGCTTCCAAAAAGCTTCCTACGATTGTATAGTTTGTCCCAAAGTTATATATTGTGGTACAGAGAGAAAAATATTAGTTTTCACAGAACATTTAGGATGCCTGATGGCTTTTGGCAAGTAAAGTAGAAGTCTTACAGCTACATATGTAGTCTGTGGTAGAGCATGCAGTAAAATATGGACATATCCTCTCTGAAAAGTCAGATTTTAAAGTGCATCTTCTAGAAAAGAGAACTTGGTAGGTGTGAAATGTGGATAAATCAATATAAAATCAGATTACCAGTTAAAACGTTAAGTATACCTGCTTATGCACTTTGAAGTCGGTGAAGCCCAAATTTTAGATTGATTGTTTCTTATTAGTTAGTAATCAGATCAATGTAGGGCCATCTTCAATTATTGATTCTTTCATTGAATTTTGTATCATAAAATTCAAACCGTCAAATCACTGGTAATGGTAGTGTGTCTCCACACTCCACTCTACATTTCTAAATGTGGCAGAAACCCCAAGTCACTCCATTTTCAGTATAATATTTTGTTGAGTGGTGCCATTTGAGGGCAAAACCAAAACGACCTAGCCACAGAAACAGTCTCTTAATCACCAGACAGCTGACATCTTGGGCTAAGGATGAGGCCCAAATTACTAACTTCATCAGACATCAAAACCTTCCCTTCATGATTCATTCTAAAAACCATAATGAGCTCAAACAATGATTGGACAATTTTATTCAGCCCTGGGGCAAAAATAAGTTTGACTTCAAATTTCATTGGCTTTGGCAAAATGATCCCGCTGCCAGAAAAAAATGACACACAGCTCTCATCGTCTATCAGTTTAAACCAGTGATTGAATTTCCATTAGCTTATTTTTCCAGCATGTTTCCCAGAATCACACACACACACACAAAATAACAAATGTGTGTGTGATTTATTTATTTATTTTCCAAAACAGAATCAACCACCATGCAGAAATACGAGGCTGAAGTGAAAGTTTTGGTCTCATTACTTGTTCAAAGATTACATGTTTGTCAGTTTTACATTAGACTACAGCAGGATCTTGTTTCTCAGACTGGCTCTGATTAATCTTAAGTTTGCTATTCCTGCAACTGCTAATCATGTTAACTTGTAGATCTGCATCGGCATCTGTGCTCCTCCTGGACCGAGTTGTCTTGCCAAACTATAAAGAAAAACATGAGAAGAACAGACCAATGTTGTTCACATGAAGATTTAATTGAGCATTAAAGATTAATGATTATTCTTTTTCTAATAAGACCCGTCTCTAATGACTGTGGTTAGAATAAATTGCAACAATATTGTACTTATATTTTCACAAAACACAGAAAAGGATATCATAAATCATACGCGTTTTCGGCCTCCTCTAGAAAACATCAATGGTGCTTATATGTTCGATTTCGGTGTGAACTTATTCATACTGATTGTAGCATATATACAGCTTTTCTGTTCCACATTAAAACCAAGCACCATCCATCTTTTAAATGAAAACAGAACCTACTGCCATTACATACTAGTTGATTGTTCATATGCTTCTTGCATGGACCAGAGGGGGTGATAGAGGGAAAACATTTTCAGTTTTCACCCGGTTTCTCAATAACAGCAGACGGTGATCATCTGTGAAATCCATCATTGATATGAACAGGATTATGAAACCACAATCATCCACATGGAATGTCCCTCCCACACGGATAAAGACCATCAGACCTCGTAGCACCTTCAGCACGGTCCCCCCACCTTCCCCTTTATTTAATGTCTGAGGGAGAAATTAGTCATGTCATCCAGCAGGAGAGTTCAAAAGAACAAGCATGCAAGGAATATAATGATTCATGTTATAATTTTAAGTGTTTCATCTTTGAAAATGATACACAGGTATACTTCTTCCAAAGCTGGCATATAGCTGCACTTCATCATGGTGACAGTTTTACAGATCGTCATGGAAACACCAAGTCAATGGACTGAGACATGATGTACTTTATGTTCTGCGAGCTTAAACTAACATGTTCCAGCGAGATATTTGACAATAACTTCAGTGTAAAGTTGTAAAATGACCGGTTAGGGACATATGGTACTGTCGCTGTGCCTGTTTTTACTCCCTCTGGCTGCTTACTGCATGCAAACTGCAGAAATAAGGATGGAATTAGGTCCTGCAGAAATAAAATGAAACATAACTTTGAGGTGAGGACGAGAGGGGCGGCTTGTCTGGCACAACTTTGTTTTTAATCTGACATAATGTCAAGGTTGCCCCCATCGAGTGAGTCAAAGTGACAAGAAGTAAGTGACAACTATATTCAGACTCAGTTTAGATTTAATTTAGACCAACTAGGCTTGTTCATCAGCTGGAAAATACATTTAACTAAATGTGAAGCCATGAAATGAGGTATGACTAGTTCTTGGTCCTCAGAGGATAAATCCTCATGATTTGGAGACCCCCTGATGTTAATTCCAGCACCAAAAACTGGTGTTAGTTTCCCCTCAACTAATTTGACTGATGACAAAAGTCAAGTCGGAGATTTACTGAAGGTTATTAGATGCTCAAAGTATGAACTAGAATTTTTTATGACTTCCTGACCTTTAGTCTTGTAGCAACCCACGATCCATCATTTTCATGATGCTTATTCAAGGTCTGACTAAGAAGCCCCGTGTGCCACTCTCCCCGTGTCCTTTAACTTTTTCTAGGCATCCACGGTGCATCTCTGAGTAACGGAGAATTAGTAATCCCTATGGGCTGTTTTGAGTGTGCATTCCACTCAAAACACTCCACCACAAGTAAATTGTCTTAACAAGGAGAAGCAGTTGTTCTTTCCAGAGTTATTACAGATGTCTGAACTTGTCAACCTGTACCTTTTAGTGAGCAATGTTGTCCCCTAAAGAAAACTCATACAGGCTGTTGTACTCAAGATAATAGTTGAGTTTGATTCGTTATAACAAGCTATCTGGTAAGATGTCCTTGGATGGTGTGCAGAGAAGAGCAGAGCTTTTAAAAAAATGCTTGACAGATGTTTGATATCTTCTAATCCTGGAGAACTTCAACTAATCTCACCTTCGAAGTGGTACCAGAAGAGTGATCACCAGTTAAAAGAAGAAAAAAAATCATTTTTTGATCAATCAAGAGAGGATTTCAGTGTTGTTTGATGTACACAAAAGTAGATCAAATTTGACTTCTTTGCACATTTGTAAACCCATAGCTGATACTGTCAACAGATTGGGATTGGAAGCTCTCAGTGGATTAAGCATCTGAGGGTCCCGCAGGACATTGTTAGCACCACACTGAGGCCAGACTTACTCTCCTGGTCTCAGATGCCACAAGAATATCAACTTCATGGAGCTGACGGTGCCATGAGAGGACCACTTTGGGGAGGCTGATGAGAGGAAGAGGACCAAATATGAACAGCTGGCTGTTGAGAGTAGCGCTGAAAGGCGAGGTTTATGCCCACTGAAGTAGGTTTTACTAGGCTGTGGAGGATTTGTGGGTCACTGGCTCCACGGATCCTTCAGCTTACTGGGCATTACAGGAGGAACAAGGAGCAGAGCCATCAAGGAGATTACTGAAGCAGAAAAGAAAGTTTCAAGATGGCTCTGGATCCAGAGAGGAGATCTATGGGGATGAGCAAATGCCTCTTGAACACACACCTCAGTGATACGGTGTGTGTATCACTTTAAAACCAAAATATCAATATCAAGAATTCTGCACAAGTCTGCAGATGCAGATTGCCATTGATCGTGATGATGAAAACTCTACAGAAATTACACCCAAAGTAGAATTTTAAAATTTTTACCATATAAATAAAGAATTGGAAACTCAAGATATTGATCTGTTTATGAAGACTATAAGATGTTAGAAACATCTTAAATACTAGTAAGTATACTAGTAAACAAAACAAAGTACTCAAATGAACTAGATTGAAAATAAAACAAAAAAATCCCTGACAACAGTCACCGAAAATAGTGTCAAAACTTTAAATAAAAAAGACTGGAAAAGAGTGAAATAAAAGAGTCATCTACTAAATACAAAGGGTTGTTTTCCATCCCTTTTTAGTAAGAGTTTGTGATGGTAACCCATAACTATTTGTGGTCAAATTAAAACAAGGGAACCTTGGATTTAATGAGGTTTCTGTAATTACACCATAATTATATATCACCACTTAATGATGAACATTTGAACAGAGCTCCTGATTCTCAAGCATCTTTTTACAATTATCTCTAAATGAAAAAAAATCATTCTGTCCCGTATGTTAATTTCCTGTAATCAAAAAAAAAAGAAAAAAAAATTGTAAATGACATCATAACCTACTTTAGGTTTCCTCCCACGCTTATTTTTTGCCTTTCCCGGAGCAGAAGGCCCTTTATTTCCCCTCACTTACATTCACAGACGCCTCTGTGAGCTGAGTCATGGAGACCCTTTCACCGTTGGGGGTTCAGAGCTCCAACAGCTGTGACTGCCTGCGGGGGAAATTGGAGAGGATTTTCTCAAACTTGCTCCATGAGGAAAGAGTGACACAGCACTGTGCTGACCCCAGTAAGCATTTTTTCCCCCCTCACTCTCCTCTGGGAAGACACAGAGTGTCTATGCCCACACACACAGCCTCCCTACACTACCACCTACACAAATGTCTGAAGTCAGTATGTAATGTGTGCTGCAATGTAACTTCCAGCTATTCTGAAATAATCTTCTTAATAGCAAGTGTCTTAGGGTTTCACTAGGTCATTTATCATAAATCGATCCTTTTAATGACTTAATTTGATCAGTGACTCTGATAAAAGACATATTCTATGAGAAAACTGTTCGGTCTGACTCACTTTTCCATTTTTTTCCCCCTTGAGAAAAGATACTTGACAGCGCTACAAAAATATTTGTGGGCTCTAAAATTAAATAAATCTAAAAATAAGTTAAATAAGGGGCTTTTTATGAAAATGCTTGAAGACACAGTTCACCATTTTGTAAATAGGCTACACTTTTGGCAGTTTCACTGGAACATACTGTATTTAAGCCACTGCAATCAGTGGATCCACAAAGGAAGCACAAAGAAAGCATTTAGTTGGTTTAACTATATGAATTTACACTGTGCTCTTATTA
>JBBBVU010000021.1:7712326-7732610 GCA_037177055.1 Atherinosoma microstoma | reverse complement strand
TCAGCCAACAGATGTCAATTTTAAAGCTTTTCTCACCGTCCAGAGCCGGAGGAACTTCAGCTGGAGGAGGAAGGGTGGGCGGCTCAGTCGGCACCTCTGTGGGCTTGACCACTTCAAAGAAAAAAGAAAAAAAGAGGAAAAGGTTTGTTTGCTTGCATAGCACTATCAAACCACTGCAAAGGACATTTCCTTACATGTTCTCTCGTTGACGCTGACTCCAGGTCCCTCAAGGTTGGGAGTTTGGGTGTACACAGTGGCGTTGTAAAGAGTGTCAGGGGTCAAGCCGTCAAAGCAGTAATTACTCTCTGAGCCTCTGACGGTGATTTCCTGAGCTCCACTCTTAGAGGCTACAGGAGAGGAAAGAACAGCATCCAAATTGAACAGATGAATGGTTTAGAAATATAAATTAATAGCAGAGCCACCATAATGTTTAAACGAGTAAAGTTCTTACAGTCAAAAGGATTGACTTTGAGTCTGTAGGATGTGGCAGCTCTGTGAGGAGCCCAGCGGATGCAGAAAGAGTCGTATCCAACATTGTAGGTGGACAAGTCTGTCACATTTAGGTACACTGAAGGGAAGGAAACATGAGCTCTATTAGTACATATCGCTCTCACGTCCAATTAATAGTATGTAAACATGCGCAAAGCCTGTCACCCATCTAATAACACAATAAACAACTTACGTGTGGTGCCTTGACCAATCAGAGGTGCACTCATGCCTGTGTTATACTGTGCCAGAACCTTCAGGTCATAGGTCGTTCCAGGTTTTAGGTTATGCAGTTGGTAGGTGGTCACGTCTCCGACAAACACCTCCAAAGACTCATCAGAACCTTAAAAAGGGACAGCAATGTTATAAAAAGAGTATGAGCAATGCTGTTTAGTTTTTTTTTTGTTTTTTTTTTGGTGAACCACTTGGAAGTTTTGGAGAAATTTCATAGAAATGGCTACATAAGCGACATTTGTTTCAGAAATAACTCTATTCTCCTAATATAAAACCCTCTTCATACCCTCAGGCTGGTAGATCAGCTTGTATCCATTGACCCTAGAGGGGGCGGGGTCCCAGGATACCCTGAAACGGGTGTACCACTCATCAGAAACCCGGAGGTTTCTGGGGCCAAGCATTCCCACTGCAGGAAACAAGACAAACAGAACAGTTAACCCAACCAAATGTTTCCTGAGATGCAGAAGCTTTGACTTTCACTGAGGGAATCTATCAGCAGAGTGATTACTGTTTTCTAGTTACATTATAACTTTTGAGTTATGAGTGAAATATTGCAATGTGAGATCAATGGGATAGCAAATTCAACCACATTAAAGAAGTTAGATAATAACTACATAAATAAGCCACCTCAAGTAGGCGAGTGGCATTATGATTTATCATAAAGTTTCTTTTGTTTGAGATGAAAAATTAAGCAAGACATTAACCAACATGGAAAATTAGAAATCTCCCTCACTGGAGTGTAAGCAGCGCCTAATTCCTTGGCAAGGACTGATGCTGCTTTTGGCATGCTTGAAAAGTCCAAAATTTCACTTTTGCTACAAAGAACAATGATTCGTGAAAATAATCAATGACCCAGTCTGTTCAGATTTCTGTTCTGCAGTGTTTACGCGTGTGTGCAGGAGCCAGTAATTTCCCTCATACATATTAGGCTTCGTTTAATGCATCAAATAAAATGATGAACACAGCACAGTAAGACACATCCATATGCTGCAAAGATTGAACAGCTTTTACCTGTGCGTCCATCTCCATCCAGCTCTTCTCCTGGTCCGTTAGCATAGATGGGTGTCACCTTGATGTTATAAGGTGTGTCTGGATCCAGGTTCTGCAGGACCACATTGTTTCTATTCCCTGGCACTGTAGTCTACAAGAGATATGACATAATACATAAGGAAACCTAATTACTCATAGAAAATAATCAAGAGAATATTGGATGCACATTGATTAAAATCTCCAATTAGCGAGAGCTGCATCTTCATTCAGGGTTGTCAGCCTAAAATGAAGGAAGACAGTTATTTAGAATATAAAATATAGAGTTATAAACATGCTCACATATTCTTCAATTGGGTCTCCGGTAGTCTGGGCATAGGTGATGCGGTACTGCATCACAGGACCTTGTGCATGTTCCCAGCTAACAGAGAGAGTAGTGGTGGTGGGGTCATATACACGCATGTTCCTTGGGCCGCTGAGGGGCACTATATAAAGAAATATAAAGAAAAAGTGTTTGTGCTGTTCGTTATAAATATCCCTAGGATGATAAAAAGTCTCCCTGTACACGCTGTCACAGAAACTTACATGTCATTCCATCATCACTGAGAGCGGGTCCTTCACCGTCGCTGTAAAGTGCAACAACTCCAACGTTGTAATTAGTGTTTGGGAGCAGCTGTGTGAGCAGAGCTGTGGTGGAGGTGCCTGGTACCAAAACCTGTGCAGACGCACCAAATATGTCAGCCTTTATCAGATTTTTAGAGCTAAAGTGTAAAATCTTTACCAAAACAGACACATGCAAAAATCATAAAGAATAGGCAACATTGTTAAATTTCTAAGTTGAATAGCACAGCATGGACATGAGAGAAGTCTCACCTAACATTGACAAAATTAAGACTTTTCACTTCTCTTCTGACAGCTGCTTGTACTGAACCCTGCTTAGCTCAAACATCACACTTTTACTTGATAGCCCCTTGCTGGCAGTGCAAAATATTCTGTTGATGTTTAATTGTGCTTGTGAAAAGGGGGGTTTGACTGTCTGCATGGCTAATTAACACAGTCTGACTGTGACAGCTGATTGCACAGAAGCTACCTTCTCCTTAATCTGTCTTTTACTTTGGGTTAATGAGCTGGACAGAAGAAGGTCAGGCAACCCCAAAGGCTCTGGCTCAGTGATAACCTCTCTGAGGGAGTCACAAAGGTGGAAGGGGGTGAACATTTGCTCAGAAGCTTTTGATGGATTGGAAAAAAATATGTTTTAGGAGGGTGCGTGCGAGAGAGTACCAGATGTGTGGATGCACAGCTGGATTTATGAATGTGCTTCCCTTGTGTTTTTTGTCACTTGCAAATAAAACAATTTCTCTTTTGATTGCAACACTTCCCGTCTGCTCTCATTTCTCCTGAAGCTGACAATATGGGCTTCATATCTCCAGCTAGTGTTCAATTTGATGGTGTTGGCTGAAAATAGCGACTTTGCCACCGACAAAAATCATAGGCTCTTGCAATGGAAAAGTTCTGAACCTGCCAAAATGTGCTAACGAACAGGGAAAATAGCAAAGTGCAGCATCTATCCATCAGTCCCATGGGATATATTTCACTCTGTTTTTAATTGTGCAATCTTTTTGGTACAGGCTGATGGTTATGGTGTTATACGTTCTTTTTTATGGACTCTTTACACGTGAGGATGTGGGCACACTGATGGCATGTGGCACATGTTGTACAGAAAGCAGGAGCAGCAGTTGAAGAATTTCTGCTTTAATGAACATGTCTTGGATTAACACTTTAGTCTTTAGACAGAGAAAAAAATTCATTTGGTGCTAATTACAAACATGCATGCAGACAAACATACTTGTACGACTCCATTTGGTGAGCAGACTACTGGTGTTTAACAGCAAACTATAACATATGGTGTATTGTAAATTGTGAAAAAAAACTGTTGCTGAGGCCATATGTGCTCAGGAATTGTGTGGATGTTTGATTTAGGTGCTTCAGAGATAGGAAGTATACTTTTTCTATAGCGTTCACTCCATATAATGTTGTTTAACTTTGTATATATGTGCTTTGCTACATTTCTACCTTTACCATGGATGTAAACTCACCGACTCAGTAGGCCTGGTGCCAGTCAAAGGTGAATAGACCACCCGATACTGCTGGACTGGGCCCGTTGCTGCCTCCCAGCGAACGTTCAATGTGTTGGTAGTGGGATTGTAGACCTGGATGTTTTTGACAGCGCTGCGCTCCACTGCTGAGCCATGAACGTTGGATGGTAAAGAGGTGGTTTGAGGCAGAGACAAAAGTGAGGAGGGAAAAGGTGAGGTTGAATGTGAGTGTGGGTAAGGCATAAAGAGAGTAAAAACTTTGTTTCTCATAGCCAGACGTACAATCATTCTCCCTCTGTCTCAGCTTTAAAAAAAAAAAAAAAAAAAAAAAAAAAACTATTCTAGACTAGTTTTGTGGATAGCCAAAACAGGACCATATGAGAACATTTCAATAAAATGCTAACAATTCTCTTAAGCAACCAACAGAGGCATGTTTAAGACAGTATTTAACAATACTGCTATCAATGGGACACTTCCTGTAAGTGCCCTTAAGGTTAATGAAAAGGATATACAAGGCGTATGTGCAGCCCTATGTGAAGCTTTCCTTCCAAAAAAAACCAAAGCAGATGTTTAGAGGCTCTGTGCCGCTCCCTGTTATAACCCCATAAATGCAGGAGGAAAACACAGTGGGCAGAACACAGAGAACAAGCTTCCGTACTTTTAAAGTTTCACAGACCAAAGCTTGTTGCCTAGAAAGCTGCTTTAAATTGTCAGACAATGAACACACACTCAGCAGCAACAAATGGTGAGTACAGGTCATTCACTGATTAAATCAAATTCGGAAAAGCTAGAGAAATGACATTTGGATAGGCATGAAAGGCAGAAAGATACCAAGAAGAGCAGTAAAAGTCTTTGTAGGTGTATGAACTGATAAATTCAACATACTATATAAGAGTTGAGTTAACATGTCTGGGGAAAAAAGGCCACTAAACATGAGGGGCCACTACTACAGGAGGGAAAATGGGGCTAACGGTAGCATGCATGGAGCATGACCCTAGCCAAGTGGGTTGAGAGCCATAAAAGATATAATGCTCTCCATTCATTTCTAAGCTCCCCTGTTACTTTTTCCCAAAAGCAGAGCCAAATACTTAATAATCCCTTCCCCCCATTCTCCAGTCCTTCCATTATCCTGACCACTACCCTCCATTCTAACCTATAAATGGATAATATTACAGTAAAGACAGAGAAGACACGATTATAATGCTGCCAGCCCAGAGGAATTCCTTCCTACGCAATCACCCCACAAACTGCTGACTCATTCCCAGCAGAGTTTGGTGGTTAAACTGCCACAGAAGCTTGAAAAGCCATGGTCTTCATCAAAGTTCAAACTAAGCTAAACATTGCCACTTAATGTGGTTCGATATGTTGCATTTTACCTATAACAGAATTTTCATGTGTGTTCATTCATTTCCCAAGCAACAAATTGCATTTGATCGTATTGGCTTGGCTTAAAGGATTGAAAGGACTTGGATGATATCATGACCAAATTAGTTATAACAGGCTGCCTTATTGGAGGTTCCAGCATAAAGTAAGAGCAAGCCAGCAACTAAGGCCAGCGAGTTCATTCTGGACAGGCATGAATGGATTCCTGACTTGGGAAAACAATCCCACTGCCGTAATGCACTTTGTCATTCACAGAATCCCATGGGTTTTTCTAAACCCTGAAATCTGTCTTGGAGTTCTGTCACTATTTTCTCCTTTGAATTACAACCAACCTAGTATAGGTTGTAACTTGCAACCTGTACCAGTGATTACATGCATGCATTACTTACATGTTTTGCCGTTCTCGGACATGCGCTGTCCCTCTCCAGCAGAATACACAGGAACCACAGTTACACTGTAGACAGTATCAGACTGCAGGTTCTTCAGCACAGTGCTGTAGGTGCTTCCTGTTACTTGCACCTAAACAGAAGTACAACACATACAAAGTTGGGTTCTGGTCAGTAGGGAAGAAACATTTTACTCTCTTTGCTTCATGGACACAAGATACAAAACTTATTTTCTTCTTACCATGTCTTCCTGTCCTCCATCTGCAGGGACATAGAAGATCTTATACTGGCGCACATTACCCTCAGCCGGTTCCCACTGGACATTCAGAGTGCTGGTAGTGGGGTCAGTAACACGCAAGTTCCTAACACCACCCAAAGGCTCTGGAGTAACATCAAGGTATGATACAGTTAGTACAGCTCATATACTGCCACAGTCACAAGCTCAAACTTAAGTTTTCTTCTTTTTTTTTTCTTTTTTTTTTAAAGGAAGCCTTTAAAGTGCCAGACTACTTACTGGTCTTTCCAAGGCCGTTCAGATCTCGGCTGATTCCACCGGCATAAACTGCCACCACGCTGATGGAGTATTCAGTATCAGGGGTCAGCTTAGGTAACAGAACAGTAGTTTTCTTTCCTCCAACCTGGGTCTAGTTGGGGAAGAATATAATTGAGCCATCAAATTTTTTGTGAACATCAAGTAATCTTATCAAGCAAAGTAATAATAATGTAATAATTTAGCTACTAAAGCAACACGTTTAAAAAGTTTCTTTGGCAATTATCTCTTTTTCTTTTTTAAAAGAGTCTTTCTTGGTGCTGATTTAAAAACAGCCGTTTGAAAATCTGTTAGGCATGGAGGGAAAATATATTTGATCTGTTTTTAGATGGGATGAAAGATTCTCCACAGGTTCCTAAAATTAATGACCGGATGGAAAGAATTCTACCTGAGAACTACTAAGCTGTCAACATTTCAGAAGGGGATTGTTTTGAGTGTTTTTGGAAGTAAATGGTGCACAGCGAACAGTCCAAGGTAAATCTCTGGGCTGATGTCTGAAACAGGCGGATGTCTTGTCATAACTGATGATGAATTTACTATGCTGCTTTTAGTTTACCACAAGCTACGAGGAGTTAATTCTAAGATTGAGTGTTCATGTGTTCCTGTACATCCAGTTCCCTGTGAATTTCCTTTTTCTTGAGCTCTATAGAGCGTCACACAGCTTTCTCAAGCAAATGGCTGAATCTTTTGCCATCAAATGATGAAAACAGCAGGACACAAGTTTTATTATTTGGACCTGTGGTAGTTTTCTTAAACACAAGTGCCCAATATGGCACTTTCCGCAAGCAAAATGTCTTGTCCCAGACAAAATAATTAAAAACTCCCTGAGCTTGCTATACTCACTGAAATCCTGATAGAACACTAAGGCGATTTGGCTCATGGTAGAGTTTTAGCTTCCAAATTTCCATCAACCTTTGAGTGTGATATCTTCCAGACAATCAGCAAAACTAAGATTTCATCAAGTGCTGCAGAGGGAAACATTTCATCTTGTGTTAGATAGGAAAACAAAAAAGTAAAGAAAAAAAAATCTACTTAACACCAGCTGAGCAGCTGTTTTTGTACAAAAAGTCTGACAAAATAAATCATGAGGAATGAAAATTAACAGAAACTTTTAGCCGCCTTCTCCGGTATGACATATGTTGGATCCCATCTGGGTCTTATTTGAATTGGTGAAAAAACATTAAACTAATAGCCAGGTTTCAAAGCAAAGCATCTTTGCTCGGCACTTAAAACATGATGTGCTGCATAATATATGACCCACATGGCACTGTACTCTTTCATTACACGTATACTGACATGACTGCAAGTGCATTCCATTAGTCGTGTACACTCATACACAAAGCAAGCAGATGATCATTGCATCATATTGCAGATAAAAGTTCTCCCCATGGAGCTGTTGAACTTTAAGCTACAAACATTCTCAACCTGTTTGTGAGAACCTTTTTCATTTCTAATATATCTCTCTTGTACAACTCACATCCCATAAAAACCCAGAACTGGAGGAGTATTCTAACCAAAGTTGGTCGTAACATTTCAGATGCTTTCAGTTTGTCTCACAACTATTTCATGACGCTGTCAGGCTGCAAACTTATGTGTGAGCATGTGCGCAAGCACAGTTTAGTATTCTGTCTTTCTTTTAAGTCCTGCTTTTGAAACCAATGACAAATGGTGTGACAGAAAATTGAAACCAAAATTGAATCTGTCATCCAAAAGACATTTGCACATTCAGTGCAGCAGCCAAAACTGCATGACCAGAGAGAGACCTTGAGCAGTGTCAGACAATATTATGAGAAAATGAAAAGAAAAACATATGAAGACCATGGAAACAGAATAAACTAGAAATAATGAAATCCTGGTGTCTTCACAAGTACATGTCTTGGAGGCTAAGCTGTTCTGCAGTTAGAAATAAATTCAGTAACTGAGTTGAAGCCCAGAAATCAACATTTGAAAATATATCAACAACAAAAAGTTTGCCTTTTATAGATATAACATTTAACTCTCAGCTAGCTAGTTACAAGATCTAGCTCTCTTACATTTTCCAAACATTTCAGAAGCTCTTGTCATTCAATCTGTGCATTAACTGTGCTCTGACTTACAGTCTGACTCCTGCCCCCAGATGTGGGGACATAAGTGATCCTGTAGTTCTGGACCTTGCCCGGAGGTGGAGTCCACCTGGCGTTCAGAGTGGTGATGGTTTCGTTGAACACAACCAAGTTGGTGGGTGGTGCATTGGGTGCTGCAAAGTCCACAAGCATTCACATACATCACAGTTACAACCAAATCAAAATCTACTGTGTTTAGTTAGAGCGTTTGTTGTTAAGATGTCCTTGAAATATCTTTTAAAGACACAGTCCTTGATCATTTTGTTAAGTTCAAGTTAACATGGGCGGTCTCTTCTTCAATTCATCAATTGTCATCAAAGAATGGGATGATAACATTTATTGTATGTAAAAACAAAGATGATCTCACTAACTGGTACCTAACAAGGACTGCAGCTTTAAAGAGGAAAAGACAATCATCTGAGATTTTGTCTTTTCTGAAGCAGGGATGGATTCTTTTCAGTTGCAATGGATTGATGATAATGATGATGATGATGATGATGATGATGATGATAATGATGACAGATGGACGCATTAATGCATGGATAAATGCAATGAATTGATGGATGAATGGGATGAACAGATGGCGATTGATGGGATGGGCTTCAAAAACAGGGATTCAAATCTCTGTTTTGCAAGGCATGCATAGTGGAAATCCATCTTCAGCCATTTCATTAGACTGAGTAAGAACATACTATTGAAGAAGCCTTGGGATGAACAGCATGGACAATTGGCCAAACACAGACAGGGACAGACAAAACATAACAAAACCGGGGTGTGTCAGCTGCAGCAATGATGGGTTAAAGGCCTTTCTTGATGAAGAAATGACAGTCATCCAAAGCACAACAGTGCTGATGACTGAAATAATAAGACATGCTTTTATCACAAAGTAAAAGCATCCTTTTGCTTTACCCCAAATATACTTACTCGGTCTACCATCTGGCTTGGCCACTATAGAGGCAGAAATAGAAAGGTATAATGGGCATACCCTTAACTGAACATTTCAATCGGCTCCTTTCTAGATGATAAGAATCAAGCAATTCCTCTAAGCTTAAAATCCAATGCAGAGGTTCTGTCAAATAATTCTCGCTAATTAATCTCAAATAAAATTTTTGTCACACAGCTGTTAGAGTACACATCTTACATGTCCTCTCAGTGCCCAGCAGATCTTCACTCTCTGATTCATCGGGGTAGATTGCAGTGACAGACACATCGTAAGGTGTGTCTGGATCCAAGTCCACCAGGACCTGACTTGTTTCATCATGGTTCAGAATGGCCTGATGAGGAAAACACAAATACAGCGTGATGAAAAATGTTAGCCAACACAAACCAAAGGCAAGCAATGAAAGATCAATATTGGAGAGATTATGAAAGGATTTGTTCTAAAGTCTGGTTTTTAGATGTTCTCACTGCCTCCATCGGAGGTCTTTTCCAAAGAACAGCAGAAGCGCTTGCCGTGGGACTCATCAAGAAATACCTGCTCTATTTATTAAAAATGTAAACATCTTTGACAGCTGGTTTTTTGTCTTACATATTGGAAGTTGGAGTCTCCCTTCTTTTTCCAGCCAATACGGTACAGAGCCACATCAGGGGCCCCGTGTTCCCAGGTGGCTCTGAAGCTGGTCTGAGTAACTTCAGAGAATCGCAGGTTCTTTGGGGCTGGAACCACATCTGTAGAGTACAGGAGACAAAGTGCATTTCTATCTCACTCAAAAGCAGAAAAAAATTGTCCACTGGTCTTAGCATTTTGTTCATGGTTATAATTTTTACCTGTGATTGCACTTCCCAACATCGGATTTGCAGGTCCTTCATCGTAGACAGGCGTAACAGCTAAAGAATACTCAGTCTGCGAGATCAGGTTGTCCAGTAGTTTGGTGGTCACACTTCCTTCCACTTCCAACTGCAGAATGAGCATATATATATATTTTCTTAATATTATCATACAAAACAAGTGAATCATTTTGGAGAGGCAATTTGAAAGTAAATTAAAGTAGGATCTTCTGGTGAAAACCATAAATTTATTTCTTTGGGTTACTTTCCAGGAACACTAGTAACAGTAACAATGAAGGAATAGTCTGAAAGAGTTGTCATGTCTGAACTGTCTTATTTGTCTTGTAGGACCATAAAGAATAAGCCAAAAGTTTGCCTTGGAAGTAGTTTGTCCTGCTTTGTGGCGTGAGTGGCATGCTGTCACTGGCTTCGATCACATACAACCTCAGCCCACGAGTCACTTTCACATGTGTGTTTCCACCCTGGGAGCTTGAGGATTACCTCCACCTGATTTATGACTAAGGATGTAGCAAAACGCAGACTGCAGATTTTTGCTTCCCTTAGCCCAGGAACTCCCAAAAGGAAACATGCATCCATAAAGTATTTGTCCACGATAACCACGCTTATAGCCCTGCAAAATCATGTTCTGATAGTTTCAGAATCTTTTCACTGGACCCCAGAACATTCCCTCATGTCCACCCTAGCAGCTGCAGTCTCCATTATGTGGTCTAAGCCAATATAATAAAGTATCAGTCAAACATTTTTATATAAATTCATCACAATCAAACTGAATGGATCTAACAGACATCAAGTAATGCATAAGAAATGAGAGATTGGTTAAAAAAAAAAAAGCTGGTAACATCTTGCTTACAGCTTGTATTTGGACGACAGTGAAACTACAGAGGAGATACAGTATCCATCCTAACCACTCAACAACCAGGTCATCATATCCATTTGTTTTTGGTAATGACAGGTGTCTGGAGCCAGACTCACCTCTTTAGCATCACCATCCTCAGGCTTGTAAGTGACAAGGTACTTGCGGACAGCACCAGGAGCAGCATCCCAGTAAAGCACCATGGTGCTGTGGGTAACATCCCGAACCCTCAGTTCACCTGCTGGTGGCATGGGCACTGAACAAGGAACAGAGGATTAGAGGTCGTTCCACCACTCAGTCGGTAAGCTCACAGCACAACAACATGTAGAAAGAACATCACCGATAAATTGCACTGACTTAATGTAATATATTTGCGATTATTAACAACGTACAGGTGACTCCCTGCTTGGTCAGTGGTTCACTGGCTGATTCTCCATGGAGGGCAAAGAGGGACAGCGAGTAGGCTGTATTGGGGATTAACTTCACCAGCTGGACGTTAGTTGTTTCTGCTCCCACTCTCATCTGAAAAGAAACCAAACCAAACAAAAAACAATGTCAGAAGGGGGAGTGGATGACAGAGACTCAGATGTGATAGAAATGTTTAGCTTGAAGCACATCTGCTGAATCTTGTTTTGACCCACTGGGTTCGACACTTCATAAGCAAATCATGGCGTTCCCTTGGCAGAGTGAGCTCATAGTTCATCCACCCCTTTGTGGCTAACAATGTTCTCTTGTTTTTTTCCTTCTAAATGGTGAGACAAACACTGGTGGCTTTGTATAATGTTATTTTAATGTGTGACATCTGTATTTAGGCAAAAAAAAAATAAAAAATGCTTTCAACAGTTCCAAGTGTTTGGTCACCTTTAGAGTTGAGCAGTATGTGTGGGTGTTTGCTGCATTTTTGTCACCCAAATTACGTCTGCTAAATGTTTTCCTTTTTAAATTCTGCCTCTCCACAGCTTTCTAGTTGTTCACCCTTCTGCTCACACTCCCGTTTCCTCAGTGTTCCTTGAATGTGTATTACCTCCTGCTCAGCGGTGGGCTGGGTGGCATTGATGGCGCTGTAGAGCAGCATGTACCCAGTGGCTCCTACCGCCTCCTCCCACCTCACTCGCATGGTGGTCATCTGTTCATCATAAATGGTCATCGCCTTCACAGCACTCAGAGGCACTGGATAACCAGGAAGAGGGGCAGCAATTCATTTCAAAGTAGAGTTGAGATTTTAGGCTATAGACAAATTTTTTCTGTAATTGTGTTAGGGTTTTATAAGTCATTCACGCTAAGCAAACAGTGCAATTTTATATGTAGTTTTATAAAACACTATTAGATCGCTGCTATTCTAGAGACACCAATAAAATGCCAATTAGCATCTTAGAAGGAACAGAAAAAAATACACTTGAAAGAGAACAGTAATCATGTAAATTCTCTCTGAATATGCATCTAATTAAGATTTACTACTGCTATCTTTTTGTAGACTCATATATCAGATAGACAAAGATATATATCTCCCTTTTGAACATTTTATTAATGGAGACCACACAGGAGTCACAGTCACTTCGTGTATTAAATCTATGCAACTGAGCCAGAGGAATTCAGTGACGGTGGTCGAGTCAAAGAGAAACTCTTATTAAGATAATGGCTGAATGTTCCTGAGAACTTAAAAGCTTTTTGAAACTGAAATTCCTGTTTTTTTTTTGCCAACTCCATTAATCTTTCTAACGTCTGAGTCTGAATCACATTAAGTTCAAAGTAACTAAGTTAACTATCGCATATAATACATACATTTACATCACTAATCAAGGTTTCTCAGTTTGACTTTACAATTGTAAATTGTTTCTCTGTTTGAGCATGGTTTGAGGGGTTTAAAGTAAAAGTTGTACAAAATAATAACAGGAGAAGAAGACATACATGTGGTCTCAGTTCCTTTTAGGGGCTCGCTGCTCTCCTCACCCACCACAGAGTAGACATTGACCAGGTACTGTGTCAGAGGGTTGAGGCCCTGGAGAACCACCGTGGTCACAGTACCATCCACAAACACCTAATAAAAGAGTGTATAGTAAGAAGATCATCTGTAAGAATATAGGTTTTTTTCTTGGGTCTTGGGTTCAAAGCTCAAATTCATATGATATAAAGCATTCACTTTTACATGTGCATGTCTATACGCTGCAGTCTTATGTGATGCAAAAGCAGAGCGAAGGAGATATGAAACATCTATCTGAGGCTAGTAATCGATGTCCCAGAAAAACAATGAAGTATTTGCTAGAATGGCATGCAAGCATCTCTTTAAGCTTTCCAGCTCAAACAAGAAAGCCAACTGACAATTTTTGCTTCATAAAGTAAACCTCTGCATTGACTGCCAATTTCCAAATGCATAAACAATAATAAAACTCATCCGGAATCTTCAGCATTAAGCAAAAACATCGAGAGCTTAACATAAACAAACATTTCCTACAATGTAATTCGATTCAGACACCAATAATGCATCTATTCCACACACTGTGGAGCCAAGAGTCTGCTGGCCGGTAGCAAAATCAATCATGAAGTCATTATTTGCTTTTTAATCCTCTAAACTGAGAACTGTGTGCTTTTGTTTCCTTGCCCTGGATTAGACTGTAATGTAATTAGACACCAAATTAGAGGCCAACACAAATAGGAAGCTGGAGCTAGACGACTGAGAGGTTTCCCACTAGAAACAGTAAGTTAGGACAACATCGCATCAACGCTCTCACAGGGAGATGTGCTACACTTTCAATCAGTGGCAGGTTATTATGTTTTCATGTGTTGCAGCAGCTTATCGCTGGTATACCTGCTGTGGGCGTCCCGATACAGTCATATATTCCACACGATACTTTTCCACTGGGCCATCAGGAGCGGTCCACGTAGCTCTGAAGGACTGATGAGTCACCTCTGATGTCACTAGATCAGTGGGTGAACCTGGAGCACCTCCTGATTAGACGCAACCATAAAATGATAGATGTTACATTGGGAATCACAGAGGAAATTATACGCTGAACTGCTTCCCTTCTAACTTTAATGCTCTACCAAACAATAATTTATCTAAAGAATAATCATATGCGGTTATAAACATGGAGTTCTATTATTACTTTGAAAACCTTTTTATAAACCATTTACATGTAGCTACAAGTCCTAACAGAAACTTGGAAACAACACAGAACATATTGAGACAATTAAGTCACATCCTTTCTCTAAGCTTTCTTTCTTTCATTTGCTTAAGGAGCAGATGATTTCCTTTTCAAGGGAGGCAGAAAAATATTAATGATCACTGAAAATAAAGATCTGCAATCACTTCCAAGAGCTTGGTTAGTTCCCTGCATCTACTTGTTTTCTACCATGAAATAGACATCTAACTGTCTGTAGGTCTGGGATGCAATACAGTATGTGTTAATTAAAAAAAAAAAAAAAAAAAGGTTTAGAACTCACACCCACCTGGTCCCTTGACACTGTTACACAGGTTGTCTGTAAGACTGTCCACAATTTCTAACAGGAAGGAGAAATCAGCCACGTTGTACATGTGAATATCGTCTGGATCAGTGGCAATGGACCTCAGCTCATTCTCATCTGCGTTCTTCACACCTAAAAGGATTCAATTGACGGCCGTTAACACTTTTATACATTTTATTCATATAATGACTGAGAACATTTCTGGAAATGACGTTCGCTTACCGATGGCGTAGAGCTCAATGCCCTCAGAACGCAAGTTCTGAGAGTTGAGGATGACATCATCTTGAGATTTGCCGTCCGTGACCAAGACACCAATCTTACGAGCGTTGGGTCTCATCCCGACGTTCTCTTTGAAATTGTTCTGGAGGATGTAGTTTAAAGCCAGGCCTGCAACGAGGACAGTGCAGTGTATTGATCATCCTGACAGCAACCGTAACTGATTTATGATGAATCAAATAAAAATGGATAGATGGGTAAACTCTCAGATACAGAGCTTTTAAAAAGAGGGGTCTGTAATGGAAGTACCTGTCAAGGTGTTTCCTCCTTTGTATGGCAGGTTAGCCACAGCTTCCAGCAGTGAGTCCCGAGTTGGATGAGCATTCAAATGCCATTCAGTCTTTGGGTCTCCACTATACTGAGCAAGTCCTGAAGATAAACCAAACTCCTGTTATAGTACTAACACAAAGACACTTTTTTGTTATTGGTTGTTGGTAAAACAGATACGCTGAGTTCATAAAGCTTATTCTGACCTACCAATTTGGACCCGATCAGGGCTAATGTCAAAGACTCCCACCATACGGGAAATAAAGGCCCGAATGGTCTTGAAGTTAAGACGTCCAATACTCCAGGAGCCATCCACCAGGAGCACAATGTCAGCTTGTGCATTGGTCTTGCACATCGTGCCTGACAGGACAAGAGATCATGCGTCATTGTGGAGCAGAGGTGCAAGTTTCAAATGAGATGCAATTCTGTTATAATGCACAAAAATGGTGTCCATGGTCAAATATAAAGAGGACAGAGATCATCCAGGAAAAGTGAGAGGTAAAGAAAGAAAGGGAAAAATGTTTATAATGTAAAATTTCACTTCAGCATTTCAACAAAAGGAGATCAAAACAATTTCCAGAAAACTTGAACTTCAAAAACATCCCCACTAGCATTCTAATGTCAATTTCCATCTTTTTCTGAGGAATTCTTTGTCAGATAACTTTGATTTCCCAGGCGTTATAATTATCTTCTTTTCTTCAGCATGTCGAGGCAGTATTTCTCCCAGTTGTTCCTTCGGGATCCACAAGTTAGTCCCACAGGAGGATCAGAGGAATGTGCACGTAATGGTCTGTGGCATATCAAAGGCCTCCGCTGGAGAGATAACTGTGCCCTCCAGAGCAGCAAGGTAATATTTACATCCTGTTTTCCAAACACCTGTATGATGACAAGGGAAGCGTCCGATCCTCGGTACCTAAAAGAGGGCTACAGATGTGCAGCGGTGATAGGCAGATGTTGCACTAACTGCCACTTGCTGCAACTGAAAACAGGTTACATAAGATTTGATTTAGAGTAAAACAAAAATTCAAACCTGTAGAGGTTTAAAAAAAAGTGTTTGATTATATACATTATCTTCAAGAGATTAAGAACAGAGGATAAAAATGGAAATATGTATTTATGGCCCTTATTCAAATAGAATAGAAGAAAACATAAGGATGCATCCACATAATGATGGCAATGTGTAAGTGTAATAAACTACATGTGCTATTGTTATTAAAATAACATTAGGAGAAGGGTCTGTGCTGATGTCCTCCACAAGAAAAAAAGGCCTAATCTTAAATTTAAACTGTAAGCATGAAAGAGATAAGTGAAAAAGATTGTTGGTTGTTACACGAATTGTAGCTTTTCAGAATTAAACTGTAACTTGCTTGTATCTAACTTTCACAGACATTCATGGGGAGACTGGAACCTGATGAAGCTGTAGCATGTTTTGTTGCAAATGGATAAAAGACTCCTGTAAATAATCAATCAAAACTGACTGTTGCATCTAGATAAACAAAAAAATAAAATATGCTAGTTGTCTCTCTAATTCTTTTCAGTCTTAGGCTATAATTGCTAAAATGAATGGTTATGGCATGTCCTTTCACTAACTACAGGCTCTGTAAAGGGACAACACAACTAAGACCAGAAGAGGGGAGACATGACCAAAGTGGTCCATATCTGCAGGCATCCTTTCTGTAATGTTGTCGCCACATTTTAGGATAACAATCCGAGCCTTTCAGCTGCAAACGCAAGCACATTGCTGAGTGTGGTTGCACCTCTGTTAATGCAGTGCAGCTGTTTAGCTTTTGCCAGTTGTGACGTTCTTGCTCTGGGTCCAACTGCAAAGATCTTTAAGTGTATCAATATTTTACAGTTAAATACCAGGGAGATTAGAGACAAACATTAAAAAAAAAACTTGGAAACTGTGACTTTCTCTAATCTCTTCTTCTTATCTTGTGGAGCTTTGCGATGTCTCCGAAATCTAAATATGCTTCCTTTTAAGGACCAAGTGGTCAAACTGACCCTCACAATTCCTTCCAGCAAACACTTACATTTGTCCTCCTCTCTCACTTGCGCCTGCCACTCTCTGACTCACTGGGTAGTAAAAACTTTTATAACCGCAAACAGATTATACGCGCATGGCTCGTATCTACGCAGGCTGAACTTGGACTGGAAATAAAAAGCGGAAGCCCAAAGTGACACGAAGAAAGCAAGAAAAGGGCAGACATATGGCATTGCCATTACATCTGTTACTGCGTGAGACAATTAGCTTTGAGGAAAGGCATTTAGAGAACCTCTTCATCTTTTATAGAGCATGGGTTTAGGGTGTATTTTCCTAAGCAAAATTTTACAATGTGATACAGCCTCCAATGTTTGACTGTTGCTGCTGAGAAACGTAACATAAGGAGACACTGCTTTAAAGGTGATGACAGACTTAGAAACAGAATGATGAAAACCACTTCAGCTGTTTGTGTTCTTCTCAAATCTAGCATAAAATGTGTTCTTTTGTTCTTTTATAATAATACAGCCTAACTGAAATGACATATTGTTGTATTTTACAGTAGTATAATGGGTAACTTTACTTGGTATCTCAAAAGGTGGAGGCTCAGGCTCATCAGAGTTAGTGGTGTGCTCTTCTCCAGCCAGTGGCATACTCTCTCCTCCCTCAAACATACCAAATACGCTCACTGTGTATTTGGTACCAGCTCTGCAAACCAAAAGACAGGTGATTTTCTTTAAATAACTCACTGGAATATATCCACGTTTATGCAACGATGAGAATTAAGTAAAAACTTTCAAACAAACCTGAGCTCTTCCAGAACGACAGTGTTGTCATAGGGGCCGATCAGAAGTTGTTTCAGGTCAATATCATCCTCAACAGGGTGAAAAGTGACTTTATAGCCCCTAACATCACCGGGAGCATGGTCCCAGGTTACTCTGAAACTGGTCTTGGTAGGCTCAGAAGTCTGGAGATTTCTTGGACCTTTGAAAGGTGACACTGGAGAAGGAAGATATGCACAAATTGACTAAAAAGAAAATCTTTGAGTAGTTCAAATAGAAGCTGATAAACAGATACTTTTACTGCAATATCGTTTATTTATTTAGCATGAGATGGGTTTGGATGTGGTTATCATTGTGAGAGAAAAAGCAATATTTGTGGTGTGATGACTGATAGGCCAACGTACGTGTTGTTCCTACTCCTTGCCTTGCTTTGCCTTCTCTGGAACGATAGATTGGCAGAACAGTGATATCGTAGGTGGTGAGGGGAGATAGCTGTTTCAGCATAGTGACGGTGGTGCCTCCTCGTACTTTGGTTGCTAGCTGCCGCCCTCCTGACTGCGCTTTGTAAGTCACGCGGTAGTTGAGTACGTTTCCAGGTGCTGGTTGCCATGTCACTTTCATGCTCCTCTCCGTCTCATCCGAAACAACAATTGTCCTGCCGGCAGCTGACACTGCAAAAAAGGAAAAAGGGTACAAACTTCAGAGAGAAGACATGATGAATGAATGGTCCGAGGGGAAAACACAGACTTTGGACCTCGTTCAGATGGGATCTGTGCTGAATGTGTGCTCAACCATCCATGTGTCCAATATATCTTTGGAAAGATAAGTAGCATCATTTTGCTGCTAATAACTAATATAAACATGAAAATGCTTTAGAACTTTGCAGTCTTTCTTTGGAATATCTGCTCAGCTTCCACATACATCTGAATACAAACCCACTGGATCATTCTATTTTTCCATAAGTATATATTAAACAGGCACAAATTTACATAACTGTTCGTGTTTACTTGGTGGCTGTGGGATTGAAGTATTGAGTCTTAGACTTTGGCAAACCCCTAGTTTCCATTTTTCCATCATGTGTCCATAAAATCATTTTCTTTTTTCTTTTTTTAATAGCAAGAAGGGCAAGTGTGAATTATCAGAGGTTTTGAAACGAGCTGAAGAAAATATTCAGAAGACTCTACTTCAGAGGGAGGACTTTTATTAATGGAAAAAAGCAGCACATCCAAGTCTGCCGTGTGTGGCTCAGCCCAGAGAAACCTGTGATTTATGTTAAGCACAAGGGAAGAGAGCAACAGATAGCGGTGAAAAGTAAAAGAAGGGTAAGTAAAGTGAGCGTCTAAGTCAACGAAGCTGCCTCATGGCTGTTTTTGGTGCATGTACCACTTTTCTAACTTGCCAGAATCAATAAACACAAACGATGGTTGGAAATAATTTTCCTTGAGCACATTCCATTTCACTAACTGGTGTACAAATCCCTCCCAACTGGTGCAAGTTTCCATTCAATGTGCTTTTCCCATCCAAGCATGAGCGTAGTCTAAGAAGGGAGAGGCCACTTTCTATCTGTTCTGCATCTCCCATGAAAACTGTGCGCAGGTGTCTTGGACATCACGTCACCTCTGCACTTATATATATAACATACATGAGCAGCCTTTAAGATGTGCGTTTGAAGTCTCTGTTTTCTTTATGGCTCAGTCAAATCCCAGCAGCTATGACGTTAACTTTAAGATTGACTGAAGACTATGTGTCCTTATTTCTATATAAAACCCCAAAATGCCTCTTTAGCTGGCCTTAGAAGCACTCTGGATTATTGGGTTTTAAAATTATATTAGGTGTTAGACATGAGAAAACAGTGCTTTTATGCTTTATGGTTATAAAGTGTTTTTTTTAAGCTTGCACCACACTTTATTAAGGTAACCTCAAAACTACAAATTTAGACGTTCTACTAGAAAAAGAAGGAAAAATCTAAAAGAAAAGGACAAAGAAAAAGCATAAGAAATGCATAGAAATAAAAAAAACTTAACTTACCATCTGTCATTTCTTCTCCAATCAATGGTTGGCCCTCTCCATGGCCATAACCAGCAAACACAGAGACTTTATAAAGTGTTTCTGGGGTGAGACCCTCAAGAACAGTGGAAATGGTGTCCCCTGGTATTGTCTTTTCCCCAGCCTCCTCAGTGAACAGAGAATTCCACTTGATCCGATACTGGCGAACGTTGCCCGGCGCCGCAGCCCAAGATACAGCAAAACTGGTGTCTGTGACGTCTTTGGTCACCAAGTCTCTGGGTGAGCCCAACTCTGTGGATAGTATAAAAAAACAGTTTAACATAAAGTAATAGAACAGCCAGTATATTATAGATAAAGAAAAAAGAAGTAAGTTCATCAAAAAGTTCACTTTTGTTTACCAAAACTATTTTTTTCAGAGTTTTCTTTGCTTTGATTTCCTTCAGTACATAACAATTGGAGTAAGATGGCGGTTTTGGTAATAAGATATAAAATGCTTTCAGGGATTTCCAGCCCAGTGGAAGTCTAATCCAGCTGGTGCTGATTTCCAATATAGATACTCTGAGATTTAAGGAAGCACACAAAGACACAAAATGAGGAACAACTCTAGTGCTAAACCACCAACAGTCACTCATCTGTCTCCGCTT
>JBBBVU010000021.1:7696325-7712226 GCA_037177055.1 Atherinosoma microstoma | reverse complement strand
ACTCTTGGAAAAATTTCTGCAAAACTAATCGCAAATCACATACAGTATCCTCAGCACCTCTCCCAGCAGCACTTTAATTTTCCATTGAACCAGAGGAAACCAGACCCACAAAAGTGTGTGTGTGTGTGTGTTTTTTGTTTTTTTTTTACAATTGCAGATGTTGCGATCTCTTTTTCTCTCCTTCACTGACTTTTCCTAGGGGACGATCGTGGAAGGAGAAAGACAAGAAAATGCAGAGGAGGGAATTTTGTGGTGGTGTTTCATGACAAGTGGCCAGCACATGCTTGGCTGAAAAGGATGCCCATGCTGAGGTGGACTTTCTGGTCTGCTTGCCATACAGTGGTGGATCCACCACAGACTGCCGCACACGGCCTCCCACGCAAACTGTGGGATTCTGATGTTCATTCAAGCTGCTAAACCTTTACACAGCAGCAGCTAATGACAATATAATGATAGGCATAGCAGTGCCTTGCAGCAGGGTGGTCTCAGTCAAACCTCATTTTTCAAACCTCACCAAACGAGATTAAACAAAAAAAAGGCAATGGTAAAGAAAGACATGGAACACAAATCTACCATAAATGCCATGCATGATGATCTGTAAATTTGAAGTCATAAGATAGCCACTATTTCTAAGGAGTTTCTCTCAGCATCCATTCACTCTTCCTGGAAACTAATTTGAACAGAAATAACAGCAGCAGGAGTGCATGCCAAGCAGACCTATCTGCACTTGAGAGCAGAGGCCACTTATCAAGAGTAATGGCAGAGGCCACAAACTAATGAAGAGCTCCAGGTTTTGGAGAACCATGAAAAATAGAGTGGGCCACTACAAATACCCAGATCATCCCGTCATAAGATTTATCTTTGCAAAGTAAAAAGCTGTGGATGAACTTGACTGACTTTTCCGGCTGTTCTTGAATCGAGGGGTTAAGAGATTGCGAGATAATGACTTCTGCAGACTTTTCATCAGTGCTTGCAGACAAGCTGATGAGGGGCCACTCCAAAAAGCAAAGTGCACATACATGAAACACACATGGTCTACAGACGGTGCAGAAGTTTTACAGCCAAGCAATAAATAATCATTCATTATTTGTCAGTTTTTCACTCCTGTCTGTTTAGAAAAAAAAACATGTTTAGATCTTGTTTCAATTCTTACAGATGGAGTTATCAAAATAAAAGAATTACTGCAACTGCTCCCATATTGCATCCCACCCATCAGGGCAAGAGACCCTCAAATTAAGATCTGGAACAAAAGCAGCTCCCATACACATGAAGGCCTCACCCATGTCTCTAGTAAACCACATATGACACAACTGTGGATCATCCTCTGCAGGGCATGTGTGGGCATAACCTTCACATCTGCAGCCAAAAACCTCTAAACTAAACGAGTGAACAAAAACCAATAGACTGCATTCTTTCTGTCTTCGAGCACAGCCTCTGTTAATTATACATTTTAGAATATTTAGATAAATAATTCAACTAAATTGACTTCCTTAGTCTTATTTTCTCTGTAAATCATTAAAAAATTACATGACACCACCTCAGCACTGGCACCTGACTTTTATTTCCCTTGGTACACTTTTACATATACATGAGCCATGAATATTAAGTCCTCAGTGTCTGTCAGCCAAGGTTGTCTGTCCCCGGCCTTTTACCTCAAAGGACCTTTAGAGAGGTGGTGGAAACTAGTGCCTGGTACTGTGTAAACACTGCCAGAGGCATCCGTTTGAAAGAAAATCAAACAAAGATGCAACAATTTCACCTGCTGTTGTGCTACTTTGCAAGTTGGAGACAGTAAACAAAATCTGCATCACATATGAGAACATTTGAGCTGCCGTGCAAGTAGTTAAGTACTTTGCAAAACGGGAACAACTGCTACACTGGGAGTTACACATATGTTCTCCTAATTATGGGATACCATTTTAATTCACCAGGAAACCCTGAGGTGTTGTAGTTCACATTTTGATGTACTATGCTTTCCTCTGATCCTTGCTCCCTGTCTCTGCCTGTCCTTTGCCCCACCCTGGAGGAAGATGAACAGACAGTTTTTCCTGGTTCCAGACAGACAACCTCTAAGGCAAGTCTTAGGTAACATCTTCCACATGATGAATCAAACTCTCTCTTCTTAAGAAAATAATTTTCCCATGTTTGTGTAATATCCACATTTGGGATGTTCATCTAAGCATCCCCATGGCACCTTGTCTGTGCTCCTGCTGAGTCAAGGCTTCTGTGTTGGCTGGAATCCCTGTTAGCCACAAGGGAGGCTTTTGTGCAAGCCACTCTCTTCCAGTTCTTGCCTACATGGACTTCACAGAGTGGGACACTCAAAAAGAGTGGCACTCAGAACAATGAGATCATTGTTGTGGCATGCTTGCATCATGACAGCTTTACAGTGATTGAGCTTTTTCCATGTGGGGGTGTTTGGCAGATGACAGCACAGATTTGACCCACAGAAACTAATTCTGTCATCAAGCCAGGTCCTTTAGTCAGTGTGGGAACAGGAAAACATATATAATATGACTTCTGTAAAGAAAATGTCCTTTCTCTTATAAAAATGTAAACATTTGTTGTAGTAGATGTGGATGTTTCGTGGAAAATGGGTTTATTTCTAGACGATTGCAAATGAGTTGAAACCCTCTTACTTGGCATTCACAGGACTGTGTAATCTGTGATATGTCCATTTCAGAGGAACTCACTACTGCTAGGAATGTAAGAAGGCAACATTAAAAACTCCATTTTATAAATCCTGTTTAACAGGATTTCTTTGATATGTAAGTGAGCCCAAAATGATTTCAGCAAAGAGTCCAATTAGTTAAAGCAAAGTTTGGACAGCCACTGGGCTCTTTTCATCCTGGCAGTCATAAAAGAAATGAAGGAAACACAGTCCCACTTTTTCCTTTTATTGCAAAGTCAGCATCTGATCTTTAAGCAACCAACCAAAGAACACATAATTGAAACCAGCTAAACCTGATTTCTTCTCTGCTCCTCTTTGGACAGCTTAGCCAAAACAATGCACTTTACCGTACCGCAGGCATGTCGTCAATATTTACACAAAGAAGATTTTGTGAGTGTGCGTATGTGTGTGTGTGAAGCCAAAGTCAGGGGCTAATACAGACCATCAGATCAGAAAAGGATCGTGGAATATGTTCCCTACTATAATATAAAGGCACACTGGGAACATTCTTCAGATTTCATACACACTTTAGGTGGAGCTGACTAAAAAACAGTGGCGTATCCTTTACAGGACAAAGAACCTTTGTTGTTGACCCCCCCCCTGTTCAGACCTCACTCCTTCTCTCCTCTCACTGTTTGACTCCTTTCCTGTGGTGTGGCACTACAACAATCTTTCTTCTCTGTCTGAGATCAACAGAAGACCAGCCCTTTGTGATGTCTTCGATAATATAGCCCACAGCTGGCCTACAGCTGCAGTTTGCTGAGTTTTGTAAGAGGAGTGAACCAAAGACCCACTAATCAGCAGCGATCGTTTACAGTGCAAAACAAAATCTGGAATAGATAACAAAATATCTACAATATATCATATAAATCACCCGTAAAGCAATAAATCGTGAGTCTGAGACAGTCCATGGTGTAAAGGTATTACCATGTGGGCATATGGCTCTCAAAGCCTGTTCCAAGCCCTTCCATACGTTTCCAAGCTTTACAAGCATCCCACACCCATTTCCAGCTTACTGCCTTCATGGGCGGCAAAGCTACCTTAACAGACTGTCTGTGCCGAAGGAATTGCATCAAGTGCCACATTCTCTCTTCCCCTCGCCAACCACAACCCTTTTTATTTAACCAACCTCACGTAGCCTAAAGCACAACTTTTTAATCTTGTAGTCACCAATGAGAAATGCCAGATGCTGCATTCTTGGAGCATCAGACAGAGCGAGACAAATGCCATTTTAAGCCAAGCAGGGCCTTGAAAAGCTGGAAACACTAAACAGCAAGATCTCCAAAATGGTCATGGTCAAATCCCTGAGGTTTCTTGAAAAGAAGCAGGACAGAATAATACATCTCTCTCTACAGCAGTAACCGAAGACACTTACACAAAGCATGACGAAGTATTGGCAACAGAAATAATCTTTCCCAGATTCAAAGGTTTCAGTTAGATATTAGAAACGTGACATTCCTCCTTACCTTCTAAAGTGGTTCCTGTACCCAGAAGAGGATCTCCCAAACCAGAGGAATAGCGTGCCGTAACAAACAGCTCATATTCAGTGGCTGGTTTGAGGTTCTTCAGCAGAGCCTGAGTTGTATCTCCCTTAACAGATATCTCCTTCCTATCACCTCCGTCGGCAGGTTTAAAGGCAATGCGGTACTGAACGACATTTCCTGGAGCGGCTTTCCATGCCAGTTTCATAGTAGAGATGGTCTCGTTGAAGACACGAAGGTCACGAGGAGCACCACGTACTGAAAGCAAACAAAAACGGATGAGGAGACTTATCTATATTCATTAAACACAACTCAGAGTTTAACAGCACTTCTCAATTACAAGAAGTTTCCTGACTTACCTTCCTTGGTGGTACCGTCCACCTGCATCTCGTCTCCTGTGCCGGCTGAATACTCAGCAGACACAGACACACGGTAAGTGGTGATGGGAAACAGCTCCTGGAGAACTATGGTAGTCTCTGGTCCAATGGTTTGGGCCTCCAGTATTTCTCCTGTGCCACTTAGCGGAACATAGGACAGGCGGTACCTGATCACTGAACCTGGAGCAGCTTGCCACGAAACCCTAAAACTGTTTGTTGTCTCCTCTGTGACTCTTAGATTCCGTACAGTCCCCTTCTCTGAAAGGGAAAGAACATAATAAAATGAAAAATCTTCTCCGTATTCTGTCATGTTGTGTCAAATCCAAGTAAACCTCTTACCTTCAAGAGTGGTTTCTTCACCGGTCAAAGGAAAACTGTCCCCTTTTTCGTACTGAGCATAAACGTTGACTTCGTAGGCTGTGACTGGAAAGAGGTGGGGAAGAACGGCGGTGGTGGTATCACCGGGAACTGCCAGGGAGATGTAGTCTCCAGTGATGTCTTCGGCCTTGCGGAAACGCACCAGGTAAGACATGACACTGGCAGCAGGAGCTGTCCAGGTGGCGCGGAAGCTTCGGGAGGTGATCTCAGAGAACTGCAAGTTGCTGGGTGGAAGCAAATCTAAAAATGAAAGATTACTTTTTGAGAATGTCTTTTTTAAAAGGCTTAAATCAGGCACACATTTGATCATTCAAACAGTGTAATAGGTCTCATCAAAGAAAGACGTATGTGGTTATATGGAATGTTTATTGGTATTGGTTTATTGATTGTATCATCTCGTACTTTGATTCTTCGCTTTTATATTTACTCTTTACAAACAAATAAAGGACCATGATCTGATATCTGATAGTGTTTTTCTGCTACTTACTTCTCTTTTTGATTTTGAGCAGCTCCTGTTCAATCCTCAGACAGATAGACTGAGTCAGCTCCTTGGAAATCCTCTGAAAGGCATCAAAGTCCTCTACCTCATAGACATGAGTGTCTGCTGGTGGGTTAGCAATAGCCTCCAGCTCCGATCTCACTGCATCCTTTACACCAACAGCAAAGATCTCCACATCAGTATTCCTCAACTTGGTGGCAGCATCCTTGAAGGAGTCAGAAGACTTTCCGTCTGTGATCAGGACCATGATGCGGGGGACATTGTTTCTGGCTCCTCGAGCTGAGATGAAGATCTTCTCCCTGACATAGGTCATGGCCTTTCCTGTATTAGTGGAACCGCCACGATAGGGGAAGGTGCGTACAGCTTTGACAACGGCGCTAAGGTCATGGTGGGTGTTTAGGGCAAACTCAGTGTGTGGATCGCGACTGTATTGGACCAAGCTAATCTGGATTTTGTTGGCTCCAATGTCAAAGGAATTGACCAGAACCTCCAGGAAGGCGCGGACTTTGGCAAAATTTTGTAATCCAATACTGTATGAGCCGTCAACCAGTAGGACCACATCAGCCTGCACATCCACTCCCAGAGAGCACTCTTGAGAAAGACAAGAAATCAGGGATTACTCCAAAATCAACCAGAATTGTTTGCAGTTACAAAACATGATCAAAATAAACCAACTTACCCGTTGACACCTTGACAGGCTGTGTCTTTGCCAGATCCAGGATGGGTTCACTTGGAGTCAGACCTTTGAGGGCGTATAAGCTGATCTCATACTCAGTCTCAGGAGAAAGGTCACGTACATTGACCAGTGTCTGTGTGGGTCCTATGTACAGCTCTTGGTGCTTCATTCCAGGTACCATGGGAGTAAGGGTGATCTTGTAGCCTGTGATTTCACCCGGGGACGGATCCCATGTCACCCTCATCGACTTAGATGCGATTTCTGTTACTTGCAGGTTAAGAGCAGGCTCCACCACTGAAAGAAAGCAAGGCAAAAGAAAATGATTTGCTGGAGAATGGAAAGTGTTCAAATGATGGCTAGGGATGATAAAAATTTCCACAAGCACATTCGGGAAATATCTTCCAGCTTACTTTCTTCCCCGCTGACCAGAGAGTTGAGCTGTTCGTCAACACCAGAGCATACTTCTGTGATGATCTTTTTCTGTACCTCTTGGATAGAGTCGAAGCTGGGCACATTGTACACATGTTTGCTGTGAGGTGTGGAGGCAATTTCCCTGAGCTCATCCTCATCAGCATTGCTGATACCTGATCAGAAAAAAAATAGTACAACCCCAGTAACTTATGTGTTATTACTGTCTGCTTTACAGATGTGATAGACGGTTAGTGGTTTTTGAGTGTTGCTTGAGTCTTTTCTGGAGCAAAATGTGGATTTTAAGATGAACAAACGATGGAAAATCGAATGGTTTCCAAGAACAGGCAGACATTCACAGGGGAAAGCACAACTGAACAAAACACTGAATAATAAACCATACCTAGGACAAATATTTCCACTCCAATGTTCCTAAGTCTTTCAGCATACTCCTTCACTGCGTCTTGGGATTTTCCATCAGTGATGATCATGAGCACCTTTGGAAAACCTTTCCTTGATCCAGCTGCTTCAGTAAAGATGTTTTGCAACAGGTAATCCATGGCATCGCCTTAAAAAAAACCCAACATGAATACATGTATTTTTAAATACTTTGCATTCATATATTTACACATCCTACTTTTCTGTATCTCATACTGGAGAAAACATCTTACCGGTCATAGTATTCCCTCCTTTGTATGGCAGGGAGTTAATGGCTTGCAACAGGTCCCCTCTTCTGGTGTGAGTGGTGAGGGGGAACTCTGTGCGGGCGTCTGAGCTATACTGAACCACAGCCACTCGGGTTTTGTCCTCGCCAATATCAAAGGCCCCCGCTAGGGCAGCAATGAAACTACGGATGTGTTGAAAGTTTCCTCTACCCACGCTCCATGAGCCGTCCACCAGAAAAACCAAATCTGCTATTGCACCGACAGAGCACTCTGGGGAAACACGGCAGAGAAATAAGGCAGTCAGTCAAGAGCAGAAAAAAAACCTGAATGACACATTAGAAACGTTTACAAAAAAAATTTTAAACAAGTGGTTAATGATGGGTGTAAAAACTCAAAATACAGAAAACCACATCCTTTGTGTCTCTAACTAAATAAATTTCCAACCCAAATAAAGTGCCAATAATGTAATGGCAGCAACTTGATCTTGGAACAATATGCTACATTGGCCCATTTCTTCGGACTGTCTAAATAAAATCAAACCATTGAGAGTTAGTTGGATGGCTAATAGATGCATTCAGACATCAAAGGAAAGATCAGCTGAATCCAAACAGTGGGCTGGTATAGTTATCACAGCAGACGCAGGCAGAATGTGGCTTAATAGACTAAACATTCAGCAGAGGTTCGACCAGCACTTTTCTACGTTCAACTCCACGGGGCTTTAAATCATAAATGAAATTCTCTGGAACATTTAAGATGACTCTATTGAAAAAACTGGCAGAATTTATGTGGGTGGACTTTAATCCCCATTCCCCCTGGTTTCATTGATTCTAAATTTTATTCCCGGAACTCATAAAGCTCGTTCTGAATAAGACTTTTTTTCTGGTCAATTTGCCGGGCTGTGAAAGACTCTACGAGCTGAACAACTAAATCTGGAAGTGAAGTTCTAGTTCTCAGCTGGGAGGAACATGAGCACAGCTTCCCATCACTCAACACACATTTTAAACTCACCACTGTTTTAATAGGTGATGTCTAAACAAGAGCTGTAGAGCATCTTTCAGCAGTAGCTACTTCTAGGTGGCAGAGTGAAGACGTCATTGATTCACTACACCCTCCGTCAATTCTGCACTCCATGACACATAATAGAACGTTTGTTTCCAGGCTTCAAGGCTTTCCTTTTCTCTTGATGAACCCACTGTTTTCCATTAAGTTAACCAGTGTACCTTTCCAATCAATGTCAGTCTGTCTAGATACCCAACAACAACCCAGTGGCAAAAAAAAGGAAATTACAGTAATGAAGGGAAAAATGATATCTTAAAATTTGGAGGGCCGTTTGGAGGACCTGTTTCTGTTCAGTCTTTGGTTGACGCTCCAATAAACATACTCACTGATTGCATCTGACTGTGGCCTCCTGACTCGTCCACTGGTGTTACTGGACTGGACTGAAACACAGGAAACACTCGATGAGTTAGCACCGCACACTGCCACTCCTGGTCCACTGTGTACTTTTTCGTTGAAGAAAACAGCAAGAAAATCAGCACGTCGTAAAAAAAACTGATCCACAGGATCAAAACCACATGCGCACGAACACATATCATTGTGCTGCACGAGCAGTGAACAATGAACGACTTTAGACTGTAAACAGATGTGATTTCCTGCCACTTTCAAACAATTTCTGTGGCTTAATGGAAACTGTTTCACTTTACTTTGTCCATATTTCTCATCCTCATGTAGCCAAACAAAATTAGTTTAATCTCTGATGTTCTATTGATGCATATGAAAAAAATATATTACTTAATAAAAAAGTTCTTCAAAGGTGCTTGCGTTAGTATTCACACACTTATTCATTTTTACACCATTAATGTATTAAAACCTGATATCCCCCGATTGGGCTACTTTGAGAACAAATGGGGCTAACTGTACCAAAATGCTCACTTTGGAGACCTTAACTGAACCGTCTATGCTAAAACCTTTCTAATTTCATTCTGCTTCACTTCATCAGTGGTGGTCTTTGCAGAGATAATGTTCACATATTGAACTATGATTTGATAGAGGTTCAGAGCTACTGCTGCATTGTTCCAAAAAGATCTTTAAAGTGTTTAAACTGACAAGTGTTTAGTATCACTATTTTACTATGAC
Source organism: Atherinosoma microstoma (assembly GCA_037177055.1). Lineage (NCBI taxonomy): Eukaryota > Metazoa > Chordata > Actinopteri > Atheriniformes > Atherinidae > Atherinosoma > Atherinosoma microstoma. The sequence continues at coordinate 7,702,935 of JBBBVU010000021.1, read as the reverse complement.
TATAAAAGTATCCAAATAGACCTTTTTGTTGCAGATTCATACTCATTTCATTATGGGTTAAAAATAGGCTCCAAGGGTTAATTGTATTCTGTGGTGAATAAGTGTAAAGTGTTAAACTTCCTTCTGAAAATGGTTGCATGTGCAAAAATGATCACTGGAAAACTATGCATGATCTTAAAGCAAAACCCTCTCCAAAGAAAGAGCATGTACTCACTGGTCAATTGTCCAAAGATGGGGATGCTCTCCTCTGAACCAAGGTAGGAGTTTATTGACACTGAATAGTCCAAGTCAGGGGTCAGATTAGTGAGTGAGGTTGTGGTGGTATCTGCACTCAGGGTGAAATCTCTGGCCGGTTCATCTGGGAAAAGAAAGGATATCAGTTAAGAGGTTGATAAGGAGTGGTCTATGTTATACTGTTTGCATCTTTATAACTAGTTTGAGCACTGACGTCATGATTACCTGCATCTGATACAACTTGTATTCTGAAGCCTTCTATCCTTGCCGTGGGTCTTACCCATGACATGTCCACTGTGTTCTCATTTAGAATTTTAAATTTCAAGTCTGAGGGTGGTTCCACTGCAAGTAAGAAATGTAACAGTGTTAAATCACAGCACAAATAAGACTTGTATGTCTGTTTTATATATAAATATATATATATATACATATATGTGTGAACAAATTATGGTAATGCATTAATGAAGCATTCATATTAATCCCAACAACAAACACTTCATGACTGAAGTGGACTTGTTCGTTGTTGGGGGCAGACAAACAGCACTGACGTCCATTTGTGAGGGTGAAGGGTAAGGAACACATGGACAACATTGAAAAAGTGTGAGAAGCCATTTTTGGAACAAAATGGCACTTGTTTGAGTTGCCCAACCGAGATGGCCAGCAACTCAAGCACTGGCATACACATCATGTGCACAACTCCACACAAACGCTACCAAAGTGCAAACACTAAGTGAACCATCCAACACATGCTAAGTGCAGTCATTACATCGCATGCCCCGACCACAAAGTGAACTCCTTTATGATGGAATTGAGCTCGGAATTACAAAAAACACAACTTCATTCTCAAGTTACTGATTATACAATGGAATCAAGGTTGCCATATAGTTACCGAAGTAACTCTTGACAGAACTGAACACCATATGTTATATATACATTGTATATAAACATATTTCAAAGACGAAAAGTGGTTTGTTGTTTATTTGGTTAAGGCTCTTTGCACTAAAGAGTGGCACACATCCATTGCAAACCTTTTAAAAAGAATACACAATTCGTCGCCGGAGACTCTTGTGTACTTTTTCTCTGACAGCATAATGCATGAGAAGGCATGAGAGAACAAGACTTCTTTAGACAATCAAATGTTCAATAATAGAGAAAGCATGTACATTTAATTATATAAAAGAAAGGGTATACAGTGTGACAAGACCACGCGCCGTTCCATTCAGCTGACTTGATCACAGCGTCATGCATCATGTACATGAGAAAGTTGTTTGACTTAACAACTTTGATTGACTGGACAATGAGTAGTTTTCCATGTACAATTGGGACCACACAGACAGAGATGACAAACGTATTTTAAAATGATATTCTGTCTTGCATTCTTTAGGGTGAAAAACAAGGAAAATCACAAATTATGTTAAGCTGACTTTGTTAACATTTAAAGTGAATAGTTTGCATGCTTAAAAGTGTCAGTTTCCCGTTGTTCTCAGTATTAGCTGACATCCTTTTAATTCATTTATCCAGTTAGCTTAGTCATTAGTACTTAGACTATAATTGTGACTTATGTCATGCAGTTTTAAAAAATCTTAATAGACACAACTCAAAATAAACAATTAATGAAATTAGTTTATGTGAAAATTCAAGACGTTAATGAGGTTAGTTCAACACATTTTGCATGTCCTTGTAGAGCTTCACCAAGCTCTTATACATCCACAGTGGTATCAGACCATAATGCAGATGATGTAAGGTAAAAAATTTAAAAAAACATGCATTACATGTCAAAGCACCAGCAAAGAGCTGTGCCTGCTGGATGCAACTGATACAACTTGCATCTGATACATGCATGCTAGCTGTTAATACGAAAGAGAGGCAAGAATATCATTGTAAAATACACTATGAGGAGGAAGCCATAGCTTGGGACACACTGAATGCACAGGCAGATGACAAACAGGAACCTGCCGAATATTCAAAAAACTGGGATTGGAGAATCACAAACCTGGCATTTCAACAAGGAGCCCCGATGGACCGTGTTCCCCCTCATTTCTTCACGAGTACTCATCTCCAACACCAAAGTGGGGATTTAGAAGTATGCGTTGGTGTGGATGAGTTGGGGGGAAGGGTTGTGAGTAGCAAAACCATAGATGATGGATTATAAAATTCAGGATATTTTGTTTTTAAGATGGGTTTTCAGTTGTATGACGCACTGGCTGCTCCCACATTTTTTCAAAGTAAAGTGGTCTGAGTGGGTCGCTGAGTTTCTTAGACCATATGTGCTTCTGGTTTTGAAAAATACTTGAAGAACAAAGGTGGTTTTGTCAAAATAACAATCTCTTGTAGGTTATTTGGACCTTGTGGTTGCTTTGTTATATGGACATCTGTCCCGTCAGCTACTAATAAAGGACACCTCTGGCTCCCAGGGGCCAGAATCTGGCTACTGCTGTGTTACCTCAGTCTCCATCCATCCATCCAGCCAGCCAGCCAGCGATCATGACCTGAGCTACCGCCAGGAGGAGAGACCAAGAAGAGGAGGAAAGAACACCGACTCTCCCCAAAGAGGCAGGACAGATGCCAAAGTAATTCCGCAACATGTGCTGACATTAAACATTACTGCATATTAACTTTCCATATGTCTTGCAACTCAGCGGTTTTGTGACTCCGAGAAAGGCTCTTTGTCTTTATGCTGTCTGTGGATTAATTTGCTACTCTCGTATTTCATCTTTCCATTCTGTTAGTGAAGATATGCGAGAGTGGACTCCTCTCACCATGCAAGCGCGCTCTCAGAGGGGAAAAAATCTGAACTTTCCATACCATATTTGCTATTACTTCGCTCTGAAATGTTTGTATAAGAGACTGCTAGAGCAGATTAATAATCATCTATGACATTTTAGTTCATGTGACAGCGAGAATTTCAGTTCAACTAAAACAGTCATGTATAAGTTTGGAAAGGAAAAAGAATGGGACATTTGTGTTTTTAATCACTTCTGATGTTTCAATTTGTTAGATTTTTAACCCAAAAAAACGACTTTATCTGTATTACAAATCTGTCGGGACTTTATCTTTTCACACTTGAAGCAAATAACTACACTGCTCTGTATACTTTATTTAGTTATCTTAAAGCTTAGTTTGAACTATTAGGTTTTAGGTTTCAGTCATTCTAAAACCGTCTCATACAATAGAGTTAATAGATTCTGCATATTCTCAACATTAGCGTTAAAAAATGTGCACTTGCTCAGTTACCAAAGGCTTTGCAGTTTTCCTATTTGACAGCCCTGCTTGAGCATTTATGGGGGAAACATTAGCCATGAAACAGTTTTTGGTCTACCTTTAGTAAGCACCCAGATGTTTAATGTATTTAGTTCGAGGTTATAAGCAAAACAAGCTTGAATGATGTTTGTTTCTTCTATCTGCCAAATCGGAATGAGAAAATTGCTCTTGAAGTATTTGTTTATACTATCTAAACTCTCATCACCTAAAACAAGGAAACAGGATTTGGATTTAGATCTCGTATCAAAGCATGTAATAGATCCTTTTAAGTCCTTATAGATCAATCAAACAAACAGTCTTCAAGGAATCACTCACATGGTTAAACAGCATACACATAAAAATCATATTTTTATTTGGTTTATCAGGAAAAAAAATCAAGTCAATGTTTCAAATAACTCTGACATTAAAGTCAAAAGCTAAATCCTGGAACATAGATAACCAGTGGAGATAAAAAGATAACAGGAGTGAAGGAGGAGATAAAGAGACAGAGTAGGACAGTTTATGTAAGAGGAGTAAGGCCAGGTGGTTTCATTTACCTTGGGCATCTATGGAGGACAACAGGGCTGCAAGGAAGGCAGCCGTGGCCAGTGATAGCCTTAACTTCATGTTTCACCCTGAAGGGTCAGCAGCGCATCAATCAGTCTGAGAACAAAGAGAGAAGATGTGTTTGACAAGCCGCTGCTTCGGAGGGGCAAATCTAATTTACTGCTGTGTTTAAGAGGGACATAATTAGACGGAGGGATCCAAGTTAGCGTGGTTACCGAATCACCACTAACACTTTTTAAATATTTTATCCTCACTCTCTATAATGATTATAAAAAGAAAAAGAGCTACATCTATCTAGACCTTCTTACACAATAAGTACCACACCTTTATGTCTGTTGTTGACACCCATGCCTGGAGGTACATAATTAGAACAGAATGACACATTGAGTATTCAGTAATGAGGGATTTAAAAAAAAACACTTTATACAAGCTCAACTGGTTTGATTTCAGTCATAAGCTGAAAAAATTATTTGGTTGCTTTGATCATTTTGGTGGTTCAGAGCAGATCACTACATGCAGAAGTCTTACCTATAAGCCCTACAGGGATGGAATCTCAGTAGGTTTTCATTTTAAGGTAACCAAAAACCATTTTCAAAATTATATATTTTGAATTTTGAGTCATGGAATTTGTTCCTTTACTCCCCTGATCCTAATTAAAACAAGCAAACAAAAACAACAACATGGAAACTGATAGGGGACTCTGCATTACTAATTGCTCTTTCCATAGAATAAGTGGATTCATGACTGTTTTCCTGCAATTACGGTTTTTACTGAATCAGTTCTCCTCATCCACCCAACAGGCTTCAGCAGTGACTTTAGCTTCTTTAATCCCAACTGCAGGCTGTGCGCCCCGCCTGGTGCACGAGCGACAAAACTGCAGCTGCAGGCGCCGATATGAATCTCTTGGCCCCTTAGACACAAGGGACTCATCTGATCTGCATTATCAGATTAACTATTAACCACAACAGATAGTCTATGCCTCCTCTGCTGATACAGTCCCGCTTCATCTTTTTTTTATTTTTTTATTTTTTACAATAGCTGCATTTTTATTCAGTCCAATTCAGCGCGCTGATCCAGTTAGGGTTTGGGTAACCAAGTTAAAGTTGCATGCTTCCTTTAATTTCCTTCATCCTACATCGCAACTTTGTAAAAGTACAGAAATTAAAACTTTCTAAGTTTTTTTTCTTTTAAAAAAGCTGCTAGAAAATAATTCCCTACCATATTTTGATGTAAACTAAATATATTCAATCATTAATACCTGAATAACTCATTTTCTAAAAAAAAAAAAAAGAAAAGAAAAGAAAAAGAAAGAATGGCTACTCACCTATTAATCCCCCCAAGAAAATTGACGGACGTAATTCAGAGCAGAGTGGTTGAAGCCTCCCCCTCTGGAAAGCAACAGAGAAATGTCAGGAGCTGCGGCTGGACCCCTCTTTCCTCTGTCGGGTTACCGGAGGCTCCGCCAGCAGATGTCCAAGAAGGAAAAGCCTCTTTCCAAGTGGGAAGAATCTTTCCACCATCGGCTACTTAACAGGGGGGCAGTTCCAAGCTCTCATTTTACCAGCATATGGGCTTCTTGCGAAAGCTCTGCCTCTCATTTGATATATGTCCCCCGCTAAGACCGATCTGGAGTTTGGAAATTGCATTTTTCCCAACATTCCTTTGGTCTGGAGAATTAATGAGTCTCCAGTGCCAGTGTTACTTCACAGCAGTTGGCCAGACAACAGTTAACAGGGGAAGTGTTTTATCTGCGCAACAGGCAACATCACCCAGCTTATTAACTTATCTAGAATTAAAAAGAATTAAACTTTGACTAACTAACTTAGTTTGGTTTTGCAATAATTGAATCATAGCGCGGCCATATTTTACTCTTATGATGCAAAAACAAAAGCAAGAAAAAAAAACATATCAATAAGCAAATTTTTTTGCCTTTACGCAAAATGTGGCGCATGAATGGAAAAATAGCTTTGTTAGAAATGGAGAAGTATTTCAGCAGCAGCTCATCCTGCTACTCAACTTCTACACAGAGATCTTTTGGCTTTTAGGTTTGTGGTGCCATCTAGTGGTCAAAATTAAGAACTACAACTGGTAACGTTTTGAATTTAATCTAATCTGATTAAAACTGACTGCAGCTACCTGCTACAAAGGTGGTAAAATAAGAAAGTTTTCTTTTTTTTCTTCAAATATACACCAATCTGCCATAATCGCTGCATTGGCTCCCCGTGCGTTTGAGGATTGGTTTGAAGGTTCTTTTAGTAGTTTATAAATGTCTTCATGTTCTTGGGCCTTCTTATTTATCTGACCTTGTTTTAAATTATGAACCTCGCGGACGCTGAGGTCCTCTGGTACTGGCCTTTTAGTTGTTCCTAATGTTAGGACTAAAAAATGCGGCGAGGCCTCATTTCATTATCATGGTAATAACAGCAGCGTCAAGCCAGATGTTTGTTTATTTTACAGATTTTTTTATTTATTTTTTCAACCTGTTTCTAGTAAAGAGAGAGAGTCACTAGGGACTAGAGTTTATGTTTGTGAAGACTGGGGTGGGGGCGGGTGGGGGGAGTTAACTTTT
>JBBBVU010000021.1:7674527-7689372 GCA_037177055.1 Atherinosoma microstoma | reverse complement strand
TATATATACACACACACTGTATATATTTTAGAAGATAAACTAAATCTAACATGCATCATATGAGGCCAGTTTATGCTTTCCCCCCTTGCAATGAAAATGCAAGCTGCCGAGGACTTTTTATAAAAGATCAATAAAGCTTTCTGCAAGTAAGACCGCGATCATTACAGGTACAACAATCAATCCTAAAGCAGCTTCTAAACAAACCATGTAAGTTTTTTCCTTGGACTCAAAATAGATTTTAATGGGCAACCAGTATTAGGAGGGCAGTTTCTTTCCTTTTATTACAAAGACAGCACTCCCAGTATTGAAGGTGAATACATGAATTATTCATTGGATCTGTATTACTGCAAGTTGGTGCAAAACCTGAGTTCAACTTACCTCAAACGGCTGCTCTAATGTGAAATCCACAGTGCAAAAACAGGGTGTAGAGCTATTCCAGCTTAGGTTTTTGGCACAGTCGTAGCATGGACTGTCAATATTCACACCGGTATAATCAATCTAAAAAAGAAGAAACAATTATCAGAAATAAGCATATCGGATTAAGCGAATAAATATTGTTTTCTAATTTTTTCCTTGAGACTTGATCTTATTTAGTTTTTTATTTAGATTTGATTTTAACTGTTTTGTTACTTTTATTCTTTGTACTGAATTTTAAGGACACGCCTGTTTTGTTGCATTATATTCAGGCTGTCTCTAACACTGAAAATAACGTCAAAGTCAGTTCATGCTACTTTGAACTGTACTGCTTTATTTTTCTTTGAACACACCCTTCCTTCCTTTTTATTATTTTCTCAACTTTGAGTAAACCCTATTACAATGAAAGGAGAAGCACACCGAAATATCTCTAATATTTTTCCAAGCCTTACTATTTTGTTTTGAGTGGTCTATTTACATGTCTTTTAAACATTTTATTTGTAAATTTTACACGTTTAATCATATTATGAATGAGGGGAAAATTCAATAGAAACCCCCACACAAACAACAGCCCACGAATACGGCTTTAATGTTTAATAAATACATTTTAACAATTGTTAAGTGTAGAGCACATCAGATTAATCTTTATTAAAGGTGGTAATTATGTGGCAATTGTTATTATGTGGTAATTATGCTAGTTCTGCCGTAAAGCACTATGGTTGTATTGTAGGTAGCAAACACTCATATAGAGCCCGAGAGTAAATGAATGTAATCAAACTGTTGACAAATATCATTATTTTACTATCTTTATCTATATAATCTTGTATGGCTTAAATCTGAAATTTAAATAACCCCCAAAAAAGTTAAACTGCCTAATGTTTACATTACAAGACTTGAAGGTTCGGACTCGGTTGTTATAACAACTGAGTTTCAAATGGTGGAAAGTGCCGAAAAGTCTGGAGCAAACTGACCACCAGTGGCTGCAAAGCCATCAACTGTCAATGAAATGGGAAGCAGACATTACTGTAACCGTACCTCGAACTCTTTGATGTTGTTTGATGTCACAAACAGGCCGATGCCGATTGGGATGAAGATGAGACCGATAACGAAGAAAGCAGGCAGCACGGTGCCTGCAGTCAAGATGGGCTGCCAGGCCGGTAGTCTCTGCTGTTTAAATGCAGTGTTGTCCGGTTTTTTGCTTTTTACAGCCCCTGGCCCGCCGTGAGTCGATGAACCCGAGTGGTGGCCATCCTCTTCCTTAGCGTTGTAGCTTGACGCCATCATGGCTGCAATCCGCTTCAAACTAAATAATCCACTTCAGTTGACAGCCAACAATTAGTCGTTAATCCCACACGGCAGGTAGATATAACGTTGTGGCGACTAATGAAACCTTCAGAGGAGTGAAATGTGTCCTCAGTCTAATCTAAATATCGATTCATAATGGTATTGATTTCGTCTGTTTAGTTAATCTGTACCAGGAGAGAAGCCGGAAGTTCCAGAGCCAATGGGATGATTAGACGTAGGAATTACGTCATCACAAAGCTCCTCTCTCACATGGCCAGCCCCCAAAAAACATCTGATGTCCGTTTTAAAGGTCTGTGCTGTAGCCTAAATGCTGTTTTAAAATTGCGACAAAAGTTGCACAGCTGTAAAGACCACACGTTTCATGTTTTATTCGTCTCAGAACTCGTAATGTTGACAGGCTTACGTAATGACTCTTTTCAATGGCGATCTGTTATTATAATGTAATTTAATGAGTTTTCCTTTGTCATTATTATATACTGCAACAATCTACTTTCTTTTTGCGGTTCATAAAGTATGATTCTGTTCAATTTAATCGAATCTAAATACTCGTAAATTTGTAGCATTTAAACTGTACTTCAATTCACTGGTCCCTATCTAGATTGATATGGTTTGAATCACCCACTTTATTTTATTTTTTACTTTATTTTATTACACTTTATTAGTCCCAGCTGGGAAACGCCTTCCCTGCATTTAACCCATCCTAGTAACACTAGGAGTGTAACTTATGCCAGACTCCAGTACAGTGGGAGCAGCTGGAGGTCAAGGGCTTTGCTCAGGGCCCACAATCGGGCACACACTTCTGTTTCGAGCCCAGGGACCTGAACCCGGGTACTCCAGATCCAAGCCCTCCTCTGTAACCACTGCATTTAAATGAGGCCTATCAGAGCTGCATGGCAGCCTTTTGCTGACACCATGGCCAAAATATTTGTTTAATTTCTGTAAAAGTCATTGAGTGACCTTATTACAGTCATGCATCTCCGGAGAGACCCCTTTACCCTTTGCTCTGGCTCAACACATGCAATTTGGTTGAAATTGAGCTATAAAGAAGAGCAAAACCTCCATAGGAAAGTTGTAGCATGTGGTTAGGATTTACTCACGAGAATAATTTAGGGTGCTGTTGTTGCCATAGATGCTTTAACTTTAAAATGAAAGTTCTAAATACTTACATAAATAGGATATTTTACATCTTGATAAATGGAATTTCCACATAGATTTGGAGAATTTATAGCATATTTAGTTTTTGTTCTGATAACATAGAAAACTGAAGCTAACATCCAGACATTCTCTTGGCCAGTTACTGCATTGTTCAGTGCGATAATGTGCCCCGCTTAGAAGGTTCACAGTGGACTGGGTGTCAAAAAAGTCTGACTTACATGTACATTATGAAATAGTCACATACTGCAGGTATATTTCATTATTTCTTGTCTTCTGCTTTCCATTCATAAACAAGTCACACTGCCATCCGTCATAACATTTATTCACAACACTTTTCAGTAAAAATTCTTTACAGAAAAAAAACCATAATTTACACAAAACAACGTGTCCTTACAACGACGTGTCATAAAATATATTGGCAAACTCCTTATGTGTAAAACAGTCACTCAAAGCAAGACGATATGTTAAAAGTAGCATAGAATAACATATTAAATCGAAATCAAAATTCACACAGTAAAAACAAAGCATAAGTCTTCATATAAACAGCAGAAATGCATGAAATAAACAAGTAGAAAAGACAAAAAATAAAATTGAATGCCTTATTCAGTTACAAAAAATGCCTCTGCTTCTTATACTTTCATGCTGAGTTGCACATGGACATCAGAGATTTTGTATTTCTCTTTGTGAAGCACAATTTAGATATGATTTACTATAACTGGTACAATTATGTCAATCAGACTTTCCCTCCATTTTGCAGAGTGCTGCTATTCACAATGGATTTTTTAACCTCTATCCTCATAGACTGACTTTCAGCACGAGATTCCAGCTTCATTCCACTCGAGATCCCAAGCGATCCCAGTGCAGCTTTTCCCGTCTTCAGGCTCTTGGACATTGGGATGCGGGTCAGGCCTGTACGAGGTGTCTGGGCATCTTGCCCAACCTGTGTGATAAAAGAAAGAGAGTACAGTTTCTCAGGCAGGAGAATGAAAACAAAAGAGGCAACATCGAGACGGGACAATAAAACAAACAGGGACAAGCCCATGACAGGGACAAAAAGGAATTCAAAATTTCTAAACAAAGTAACTGATCATATGTTTTATAGGAACTGCCTGAATGAAAAATGTAAATATTTATTCACTCTTCTGCCTCATCCAAGCGAGGTCTGTTACTAGTTTGAGTCTGTTTTGTATCAGCTAGAGGGCACTGAGCCCCACATGTACTGTTTGTGCATGTAAACACTGTATAATGACTATGAATTACAGCATGACTATTAGGCGGGTGGCAAAATGCCACATTATTAGTTTGTTACTCTGAGGCCTGCCCATAGGGTTGTTTCTGTCACACCATCCATCTCATCCACTGAGTATATTGTAAAGGGCCACTGACTGAAACACTATCAAACTGTTACTTTAGTATCATTTCCAATTGTGCCAGAAGGAGCTGAAGGTAAATTATATTCACCTTTATAAGTAAAGTTTATTAAAGCAATAATGCAAATGAGCATGGTAAACAAAACTTACCATGCTTTGCGGGGTTCTTGAAGTGGTAGATGGAACAGGAGATATTGTAATACTGCTCATCACTTTACTCTGCGTGCTCCTAGTGGTAGTGGTGGTAATTTGGCGGGGCGAGCGTAAAACTGTCCCAGTTGATAGAGTCATTTCTTTGCTCTCTGTTACAGTAGCCACTGGCCTGACTACCATCTTTGGGGGGATGCTGTTACCTAAGTGAATATGGATCTTGTTGTCTTCTGTAGTGGTGATAATGTTAGTGTTGTGACCTTTTCGCACAGGCACAGGGACCATCTGCTTCTCAGGGGTAACCTTGAACACAGCCCGACCCATGGTCATCTCCTGGGGCTCAGGGGAGGAGGATCCTTCAGGCACTACAGCAGTGCTCACTGTCGTTATAGAAACTGGGGAAAGTGGCCTTCCTGAGGTAGAAGAAGAGGAGGGTCGGTTGGTTTCTGGAGACTTGGCTCTAGATATAGTTGTAATCGTCACTGGAGACTTGGCTCTTTCAGGGCCCTGAGATCGAGCAGTGGACTTTCTCTGGTGGGTGGGAGCAGAGTAGGTGGGAATGATTGTGATCCTGGATTTAGGTTGAGATGGATTAGGACTTAGGGGAGCTGAGCTGGAGAAAACATCCTCAGTTGTTGGGCTGCTGATCTCAAGAGTGGCCATGTTGTTTTGGTGATCTGGTGTCACGCGGATATGTAAAGGCTGCCCTTGTTTTTGAGACACGGTCAACTCAGAGGGTAACCGATCTCCATTGATGTGCAGAGGCTTTTCCAGGTTGGTCTCTTGATGAGAATTGTCCTTTTTCCTCATCCAGGGAATCCAGGATTTTTTAATACCCAATTCACTGCTAGACGAAGGGCAACGCTCGACAGCGCTGCTTTTTTCACTGGGCTTCTTCAGGCATTTCTGTCTGATGTTATTCATAATGTGATTCTCTTCTTGAACAGACTTCCTGATAAACACAGCTGGGGTGTCCTCTTCTGCCGGTCCAGAACACGATGCTTCTGTTTGTACTGCTGTGGACGTCACAGCTACATCCACCATTCTCCTTCCATTTAAGCTGGGCCTTAAGGCCCGACTTTGGCGCTTTGCTGACTCTAGCTCTTTGGAAAGATGGAAAACTTCGGTGCCCATGTTTTTGGCCTTCTCCTCCTCTTCCAAGAACCTCTGCTGTAGGAGAGAGAAGTCCACTTGGAGCTGAGAAAGCTGGTCTTCCTTGTGCATCAGTTCATGGATTTTCTCCTTGAGGGCTACAACATCAGCTTGGAGCTCCCTGGTTTTGGTCTCCTCTCTTTTGCATCTTTGTCGGAGGTCCTCTTCCTGGCTTTCCTCTTCTCCTTTTTCAATGGCTTTGTTTCGGGCTATCTGACTCTTCATATCTTCCACCTGCTGGGAAAGAACATTTGCTTTGTCCTGTTCAGTCATGAACTTTTTCTCCAACATGTCATATTGATCCTCTGTCTTGATCAAGTCTCCCTCGACTACCTCGAGTTGTTTGAGGCGTTTTTTCAGGTGCTCTATTTCAAATGTCAGTTCTTTAACTTTGTTGTCGTCTCTCCGAAGGGGGTCCGACATTCTTCCCAAATCAGACAGCATGGAATTCCTCAGGGACAATTTTTCTGCTTGTTCAAACCCATCTAGCCTCTTTTTCATTTGAATTAGCTTAGAATTAAGATCCCTAGTTTTATCAATTTCATAAGCTAGCTTAGTACTAAGCTTCTCTTTTTCAGTGGTTAGGAGCTCTACTTTGGTTTCCATCTCTGATTTTAATTTTAGGAGCTTCTTGCTTTCATCTATCAGTTTTTCTGTCACCTCCATAACCTTGCTCTGCTCAAGTTTGACCATCTTGCTCAAATCATCTTTTTTCTGTTCATCTGACTTCACAGTTTCCATCAGGGTCTTGCGCTCATCCATCAAAGCAACTGTCAGTGACTTGAGCTTACTCAGGTCATCCTTGAGACTCAGCTCAGACTTTTCCAGCTTCAGTTCAGAGGACTCGAGCTCTTTCATACGGATCTTGAGAGCGATAACTTCATCTGAGAGCTCTTTGGTCAGGCCCCTCTCCCTTGCCAGAGCAGTGTGTAACTGTGCACACTCAGCTTTGCTAACGCTAAATGCTTCTTCAAGTTTTTCTAATTCCATCATTCTTTTTTGGAGCTTCTCAACTTCCAGCTTGAGGTCTTTACTCCTACCGTCCTCCTCTTCTAGCCTCTTTTTCAGTTCCCTACATTGATTTTCTGTCTTGGTAATTTCCTCATCCTTTCCTTCCATCTCAAGCACCCGTTTCCGTAAGTTCTCCAATTCAGTAATCAAGTTGGAGTTGCCACAATCGCCTTTGCTGAGTTTTTCTCTTAACTCCTGCAGTTCTTCCTCAGATTTCTTCAAGGCTCTGTTGCTTTCCTCCAGCTCCTCCACTTTGTGTGTAAGCCCCAAAAGTTTGGCATTAAGTTGGCGATTGTGGAGCTCCTGAGTTGCCAACTTGGCGCTCATGTCTTCATGTTGTTGGGAGAGCTTATTAGATTTCTCCTTAAGCTCAGCCTCCAGGCTCTGCACCCTGTGGCCATCTTCTTGAGCATGCTCCCTGGCTTCATTCAAAGCCTGCTCCCGCTGCTGGAGCTGCTGGCTGAGCTCCTGAACCCGCTGGCTCTGTTGGTCCATTTGCTCCAGGTGCTGCTGCCGCTCATTGACCAACATCAGAGCAAAGGACTTGAGTTTGACAAGCTCCTCCCGCACTTTGGCCAGACGTTTGGAGTGCTCCTTCTCCTTTCTCACCTGGTAAGCTTTCTCGTTTTCAAGCAACTTCTTCAATCTGAAAGAATGACAAGGAAAAAAATGAAGTTTCACAAAGATGCGCTGCTATATTTGCATACTTACATTTTCTTTATAAATGTAAAAAACAGCTCTGAGATTTGTATTTTTATTTTTTAATCACATCTAAGAAACTGATTTTGTGTCCTCAAACACTGTTTTCTGCAGCTGAAGTAGAAAAAACACAGATAAACCTTTAGATTATCAAAGGATTTTCCCAAAGAGACATACTGAGCAGACATGATCAAAGGAGGAAAAGGGGCAAATATCTACATTACAACCCACAAAAACTGCAGCCTATACCCCCCGTTGATGGGATAGAGACCAAGAACACAAACTGCTAGTGAAAGTTTTACACCCCCTCACCAAGCGTGGTCTTTTCTCTCAGCTTCTTTCTATGCTGCTCATGCCCACTCTCAGCTCGGGCTCCAACAAAATGCATGCAAAGCAGATTGCATGCAGTTGCGTCTCTTCCTTTTACACTCCCAGGGAAATTCTGATCGGTATTCAAAATGAACATTTTTGCATTGCAAAATAAACCCAAATTTAAACAGCCACCAACACAACAAGGAATAGTGCACATCTCTCACAGCCACTAAAAGAGCAAAATGAGCCTCATTAAGTCCATTCAAAACTTACCCTCAAAAGATGCTCTACAAGCAGATCATAAATCCTGTTTGTCATCAATCAGAATGTACAGAGAGCAGAAGTACCAGAGCATCTTTTCCCACATATCTTCCACCATCTCATTCCAAGCATGTTAGCAAGACAAGGAAAGCCGAATAAATACAGTGTAGTACTGCTGGAGCACCTCTATTGAGTGATGTCATCTCATCCATACAGGCTGGTAATGTGCATGAGTGTTTGCGCTTCTCTGCTTTGGAAGGAGTAAAGGGGGGTGGAACTCTTGCCACAGAAGGAGTGTTTTGCAACGTCAAACTTGGCAGCTATAAGCCTGACTCAGAAAGTTTACAAAACTATAGAAAAGAATGAATAAATATTAAAATTTTCTCAGTCCATGTTTGGTGAAATTAAATTACTTCTCCCAAAGCACAAGATGTTGCCCCTGGAAACCGGAAGATATACTGGTACGGGACAGGGAAGAGGATGTGTGCTGTCGTTTCACTTGAGGAGAAACTTGAATGGGCTTCCCTGCAAAGTACATATGATGAGGAAACCAGATATAGATGAGATAGATGTCTCCCTTGAGGTGAAAAAGATCTGGGAGGATAAAACCAATAGGTTTACAAAGTTCTATATCCAGATTGTTAAGAGACTGTACAGAAAGTTAATTATTTAAGAAACCACAGTTTAGGTACTCCACATCTCTGCAGATTATTGCAGTTTGAAACCCGAGATGTTTCTTTTCAGTTTGTCATAAACATCTTCACTGATTAATACTTATAGCTTTTACTGCCAACTAGGATTTGCAAGCCTGGCTACTGTACAAAGGGACCGTCCAGATCTGTGCAGTGCAGCTCATAAAGTCCATACTTACACAGTCAGATGTCATTTACACCTAAGAAACTGGCACTCTAAAATTACTGTCATGCAAAGGTCAAAGCCATGATGTCAGTGGTATCTGACACTGATGGTTAAGCTATGTGAGAACCATCGTTTACTGTTGCTATGAAGAAACAGCTATCCTCTGCAGTGTATTAATTCCTGAGCAAAGATAAATGTTTAACTGTCAGCACAGATGTAAAACAAAGAAATCCATTTTTGTTTTGCATAATAAATTTAATTTCAAATTGAAGATTTCATTTTTTTTTAAAAATCTGTTTCTTGGGCAATTGTGTGCAAAAGAAATAGAAACATTTTCTAAGCAGATATGCAGATGTGATCCATAAGCCAACATCCACGAGAGAACTTTTTTTTTTTCATTGTGGAACAACATTTCATCCCATGTTTCCTGCGGTGTTTGCTCAGAGGTATTGCAGCCCCTTTGTGTCAGACACTGCCAAAAAACACATCGCTGGACAGTTACGACCTCTCTTGATAGAGAAAAAACATTAAGCGTTAGGCAAGAGAGTCACAGTCACAACGCACTCTTCTGCACGTACTGACCCGGTGTTGAAAGAGGGAAATCAGAGGCCATGTTATCATCAGGCTATTTGTAGCATACCCTTCCTGATATTGAAGGGTAGTTTAATTGACATGCGTTGATCAACTGCAGGTCCAGAGATATTCATTTTGTTTGCGTGACTTTGAAACTCCCTTCAGAGAAAAGGGGGGCCATTTCTTCTGTCAGTCTTCACACATTCCACCGTGAACTTCCTGACATATAAATTACTCTGTTGTGTAAAGAGGGTGTTAAAGGCTGATGGCTGCCAGTCAGGAGCAGCTTCCTCTGTGCCCATCCTCTGCATTCCTCCAGATGTTTGCCACAAGCCCTTTGACTTTTCTCTCTTCACTTTCAGATCGCATCAATAAGTACAAGATGATGACATACTTCTTGAAAGAGCAAATTGTCAAAACAGTGACAGAAGAAAGGAACTATTTGCGCATGTTTTTGTGTAGGTGTTGGCGCTGCTGTTATGTGCTTTTTAAAATCGTTTTTTCCGCAGTATGTTAACTCCATAAGCCTTAGGCTCTCTTTGGAAATTTCCACCTGAAAAAACTTCCCTATGATTTAGTTGGCGCTGTATCTACACCTGTAAGCCCAAAATGACCTTGGGCTCAAATGATGGGAGGCAGTTGCTCCGATTCCCAGGCTTCTGTCTGATCCAAACTGTAAAGATTACAGTAAATGATCATTTAGAAGCCGGTACAGGGATTTTCAGTGTACAAAGGGCAAACATTAATGTTTACACATATTTTATGAATTGGTGTGAAAATATGCTGTTTGATCATTTTTCCTTCAATTCCCTGTTAATCTGTAGACACAAATGAAATCATCTAGGGTCTGCAGTTGCTGAAACAGGTACTTGGAGAATTCGCCTCCTCCACTCTTTCTTTGAAGTAACAGAGTCCAACATTTGCATGAGCCAAGGAACTTGCTGGAAACTACCTGGCATCGGAAGGAGGTCAGCTCTCTCTTACATGCAAACCAAAATTTAAGCAGAGGTGAAGTTGTCAGTTTAGTAATTATTTACATCACACAGACTTGCTGTTTCCAATTCCAAGTAATTATTTTGATCACAAGACATGCAGTGCTAGGCACTGACAGCCTGGCTATAGGAATGGCATGACAGTCACAACTCTTTGGCCTACAATCAATTATATCAATAGGACTGGCATCTTCAGTTTTGAGTTTAAAAAGGGTCGTAGGATAATGTATGCCCATATAGTAGGAGTTTGAACACACTTCTTTACTATTAAATTTATCTGAACAATAGAGGAGCTCTTGCTGGATAACAGAAATAATGTAGAGTTAAGGTACTTGATGAATACCTACAAAGGTTATGTTCATTTTTAACATCATAAATAGTATGTATAGTCCATGATTAAATTCTTAATTTGGCAGTTAAGTGTTTTTCTTGTAACAGAACACCTGAAAAACAGCATTCTCTTAGGCTTCATCGTGTTGCTGTGCTGAAATGCTTGAGGAGTCTTGTTTCTATTGATAATTTCCGAACGGCTATTGTCACATATAATTCTCTTAAAGTGATAGAATGCACAACTTTACCTACAAATCAAACCTAAACTTGTCTTTCATTGCATGATTTTATCTATCTGAAATCATCCCTGGAGAGATTTAGCCTCAGGTTAGATGTGTTTTGAAGTAAAGTTTGAATATAACTCAAATTAAATTCTCAGTTTTCAGTGTTCAACCTCACAATTATCAGGCAGTTTGTTTGGGGGAAGTTGCAATGCATGAGAAGGAGTATTCCCTTATCTAACTGGTTGAAATCAGGGAATACTCACCTTTCATCTTGAAAATTTAATGAAGGTATGATGAGCCTTTTCTGTATGACATCATCCTGAAACATTAAGGTGAAACCTGTATTTTTACCAGTTGTCTTTTGTTTGTATGACAGCAGCTCTGCTGATATGACTGTGATTTTTGTTACAATCTGTCTCTTATCTTATTAAAGGCTAGTGAAAGGTTGTGTGGACCTCCAATAGATCAATACTGCCAATAAACAAATTGAAATCCCCCAAAAGGCAACTTAACTAATCCTGTTTTTCAGGTGACTGAATGTATTTTCTATAAAACGACAAACTAGAAATGTACACGTGCAAAGCAAACAAATGAACTTCCCATGGTACAATGAATGCATCTCCTTCTCTGAGTTGCTGTGGGTGGACACTAGTGTGCAGAAGGGATTACGACAAAATTCCCCAAAATCAGCCAATAAACTCTTCTGTCATCTGTGAATACATGCAATTAGTACGGCCTCTTTCCTCTTATGCATTCATTGCACATGTACACTCTCACAAGTGATATTGTTTGAGCTCTGTGAGGCTCTCAACACATGTGACACAACTCCCCCCTCATCACTTTCCTCCCCTTGAACAAGAGGCCAGGTCACAATGTCATCAATGACTTCATTCACAGGTGATGTCATGAGAGATTTGTTCATCTGAAATGCTCTTTATTCGTCCACCTGCTGCTCATGGCAGTACTTCCCTGGGCCGTTGCTCGCTCATACAAAGGTATGCAAGGTTATCAGTTCAGTAAGCAACACCTCCCAGCTTGATGAGGCGGTGTATCACACATTCTCAGAGGCTGATGTAATCCTTCCACTATACTTCTATCCATAAATTCTCTCACCTTTGATAGTAAACCATTTTGGTTTTTGTACACCACATTTGTGCTGTAATTCATGTTTTCACTTTGCGCCTCCTTTATCGCACCACTTTTCTTCTCTTTCACAACATTCAAGCCATTTCCCTTTCCCCAGCTTCTCCTCTTTGGTGAGCCAGTCTGTCTGACCAGCTAACAAAAGGCATGCTGTTTGCACCAGTATGAAAAATGTAGTTGAATTACCTTCTAATGTAGCCCCTGCATCATACCGTATCATATCATTTTCCTTTTTCCCATGACAGACTGTACTTACAATCCATTAAAAAAGGGAAAAAAATGCCATTAAATTACAATACACAAATTCTCTGAACATGAAATATGTCTTTTATATTTCTATTGTATGTAAAACAAACAATAGCTTAAATCAGAATGATGAAAAGAGGAAATATTGGAGAAAAAAGGAATTGCCCCTCATCTGTTGATAATGGAGACACTTCTTCTTCTTGTTTTGCAGCTTGCATGAGTTATTCAGCTGTGTCCTATGTGCTCAGACGCAGCCAAACGCATTAAAACTCACTGGACAACATTTCCTTATTGTCAGGCTCTGCACAATGACCCATTAATTTGTGGTGTGTTGAAGCAGGGAAACATCTGAAACTTGTACGAGGGTGCCCATCAAGGACTGCAGTTTGAGATCCATTTTTTAAATATAATCCAACAATTATATAATAAGAAGTTTTGAAGGAGTTTAGATGCATGGATTTTGTTCCCACTCTTCTCTCCTCACCTTTCTCGCTCCTGTTCAAGGAGGTTGGTAAAGTCGTCGCTCTTGTTCATGTAGTCAGCATGTTTGCGTTTCTCTGTGTCCAGCTCATAGACTGTGCGACGGTGGCACTTCTCAGCGAGGAGCAGCTGACCAAGCATCCGTCGATATGTCTCCTTATGCTTCTCCTGCAGATGTTCCAGCTGAAGAAAGGGCAAAAACACACAGGAGGACCAAAGACACACAAAACAATTTATATTTATTTTGGTGTTGACAACATTACTGGGCTTAATGTTTTAGGATTTTAAAGGTACTGAGCCCAGTCAACCTTTTATTAAAAATGAAACTGTCACAACCCTAAGGATGTGATTGCCAACAACATAAATGTAGCTGTAACTGACAGGTGCTAACTAACCTCAGCCATAGGCTTTTGGTAAACACTGTGGTTGTGCTGCTTGGTGCCAGTGATGAAGCTGTCTCTCTGTAGTGCCTTGAGAGCTGAGCCAGGGACAGCACAGCCATACTGTGACTCAAGAGCCTCTGGAAGAGTCTGTTGGGACTTTAGCATGCAGATAACATCCTCCCTGGCCTGAAGTCAGACAGATATGCATAAATTATGTTACATAATATGGCTCGAAGAGGAAGAGCGACATGCAAAATGAAAGAAATTATGCATTAGAAATGGCCTCAGACATTGGTATGTGTTATGAATATAAGATTTTTAATTAAATATATCTAAAAATGAAATCCTTATTGGAGTGTATAAATCCCTTGGTACCCATAATGGACTTTTACACGTTTCCTCTAGAATGTTGACCTGCCATTTTCAACCACAAGATAGAGCTATTGTGCTAAATTTGCTTTGTTATCCTTCAAAAAGACTGAATTTATCTGCAATGTCTTTTACAGATATATGTTCCTCTACCATTA
Organism: Atherinosoma microstoma; assembly: GCA_037177055.1. NCBI lineage: Eukaryota > Metazoa > Chordata > Actinopteri > Atheriniformes > Atherinidae > Atherinosoma > Atherinosoma microstoma. Next base: position 7,675,787 of record JBBBVU010000021.1, on the reverse strand, counting down.
TTGTATTGGCCCCACTTATTGCTACAGGTAACAAACAATCTGATGAGGAAAAAAACCCAAAGGGAAACAGCATCCAGCCTACCTGAACCTCTCCTTCCATGATTCCCAGCAGTTTAAGCAGATCCTCTTTGGGCAAGTCCATGATGTTCCCTCTTTTTTCTCCAGACTCACTGGAATCCAGCAGCAGTTTCTCTTTGTCAGAGATCACCTCCACCTCATCCTTACCCTCCCTCTGGTGAACATTGGCCTTCAGGCTCTTCACAGGTAGACTCACTTCCGGATCTTGACTGATGTCATTGTCACCATGGGGGACCCCGAGCCCTCTGTCGACTGGGCTGTCCACCCCGCTGCTTTTTGATCTCATCTTCCCTGAATCAAGGAAAGAAAAAATAGGACATTTTTTAGTGGGAACGTTATGGTTCTTGCTGGCATTTTTTTTAAACCACACCAGTCTTTACAAAGTTCCTCTCCTTTACATGCTTTTATCATTTACTTTTCCATTTCAGCTAATTTAGTATTACCTAAATTTCACCTGAGTAAGTAGTGTGATTTTTCTCATTGTTTTATTGCTTGATCCAATTTATAGTGAGTTTTATGACTTTGTTCTTGACTACACCTCCGATCATAACTCCCTTTTCACAGTCTTTGTGGCCCACTTTTATCTAATGACATGAACAATGAGTCAAAAGCAAAAATGCAGAACTCATTACAAATGGATGACTGTCTGCACATTTCTAATCTGGAATAAATATTCATAATCACCCAACACCGTGTATGTGTGTATTTGTGTGTCATGTGAGGGTGAATAGAACTGCACATTCCTCATGCATGAGATACACAACTGTTGTGTATCGCATGCTGAGTGTCAGTGGTCTGGAAGTACATTTATGACGCCCTTGGATTATTTCCAGGTGTCTCTGCTCACTTGAAATGTTTTTTTTAATCCTGTTAATAAGTCAGGTGACAACAGGCTTTGAACATAATGAATCATGTATTACAGCATACTCATATTGAGGTGTTGTATGCTAACTTTTAAGACTGATTATTTAATTCAAACATATTTTAATCGTCAATGATTAAAGCTGCTTTATGCAACAAATGTTATCAGTTTAAGTTCTTTTTTGACCTAAAGTGATATTCAAGTTCAAAAATATGTTGTTGTTTGGCAAACATATCTTAAAGGGGTATTGCTGTTTACCTGTTGCTTCTTGTTACAAGTACCTTAGATGATGTTCCAACAAAAAGGCATTGTTTAACCAA
>JBBBVU010000021.1:7661154-7674427 GCA_037177055.1 Atherinosoma microstoma | reverse complement strand
GGTATTGCTGTTTACCTGTTGCTTCTTGTTACAAGTACCTTAGATGATGTTCCAACAAAAAGGCATTGTTTAACCAAAATAAGTTGGTTTTTTTACCCATACATTTGAAAAACAATATTTAAGAGCATAGTCACAATACCGTGGTATACCGTGAAACCGTGATATTTTTGCTCAAGGTTATCATACCGGCAGAATTTTATACCGGCACATGCCCAGCTGACACACAGCATGTGTGTAAGATGGGTCTTTTCTCCAAAATCCTAAATGTTTCCTGACCTGATTTACGTTGTTTGGGAGTTGATATTCACTGACTTTTCTGGCTGCTTGCCATGGCACTGCTTTCTTCCAAACAAAGTAACTTTTTTTTTTTAAAGCGTAATTTTAGAGGTTACGTGATTATATGTAAGCACAACATGTTAGAACTAAATATTCTCATTCCCTGATGTGTTTTAGGTAAGTTAAGGGTTAGAAATAAGATAAAAACTGCCAGGTTAGGGTGAACAATGGATCATGATCAGGGCTAAAATACATTCTTTTTACACTGACATGGATGGACACCATTTTTACTCTCCACATGCAATGACTCTCACAACCACTAGAGGCTTTATAATCTTCAAACATAATTATTGTCTGAGCATATTTTTGAGAGGAGGGCAGTCTCAGATGTCTTAAAACACTCTCTTGTGCTTTAAGACAAGTTCTTTAGAGGAGCCTTGAAAAACAAAGTATGTGCTCTCTCTTGATGATGATTTCAGATATGACATCAACAGCTCTTCATAATTACAAACAGAAAAACAATCCCAACCTCCAAATTCCCCCTCTGTAGGACTCCGGTGATGTCATAGCACCTGACCCCTGAATGTGTTGAAACATCCTACATAAGCTTGCCAGACTGTCATTATTTCTCTATGAGGCACAAAGATAACATGCAACAGCATTTAACTGTGTTTACACATATATCTGCTCTGCAGGTGAAACCTCGATAAGCATGGATGAATCAAACCACACAGCAACAAGACAACCTGAGAGGACTAGACTCTTTATATACACTTTCAAGAGGGTTGAAACAGAGTCGATCAAAGCTTTTAGTTAACATAAAGAAAAATGTTTATCTTTCTCTCTAATAGTGGTCGGGAAAGTTAAGAAAGCACTGAAGTGTAATGATGCTTGAAGCCTCTTTAAATCTCAGTGATTTCCAGGAAAGTACCTCTACAGAAGATTGAGAAGGGTAAATGAAAAAGAAAAGAAAAAAAAACAACAACTGACAAACCAACACCTCAAATACACTCTTTATCTTGGTTCTGGAAGTTCAGTGAGTGCACACTGGCTTCATTGAAATCCAATTCATCACTAGAGATTAATTGGAGTGTCTTGATTCTTGTCCACAGCTATCAGTTTCAGCTGCTGGCTCTCTATCACTGAGTCCAATCTTGTAGTACACCAGTGTACACAAGGTGTTTGTATGATCATTCTAAGCAGAGAGTTTGAGTGATGCCCAGAGGTGATAGACAGGCCATTAAAAACATCCACCACTGGGATACGAGAGTGATGAAACACAAAAAACGTGCAGTACTGTAAATGACTCGGGCAGGGATCCGAAGCACAAGCAACAAAATGGTTGACGCTGAGTTAGGAACTTGACGGTTTATTTTTAATGTTTGGGCTGATGCCATGAAGATCCAGAGGAGCTACTGTAACAGCCCATCTCAGTTTGCAGGGTCATTCTCGTGCAATGTAGCAAGCAGGGGAGTGAGTTTGTGATAGCTGAGAGAAATAACTGTTAAAGCTTATATTGTACAATAAAACCTCAAATCAAAGGTCAGAAAAACATCTGCCTCAGACAAATTGCATCAGGACACAAGATTTCAGAGGGCCAGGACTTCTAGCAAACACTTGCATGCTTTCAGTCATAACTGAGCAGGAAAACATGTTAAATTGTAAAGACTGAAACATTTTTGGCCACTTGAATGGCACATAAAACATAATAAGGTTAATGTAGTAAAGGGCTAAGTACAAAACTGTATATTTACAGAATAACATCTCTGAGCAGAGAGGACATATTATTATTTGAATCCTACATTTGGTTCAGCTGATAAATTCCAACATTCACAACTTTTAGCTCCAGTATAATCTCCCGGTGCTTCACTAAGTTCACAAGATAGTTGCAAACTTTGAGGATCAACAAGTAAAAACAGAACTTAAGGTGTTTGTGTATCTCCTGTTGAGCTGCTAAATGCTCATCTATCTGTCCCTAATTGGTCTTTCTCCAGTTAATTTGCATCCAGGTAGCACATGTGTTTAAATGTGCTGATCCTTGATTTTCTTTTTCTTTTTTTAAAGGTTAAATAAAGTAAATGCATAAGTATGAAAACTCAATCCTCCTCAGATTTTTGAGATAATAACAAGGAATTGTGAGATAACATCTCATTATTTTGACTTTGGATTTTTTTTTCACCACAGTAAAATGGGTTTCCAAAGAAAAGAAGACAGAAAATGAAGAAATACCAAATAAAACCAAACACACAGAGGCAAAAGGTGAGCATCCCAGTCATATGATCTATTATGGAAAATTGATCAGCACATTTTTCATTAAAAGTCGGATCCAGAAAGTCAGATTGATTGTATTCCCTCTGCAGTTTTACAAACTCGGCTGTAATTTGACAAAACTTAGCTATCAAACAAGCCCAGATCTACCTTGACTGGTCACTGCAGTTTTCATTGTCCTGAATTCTCATGAAACAAATGGAAATTCCTGAGCCACATGTCCTACATTCCAGACTGGCATGCAACACCCCCAGTTGTCTTTATGGAATATAAATCAGCGCTAGGAGACAATCAGCTTTGATTCTGAGATCTAACTTCAGACCAACACAATGCCCCCAAACATTTACAGCATGTAAACCATCAGCATGGCTAATTGACCGGCATCTAATCCCAGTCTAGTATTAAAGAAGGGCCTTAAAGCCAGCAAGGCTCCAGTCAAGGCCTGAGCCTAAATTTAAAACAGAACCCTGAATCTATCTCATGGTTTGTCCCAAGTCCAGCTGTCACATATATATGAGTATTTATAGGCCCAACCAAAGCACGTGCATCCATTCCAGGGTTTAAAAAGGCTATTGTAAAATTTTATTAGAGAACACTGATCACAGATAGCACTGATATTTACTATGTGGCTTTTTAAAATCTAGATTTCGTCAGCTTATTTAACATATTTAATTAAAAATGACTCATCTATGGATCAGTGTAGTCCCTTTCAGTGTGCAGATATATGGAGTGCTAATGACTGCCAGCAGTAGTAGTAACACTGACTTACAAAAAAGTAGCCATTTCTTTTGTAATGATCCTATAGTAACATTTATACATAGTATATACAGAAATATCCAGCTGTAACTCTGCTGAACATCATGTTTATCCATGATGTACCGAGAGAGAAAAAGTGAGGAAGTGGAGAGGAGAAGGAAGTCTGGCTTGCAGCCACATTCATTTGTCAGAGATAAGGGACGAGAGCAGCAGGTGCAAATATGTTAAGCAACATGCTAAGGGAAAAAGTATTTGTTTAATTAAGAGCATTTTGATGTATTCACATTGCAAACGCGACGTGACCAAACAAGGAATGGGAAATGTTCTTTGCATGCAAGTGTTTCACAACTCGTTCTGCCAGAGGACACTGATAAAACGTGGTACGCTTGTGAAGCTCTTCTGTCCTGAGAAGAAAAACACCCCGGTCAGCCAAGATATGGGAATTTCAATCAAAAATGCGGCCGTGGATGAGAGTGGAAGCTACAAGTCAATCCGTCTGATATTGAAAGAATTTTGAGCACGCAAGGGCACAAAGCTAGAGTGTGTGCTTGGATCCTCTTGGTCAGCATCTTCTAATCGAGATATCCAATGACCTCCGGGAAGAAATTTTTATATAAAAACACGTTGATAGAAAATATGAGAAGTTAGGATAGTAAGTCCCTTTCAAAACAGAAAGCATTTTATTATTTAGGAGCTTTTTAAATTATTTTCAAATTGACCTATCAAAGAGATTTAATGGACAAAACGAGCATTAACAGGCTGTTTTACTGTAATGACAGCTTCTATTAATACCTCAAAGTGACATAAAACTCATACTAATGCTGACATGCCAGTGTGGAGCAAAATGTCAGCATTGGTAGTGGGTTTCATCTTGTAGTATTTTCCTGATGTCACATTAACCTGATCCTCTCACTGGAGGAGACTGAAGCTTGAGCAGTTAGAGTTTCACTAATAAACAAACTGAGAAATGCATTCTGCATATTTAGAGCTATTAGGGCAAAAAGACACAAATCCATTACCTCATAACTATCTCAGCAAAGGGTAGTTCCTGAATCAATCTTATACGTAATGATATATTTATGATAGTTGTGCTGGTGGCAGCTAAATATTTAACTAGACTCTTTGATAAACATTAATATCCATGCATTCATCAGCAGGAGCAACGGCAAACTTTAATAAACTGAAACATGCTCCACTTTGGGTCATGCATTATGAATACTGCTGTGCAGGTGGGAGTAGATGATGTCGGTTATTTTGTCTTCAGTTCCGCAACCTGATTATTGAAACCAAGTATACAAATTGCTGCAGCTGCTGGAATAGCTACACCTCACTTCCATCTGTCATGATTAATGCAATATAAATAATTACTCCGGAGGTCTAACTATGAACACAAAGCAGCACTTCCCACAGCAATTTCTTATTCAATCAATCTGAAGTCTCTCTAAACTAATACTAACTAATAAAGTATTATTTTTCTAGATATGTCAAATGGTTGAATATTATCTTTACAGTATAGAGATTTTGTAAGAGATCAAGTAGCCGTTCTATGAATAGAAACAGCGAGGCAACTCAAGTATGTCGCAGCATCAAGTCAGCTATTTACCTTGTAATGCAAGAATTGTCTCATGTTTCACTGTAAATGACTTACTCTAGTAAAACAAAACACTAGAAAGACCAACCTGCACACAAACTGAGCCCAGTTTGCTGATTGGCCAACTGTACCACTGAAAACACCACCAACCTGGGTTGTTTGTTGATACTTGAAAACTAAAAAGGAGCTTTTTGATACATTCAGTCTACACAATAAATTGCAGGATGAGTTTTTATGTACCACTTTCCAAGAAATGACAAACTCTAAGATACAATTACTGTATAGGGATCTTTATTTTTCAGCCATCAGTGAACGTCTGGCTCTGTTGTACATTCTGGGTTGTCGTCTTTTTTGGGTGGGCCCTTAAATCAGTGTCTGTTCTGTAAAAGGGCCCACTTGACTGGGCTTTTAAGCACAAAAAGCAAGGCAGCAGTGACAAGATAAAGCTAACAGCTAACTTAAAATGTTAGCTCTTTTCAGTTCTCATCCTCACTTCTCCAAAACAAGCAACACAACAACATGGCCAAGCTGAGTGATCAAACTGAAGGCCAACTGTTTATCATAACTCAAGAGAGAACAGCTCTGCTTTATATTAACAGATTGCACAAAACATATGCTAATTTTTTTCCCTACATGGTTTTCTGCTTTCCTATATTATGTTCTAACCTTCTGCACTGATGAATGTGAGGATTATATCTTTTAGCATAGCTGTTAATTGTATTTCTTTGCTTTTTTTTAACATCAAGCATGACTAGTGTCTGTTAAACCCAACACAACAGCAACTGAAGGCAAATAAAATCATTTTTAAAAAGTGACAGCATATTTAGGAAACACAAGAAATGTCACAAACCCTGGTCTCCTGGGTGAAAGTCCTGTATCTAATACCCTCACCAATTCTCATCTCTCAGGAAGTGCACAACTAGTATCACTAATAAGATTTTTCTCAGACCAATAAAAATTTACTGTACATTTTGATCAGATACCCACGGTCAGCTAGCTGGAGATTCCTAAACCAGAGCCAAATGACCAAAACAGAGGGGTAAACTCCACTTCACAAATAGTGCCCTTAAAGTTTATTAAGGATAAAGCGTGCATCTGCTTTGGACTTATTTAGCCCCCTAGAGGCCAGGAAAATCAACCTGGAACGCTTGGAATGATAATGTAATATTTGGTTGACCACACTGGTCCGAATCTCCAAACCACAACCAATTTAACTTTTATAAGTGAGCATTTGTATTGTTTCGTGTTGGTACCATTGTCTGTTGTTTACCTTTTTCAAAGAGTTAAGAATAGAAAAAAAAAAGAAGTGCATTGTTCTCAGTGGGTTGTGTATGAAATAAAATGGTGGGTAGAGAAGAACTTTGTCTCACCAATTGTTGTGTGAATATTTCGTCTCCAGAGATAACAGACAATGAACCATAGAGACCAGTCATCCTCTTCTGACATCACTGGGTGTATGCAGTCTTTCAGAGGCTGTCATCATCATCACACAGTTCACTGAGGCAGTTGTGACTGTACCACTTCCCCTCAGTAAATATGCTTACGGGATTGGTAAAGAAGATGGAAATATGGAAAAAAAAAAAAATCCAATTTATGGAAATTGAAATATCTCTTGCAAAAGAGATGTGACGGTGTGATATGCTGGGAGAAAGTCAGGTACAGTGACAAATACCAGTCTGTAAAGTTTTGATGAACTTGAATCATTTTCTACACACTTAAGTTCAAACTAAATGAATGACATCACTAACTCTCATATTGCCTATGAAGACCCAATAAGGAGTCAATCATTTACAGCACGTGTGATCTGCCCTTTTGCACTCTACATATCAAATGATCTTAAGAAGATCTTGAGTTGCTAAGGAGTTTAGAGGTTTATTTTTAAACGAAGGCAACATGACTTATGAGTTATGCCACTGTTCTACGAAACATCCAAATGTGTCTAAACTGCATTTTTGGAATTCAAGACTAGAGACTCTTATACAACTGGAGCTGCGCATGTGTCAGTGACAGCTGCTGGTGAGGCCCTCCAGACCAAGAGAGAAGACACCCACTACTGACAGCGATAAGATCCACCTCCTACAGTAGGCTGTGTTTCTGTTCATGTCCATAGGCATGTCTTTAAGTGAACTATCTCACATAAACATGCAACAGAGAAGCAAAAAAGAGCCTTAAATTTAAAAACACTAAACAAGTCCTACTCATGCGTTTATAAATTTAGTTTGCAGTGTGTTTGATTTTATAAAGCTCTGCTTTCTCTCAGTACACCTCATGGATAAACTATGTCACCAATAAGTCAAGTGACATAGAGCTATAGTAATGTCATGAGGTAAGCCAGTGACACATTTAGTGCATCTTAGATCAATGCTGCACTGGCAAACACCCATGCTTAGCTAGCTTGGTTTCAGTTTAAACAATGACTGCATTATTGATTTGGTGTGAGACTGATTCACTTACAAGCTGGGACTGATAACTGCCTGGTCAACATTCACAAATCTCTCCTTTTCAAACGGCCATTTGGCTGATTGAGCTTCACAGACTGCCCATGCCATGTGCTTAGTAAAAGCTGGAACAAGCACAAAAATGTTAATGAGCAATATCTCTGCGCCACTTCTCTTTGTCTTGAGTCAGTGTTGATACCACAGAGTGTACTGGGGGCTATAGAAGGACAGGAGGAACAGAGTCCCCTGAATAAGCCACCTCTGCTGTGTCTTTCCTTACTTAGCAGGAGATTTCCCATTTTGCAGTTTACTGAGACAAGGTGATGTACGCTTTGACAAACAGCGACTCCCAGGAGCCATGTGTCTCCTCCGAGACGCCAGTGACTTCATGCATATGAAATGGAATTTGTTTTGGCGTCACTACAACCCCAAAAATATTCAAGATGAAAGATGTCCTCCTTCTGCAGCTCATCAAGGCCCAAACTAAAGCAGTGGTGTGTGTGTGTGTGTGTCTGTGTGTGTGTGTGTGTTTGCTGTACTGTAGTAAAAGCGACATGTTGCTGCAGAGGTGTTGAAGTTTGGCGGCTGTGGGGAAAGTTGAGTGCAAAGGTCGCATGTGCTTTTAAGTTAATGTCATGCCCAAACATGTAATACTAAACAAGGCTCTTGATCATATAGTGAACCACTCCCCCACTGTTACTGATGAAGTTGTGGGCTTGTCCTCCCACATGTGTCATACAAAATTCTTTGCAGTAAATGGTCTCATTCATACAGTCACATGTATGTCCTGAAAAATGTTTTATTCATGACTTTTTCTTCCCTGCTTTTGCCATCATAATGCCAAAGCTGCTCTGGCATTAACGGCACTGAGCAGCCTCTTGTCTTCTCAGGGAAAGGGTTACTGTAAATGAATGCAAAACACTAAAGATTCATATCATTTGAATGGATAATAAGGGAGTTGAATTAATGACATGCTTTAAGAATAGTCGCTCATTCATATGGTGACGAACAGTTCTAACCATAACTAAGATATTGTGTAGATGTCTATTGACCAGTGCTCTGTACTGGCTTTAGCCAAGCAGCAGCACCTGCCCTCTAGTTCTATATATTTCAGTTGGAAACCACAGCAGCTGATTAGCTGCCAGAAACATAGTTTTCTCCCTATGTACACATGACCAGATTTAACTTTATTTTTTTCCTTTATAGGAAACATAAAAGAAGTTGACTTACCGGCTATTGTGATAGACCCAAGTTAAAGTAATTAGCCACAGAAGGTAATCCTATTAAAAAGGCAAAATAGATAAATTTTAAAAAAGGAAGTGTCCACTTATATCCTCTGGCTTGTGTGGTCCACTTGTAGTTTCTGTTGCAGATTAATGCCAAGAGCCATTTCAAACTCTGCTCTCCCTTTCTCTCTCTTGTTTCAGGTCTTCAGGTCAAGAAGGGAATGGCAGGGAGCAATAACAGAGCACTGTAACTTCCCTCTCACTCTCCCTCCCTCTGTCACTCCCACAGCCTGCCCAGTTCTGCTTCACGCAGAAGGCAAGCACGCACCTCTCATTTTCTTTCCTCCCGATCCCCTCAAGAAGCCAGCTGATGAGTGTGTGAAAATAAAAAAGAAAGTGGGATGAGAGAGAAAGGCAGTCCATGCTCTTAAGGGGTTGAGAAGGGCCGTTGCCTGGAGAATAGAGAGGCTGAGGTGCCGTGTGATGTATTTTGTCACTGGGCCAGGTCTTTTTACTCCTCCAACATCCCTCTCTTGTCTTTGTGATTAGACTCCCAGAAGTCAACGGTATAGTTCTATATTTAACTCATCCTCTTTTGCCAGGATGGGTGCTGCTAGCAGCTGAGGCTAGCTGAATGCTGGATGCTTTGGCTGGCTGGCGAGAGAGCTAACTCTCCCGCTGACTCTTAGTGACAGCTGAACCATGCGGTGCCATTCTCATCCTGGGAAAGTCCAGTGACAGCAGCCATCCGAGCCCTAACAGTGGTCCAAGGAACCACCAATTGCTGACTTAGGAGGGCTGAATGTGGCCAAACTCTACAGGACTTTGGCAGCGAGACTGTCTTTTTGGTCTCGCTTGCAGAAAACAATCTAATTTTGGGCAGCTAAGTCTGAGGTACAGTAATTGCGCACTGCATCAATGGGAACAGTTAACTTTCCTGCCAGGGCACTGTTCAGTAAACACACATAAGCTTGGTTCATCTACCTATTTATTTGTGGCTTAACCTACTTTTCAGGTCCACCACATATCTAGAATATCTTGTGATCTTTTATAGATGCAGGTAATCCAAGTTAAATTGACTTTTACAGAAAAACATGTTGAAACCATTATGGTTAGATCTAAATTGCATCTGCACTGGTGTTTTCACCAGGCATAAAAGGGATAAAAGCCAGAAACATCAGTTTTCAAAGGTTGGAATATTAAAGTCAAAGGAGACTGAATGCAGTTACTTGGAAACTAATTAATTAAAATACCATAGTACAACCCTGATAATCCCAGAAAGGATCAATTTACAATAGTTTTGATAGTTGAAAAGATTTGGAAAATGCATGAGTTACAATAATTACAAGGTTCCTCACAACCTGATGGAGGCCAGGATGATATCATCCAGAGTAATTTCATCACAATGTCATAATTTTCTAGCTTGGTATGTGAGGTAGAAAATGAAAACTCAACCAGTTGTCTGATGAAGTGATTGGGTTCTTTTGCTTTTACGGATAAGTACGGCGGAGTGTCCTCTGCATAACAATTGAAATTTGTGTTGCCTGATAATGATAGCATTTGAATAAAGTGGGAAGTATATCTGTGCATACACGGAACCCTGCAAAACTCTATGAAAAACTGTATAAGGGGGATTATGTTGTTTACGTGGAAAAAATATGATGCAAACCAGCCTGATGGGGCTCCTTTGGAACTGATAACATGCCCAAACTTCGGTGATAATACGTTATGATCAACAAATGAAGAAGTAAGATGAGTATGCTGCAGCATCCTTTTTCTTTTTTAAAAAGAAAACATGCAAAAAGTTGGGATATTTCTTTCCTGAGCTGTTACCCTTGAGGGAATGATGTGGCCTTGACTATGGTTTGCTAACTAGCAATACAAATCTTAATGACTCAAGGGTAATGCTAACTGTTATTCGTTTTTTCACATGCATGCAAAGGGTTTACTAATGCTTCTTGGTCTCATAAGTACATGCTTCCAGTGTGGCGGTCCAGTGACTTCAACATCAGATCTAATTATCTAATTATTTAAAAACAGATGTAAAAAGGATAATTTGCCATTTCCTGAATTCTTCATGTTTGTAAATTATTTCCTGATGTAACAACTGAAGCCAAAACATTGGATGACTTATGGGAGATTAGCAATACCCTTGGGCAGGGGTGTCCAAAGTCAGTTCTCGAGGGCCGCTGTCCTGCAGGTTTTCAGTGTTTCCTTCCTCCACCTGACTCAAATAATAAAGAATCCAACAGCCTATGAAGTACTGCACAATGACTTTGAGTCAGGTGTGTTGGAGCAGAGGTGTGTACCTCATGATCATCACTGGACATTTCTATATGTATCTTTCAATATTAACATTATACTGTGTTGTGCTCAGCTTCCTGCATTTTTCATTTACTTAAAATAGATGTTTTTGTATGATGACCAGAGAGAAAAGCCGAGTTAACAGAAAGAAAGTTTGATCTCTAAGTGGAAACCAAAACCAATGAAAGACGCAGCAGCTAACTGAAAGATAGACTCCCTGATGACTTATTGCAGATGGACATAGATGCATTCACTCCCTACTTGTCGGTTTGTCTGAACCGTAGTGTAGTAGCCTACTCATACTGTTACTGGATTACATGGGTGTGGTGCTGATGTAATGTTTTGTTCCAATGAAATGAAAACACCACTGTGCAGACACACATACCAACCCAGTCTCAAACCAGATCATAAAATAATTGAAATAAATCACAATTATTTTCTTTAGATTAGCAATTATTTTTCATGAATTGGCTTGGATGAAGATTGTTATTATAAATTGGACTAATGTTGATTTGTTTTAATTGGACCACAATGAATTGGCTTGAATCGATTATGTCTATAAAAGGCCTTGAGATGACTTTGTTCTGAATTGGCGCCATACAGATAAAGCTGAATTAATTGTTTTTATACTGGGTATGCCAAAGCATCAGACTAACAACGAATGAAATTTTGATCTGAATGATTCTACTCGGATCAGAATCTTCTGACTGTTATATACTCCAATAATGTTCATGGTGTCTATTCTACTTTGTATCCTTTTTAGATTCTTATATTATCAGACACTTCAATTCCTACTCCTACTTTACATGTTTCCACGGCTGTTTCCCGTCTTCCTCAGAGGTCATGACTGACCGGTATGTTTACATGAAGTATTTCCATTCCTGTCAGGCTTTTGATCAGAATACTTGTGTCCATTAGTCTGAAGCACCTCTTGATACCAGAAGATGCAAAGAAACCTGTATTTTTTTTATAAATACTGTAAAAATACAATATAAGATTGAAGATTGAAGCACTTAACCTGAATCAGAACAAAGAACACCCCCCCACCCCCAAAAAAGAAAGACAAAGCTCTTTGTTTGACAGGCACCGTTTTCCCCATATATGAAATAATCCCCTATGTGGTATCAGAGAGGAAGATCTGTTCACACTGAAGGTCATGGGAAGGGTATTTTGAGTGAATGCCATAACTCCCACACCCAAAATGAAGTAATTTGGTGGGATTCAGCGAGGAAGAGGTTTGTTATGATTTCACTCTATATACACAATGCCCACAGGACGGTGGTCTTGTCTCGGCCCACTGAGGCTGCAGTTGTTATGAATCATTATCAGGATGAGGGCTAGTTGAATTAGCGTCCATTCCCACACTTGTGTGATGCAATCAGAATCAAAAGCACTCCGATCTGATTAATACAAGATGGGTGATAAAATACTGCAATGAGCAAACAGTTCTATTGTCAAGGTGCTTGTAAGTCTCAGCAAGAAGATTTTTTTAAGGTTTTATCAAGTACATCTTTGGCAGAAAAATGTTTTATTCAGCAAATGGGATCTTTGATAGTATGCACTCTAATTTTTCACACATTTCTCAACGCTGATGTAATGACTGAGGTCCCATCCAATGCTTGTATTTCTCGTCAAAACACCCCTACAGCTCTCTGTTCGCTTCCACTTGTTCTGCTCAGACTTCACCTCAGTTTTCCCGGATCGTTTTCTCTTTTGGTCGTGCTGACAGATGCTAATGAGCCTTCAAAGCTGAGTGAGATTAGATTAGCCCGAGACGGCAGAGAACGTGGTGTTCCTGGCCAGCTGCCACGAGGGGATTGAAGACGGTTTTAGAAAAAGGAATAAAAATCCAAAGAAAATCTCAATTTTTCAATCTTGCAAAGTCGTATGGTTTACATATTAGTTACTAGGAAACTATAAGTTACTCAAACAGTGTCTCATATGAAAATGTAAAAGATGTACTTATTAAATTGCACCAAAAAGACAAGTTTAAAAAGGAAGAAATTTAAGCAATGAGCTTAGTTTTCAGATAAGTTGAACAAAAACCTATATATTCATGAAGGATATAAGGGCATATATATATCTTTATATCCATATAGCTCCACTTAGCAGAGTAAATTTTGTTTGGCACAACACAGCACCCAGACCACCTTTCTGATTGCTACACGGGACAAGTAAAAAAAAAAAAAAGAGTCCATTGTTGACTCTTGTCTTATCTCTGGCTCTGTCACTGTCATTCTTTTCTTCGCTCCCTCCGATAATGTCACAGCCTCTGTGTTGACATGTGTTATGATGTGATGCTGTAAAGCAAAACTCAGCTGACACATGATGCTCCAGGCTGGACCACAAAGATGTTTCTCAGCTCCACAATGCTGCAGGGCAATGATGGCTCCAGGAGTTTTAAGGTTGGAAAC
>JBBBVU010000021.1:7650003-7661054 GCA_037177055.1 Atherinosoma microstoma | reverse complement strand
GCTGGACCACAAAGATGTTTCTCAGCTCCACAATGCTGCAGGGCAATGATGGCTCCAGGAGTTTTAAGGTTGGAAACCTATGCCAAAGCAATACTTCTTAAGTTCCTGACCTTATGAAGTATTGTATTATCACATAAATAATACTACATGAGGTCAAAAACTTACCTAGTATAGTGCGAACACCTATCATATGTTAGAAATGTCCCTTTTGGCTCACTGGGTGATGAGTCTTTCCTATCTGCTGTGAAACACAATACTCAGCTAAACTTACGCCCGGCTGGCTTAGTAAGTTTACAGCAGGTCAGTAATGTTAGCTTCCATGGGTCTGGGATATTAATATTCATCAGTTTGTAGCAAGAAAGCACATAAATGGAATTCCATGCATTTCTTTTTTTAATTTTAACATTCCTGCCACTAAGTGGCATCAGAAGATACACCTAATTTTTTGTGTACACAAAACCTGCAGATTCATGACTTATTGCTTTGATTTTGTCATGAAATATGAAGCAAAAAAAAACAAAAAACTTTTTTTTCATTTTACACCGTCTAAAAAAACAAAACAAAGCTAGTGTCAGACTCACAAACACTTCTACTGTACATCATGTCTTACGCTTGAAAGACGAAAAAAGGCAACAAATCTAAGACAACCACAAAAATACCACAAAAACGTGTATCGCCGGATCACAATCACCGCCACAGGAATTTCAGTGTCAAACTACCACAGTGTCTTTTATGTGGTCCTGTACCATAGGATATGACAGGCAAGTGTGTCTAATTACGGTTTAGATCTTCAACTTCCGGACACAGAAATGACGAATACACATAATTTTTGCATCTATAAAAAGATTCAACAGGCATCATCATACAATCATTTAACTCCAACTTCAATTTCAAGACTCCCAAGTTGTGATCCACTCAGACTGTTTTTACTATAACAGTTACTGTGATGACATACTTAAGTCAATCTGATGAAAACATACATCTTATTCAGGGTAATGTTCCCACTGCAATTTCCCTCTAAACTACTCTTGTATTTGCTTAACAAGAAAATGCAGTAGTAAAAATGTACAATTATGTGGAATTTTGTGTTGCCTTGGTAAACAGTTCATACGCAATAACATACATCTGGTTTCACTTAAGGGCTTTTAACCCTGTTGAACTTGTCGCAGCATCAGTAACGCATTCAGCTACATACAGGAAAACAATACTGACTCAACGGAGTTGTCATCACGGCAGAAGTTATTGCCGAACATAACAGCATCTCATCTCTTGTGGTTTCAGTGTTTATTGGTGTGAGTCTGTTTCTACAGTCTAAATTGCCTAAGAAATGATATACTTTTAAATGTTTCTGTCTTTGATTTTCCTCAGATGTTCCAGCTCCAGGGATGACTTACCATGTAAGAAATGTTAATTACTTATGTTTCATTTCCTGTGTCAACACATGGTATAGAGGTACACAGAGGAAGTGGCTCTGACTTTTTTCCACGTTTTGATTTAGGATCCTTTGAATATGATATACTTTAGTGGGAAATGCTCGATCTTTATTTTTTTATCATCTGACTTTTGCATATTTTATCAACCTTCATGTTCAATTTTTAAGTAGTTTCCATAGCAGTAGACCTAGCCTGACTCTCACCCATCACCATGTTTTTTCTGTCTTCCCATTTTAGAGACTGGGTTTCTGTCCCAAGGTCAGCCGCAACAGAAGACAGAAGTGCCTGTCAACTGCCAAACTCTGGAGGCAACGGGTATTTCCAAATCAAGCTCAGACGTCTATGACCCAGCGTGGGTCGTGAGAAGAGAGGGGAGATCACAGGGATGTTAGGCTCATTCCAAATAATCAGCCAGTTTGACAAAATACAATGGCAATTCATCCATGTTCTCATGTGGACAAATGTATTAATGCTGCTTTCATGTAATACCCAGACACTCTAAGTGACTTAGAGCCCTCCCTCTTTCTGTTTCTTTTCATTTTTAGAATTTGATGTAACAATAAATCACATCTATTTCAGTTATGTAGAGTTTGCATCTATTTTGTGAGCTTTTTTCTGGGGGGGGGACAGTAATCATGATTTTTTTTTTAAAGAAAAGGGAAAAGTGAAAATGGGGGACAAGGTGTCTAGGTCATGAATCAGTAAAATGTCGCCATCTGCTGTTGGCGAAGTAACATTACATCAACAATGAGCCCCGGTCTCAAGGACAATGTTAAGCCGCGCCTTCTTCAATTTGATTGGTCAAACCTTTCATTCTGGTAACTTGATTGGATAGCAAGGAGTGACAATGACGAACAAGGAAACATACCAGAGGATAGCGGGGCACTGGTGAGAAACGTGGGTAAAGTCTTGTGTATTTTCTGCTTTTTATGTTTATTCCACTCTTTTTGTGTCTTATCGTCACGCTTACACCGATTTTCAGTACTGCTGCTTACATTAAAGTCTCCGTTACCAATCATTCGTGGGGTTTGTAAACAGTAATTGTACGAAGAAGCTAACATTAGCTGTAAACGCTAAAGACTTTTCTAAACTGTCAAACTGAGATTAAAGCTCCTGGCTGCACTTTGAGACTGTTTCATTAGTTCCAGAATGATCAACCTACGCTACAGCACTAGCCTGTTCATGTTACTTTTGGGCAGCAGCGTATAAATGAAGCTTTAGCATTTTGTAGTGCAAAAATGAGTATCAAACAGGAAAAAAACATGTGCTTTTATAGTATAGTGGGTGGATTTGGGGGCTCTATGTTGGACATTAAGTATTGTGTTTCGATACCACTTGGTGGTGCACGAGATAATAAGACCTTTACATCAATATAAAGATGAGATGCTTAGGATTAAGCTCACAGGTGAACAGCAAAGATCAATCCAGTGAGGTGAAACCTGAATCAATAATTTTAGGACTGCCTGTTCCATATAAGGTGTTGGAAACGTAGCAGTACTGCAGAGACACAATAGTAAACAAGGTACACCTAATATGTCTCAGACTGGTTGTTATCGGTGTCAGTGGCACACATGTTGCTTTTATTTATCAATATTTTAACTCAATTGCTTTGTTGCTATGGAGGATGATTGAACATCTCATGTTGTTTTTGTTTGTTTCTGAAGCATTCACCTGCACGATGGCGGCCTCAAGGAAAGCGGCGTCTTTCCGCCTGCCTCCACTACCCACAGTAAGCGAGCTGATAAAGCTGTACAACCTGCGAGCTGAGAAACATTTGTCCCAGAACTTTCTCTTGGATTTGAGGCTCACAGGTTAGTTGTTCTGCCTCAATTCCATATTTCTTTTTAGTTAATGTACCAGCAGCTGTTATGTACGGCTCGGGACCAGCGATGTCTGTTCTATTGAAAGGTTGTTTCCTCTTTGCCTTGTTTAAAGACATTGGACCTGAAAGGCTTTTCTGTGTGGGTAAGTTGAGGTAGATCTGCTAATGTGAATGGACCTCCTCAGTTGTTTGCAGCCCTTGAGAGCTGGAGCCATAATGTAATTATCAGTGATGCAGTGCAGGTCGGATCTGCTCCCGTCCTTTGGCAAGGTGACTGTTACATTAATGCATCTCGTCCTCAAAACACACATTCTTACAGGTATTGAAACATTGGATGGTCTCAATTTATATTTCTGAGACTCCTGGGAAGATATTTGATTGGAGTGTATCATAATATGTTGCTTGATCTGAACAGGCGGTGTCCAAAGACAGTATTAAAAAGGTAAATATAGTCATCCCTCTCCATGTTTTCAGACAAAATAGTGCGCCAGGCTGGCAGTTTGGAGGATGCCCATGTGTGTGAGGTGGGTCCTGGTCCCGGAGGTCTTACCCGCTCCATCCTCAATGCTGGAGCTGCAGATCTTCTTGTTGTGGAGAAAGATTCCCGCTTTATACCTGGGCTGAAGGTAAACTGAACACAGTCAGACAGGCTGCAGCACAATGTTCAAGGTCATGATTTGTTATCAGCTTCCGCATCGTTGAAGAGCTAATTATGACTTTTCTTATGCGGTTGCCTTTAAAGATGTACTCATGTCATGTAATTTCCGCAGCTGTTGTCCGAGGCTGCTCCAGGCAAGCTGAGGATTGTCCACGGTGACATACTTACCTACAGATTGGATCGAGGATTCCCAGCAAATATCTCCAAGCCTTGGGAAGAAGGTGAGAACGTGAAGTAAGAAGAGGCATTATGGTAGTCAGAGCTATGTGCTGTAAATATAGGTGACTAAAATGTACGCAAACATGTGTGGCTTCACAGACCCACCAAACCTTCACATCATTGGGAATCTCCCATTTAGCGTCTCAACACCACTCATGATCAAGTGGCTGGAAAATGTAGCTAACAGAACGGGACCCTTCGCCTTCGGACGCACCCGACTCACACTCACTTTCCAGAAAGAAGTGGCAGAGGTGGGTAAACGCAACACAGGCGCACGCCGGTGCTGGCCATGGTTTCTGGAAAACACATAAAAATAGGTTTTCTAAATAAAAAAGTTAGATGGTTCCTCGACTCTTTAAAAAATATCAAATGTTTGTTCGATTAGAATTGATCTGAAAAAGAATCATACTCTATTTCCAGATTTAAAATCATTTTTAGCATAAATGAGATAAAAAGTTAACCCGATAGCAGATTTTTTTTTTTTTTTACAACTTGGACTAATCTGCAGGAATGAAAACAGTTACATCAGCCAAGAAAAATAAATGAAGGAACAAGGTACCAGTATGTCCTGTTACAGTGTGCAAACTTTAATTTAGTCTTTGTTTGCCTCTTCAAATTTCTTTTGTTCAGCCGGTTGGAGCTCCTTCAATTAAGTTTGTTCTCCCAAATCTTTTCGTAGCCATTCCTCTACGACTTATTTTCACCTTCCACATATTATAAATGGCAGGCATCGGGTCTCTGTGACTCACAGGGAAAATGTTTCCACATCAGAGACATGTTTCCATCTGAGTCTTTGGCTCATGAATAGTTTATTTGACTGATTTATAAAAAGGCAAAATGAATAAAATAACAATAAGATATCTTCGGATGAAATGCATATATCTTCGATATATCATCTGTCTGTCAACCAATCACAGCTGATTAAGCTGAAAATAGGAAGATTATTGCATCTTTACTTTAAATGTGAGCAAAGTTTACTGAAGTTATTTTCTGTGCAGTCACAACTTTATAGAAAATTGTGTGATGCTGTCGTGATCAAATATTCATTTCCCAGTCCATAATTTATGATAACTTGCTTCTAAAGTTATAAATCTGGATTTTATTTTTAAATCTTCAAACCACTGCATGATGTAAAGGTTTTTTTTTTTAATGTTCTGTCCATTAAAGACACATAAAAATTAACCAAAACTTTTTTTTGTCCATCTTTAATATGTTAGATTCTGTGTAAACCTCATCAATCAATCAGATTTTTGCTGAATGTGTCTAAGTAGTTTACAGTAGTCGTTCTCTCCATCCAGAGGTTCACAGCCAGCACAGGCAGCAAACAGAGGAGTCGTCTTTCCATCATGGCTCAGTATCTCTGTACAGTCCACAACCGCTTTACCATCCCTGGACGAGCCTTTGTCCCCAAGCCAGAGGTAGGACCAGTTCATTTAACTAGGTTATCTTTTAGGATGTTTACACTGTTACAGAATATTGTCAAAGGCTATATTCTGTCTACACAAGCATGTCCTCATACACACACACACACACACATCTCTGGAGGTGATGCTGAAATGATATGTCTTTAGTATCTGAGTATTTGACAGATGGTGGCTGGTAGATTAGTCCCCTCAGGTAACAGAGAGACCCTCATGTCTCCGCACATCGTCTGGTCCCATGTTCCCATCAGAGTCCCTCATCGTGTCCCCATCACTCATGCATCCCTCACTCTTCTCCCCTTCAAGGCTTCATTAAGGCAGTGTTGAATCAGCGTTGACTCTCTGCCGTCTTTGGACCCTTTCTAGGTTGTAATGATGCCTGGTGGGTATTTGAGATGTGGCATGATCACATTCCGCCTTGTAATGAGGGCCCCGTTCTTTTTTTAGGTCCAATTTCCCGATCTTCGTCTTTTAATCTATCAGTGGCGAAAGAAACATGTTCAGTCTTATGCAACGTGGGGATTTTTTTTTTTCCCCCTCTTTTTTGATCTTCTGTTTGATGATTTAGAGTGAAACCATGGGGCACATTAAGAAAAATAAAAATGAAATTCAAAATCTTAAATGCCAGTGTTGGCCAATAGAGAGCTCTGTTGAGATGCACTTTGAATGAGACATGGAAGACTTTTTAAAACTCAAGGGCTCTCTTACATCTTTGCACAAATGAAACCATGTTTTTCTTTTCCAGAATTAAAGAATAGGTGTTAGGTTGATGTCAGATGGGCTGCGGTTCCCTTGAAGATGTCGTAGCTCTTTAGGAGACCCGCTGTTGATGAATATTTAATCTCCTTGCAAAGAGTAAAATGCAGCCGACTGAATGGGACCAGCGCTGATTGTTCATTCTCTTAGAAGAGATGGATTCCAATGATTATTTCATCACACTCTGTCTTTCTCTGCATTTGTTTTCTCTAGAGCTTTCCATTTTTATGTGCATGTCAAAACTGCGGCTTAATGGGTTGCAGTAATTGTTAGAGGCTTACAATTTCCACGTGTGTACATGTTAACATGCACATGATAAACAGAGCATATGAAGAGTTTACATAGCCTTTCTAGTTTTCCCCATTCTGGTGAGTTAGTTTTTTTTTCTCATTGATCTGTACAGTTTTCCACAGTGGCAGAAGAAAAACATGTTTATGGCTTGATTTCAAAAATTGTTAAAGATAAAGAGACTGTAATTCTCTTTATATAAGTAAGCAGACTTCTTAGTAGTTGATTTAAGGACCCTTGGCAGCAAAAGCTGCCTCGCTTTTTTTTTGGGGGGGGGGATGATGACTGACTGGATAATCCAGACACTTTTTCAGTTTTTCTAAAGACATGTGTGTTTTCTTGTTGAAATATAAACTCTGCCCCCCAAAGCAAGCCCCTGACAAATTGTAAAATAATTCTGTTGGTCAATGGAAAAATATGTAGTTTAACAATAAAGACTAAAAGATGGTAGATACCTACGTTTTGCTTCCACAGTTCTCTGTTCCTCTATATTTCTGTGCATCCATGTTTTTCTCTTGATACTGATTCGTCTCCCAGTCTATTTTCCTAAAATATCCCCACAGAAATGATGCAACCATCACCATGTTTGTCTGTAAGGATGGTATTAACAAGAAAATGCCCCCTTGTCAGGTTTCTTCCACATTGGGAATTGAGGCCAAATGGTTCAATCTTTGTTTCATCAGATAAGAGGATTTTGCTTCTTGTGGTTTGAGCGACAATCAGGTGCCTTTCTGCGAACTCCCAGCAGGCTGTCAGGTGCCTGTGACTGATGAATGGCTTCTGTCTGGCCTGATTGGTGAAGTGCTTCACCAGTGGTCATCTTTTTGTGAGATTTTTCTATCTGAACAGCAGAGCTCTGGATCTTATTCGTGATGGAGCCTGCTGTGCTTTCTGGCACTTTAAATGCTGCTGTCTCGAATTGTTCCCCACAATTCTCTTGACAAGTGACAATTTCCTCCACCGCATTGTTTTGTTTTCAGTCTGACACTCACTGTCAGCTGTTTATGTCCAGTGTAATTAGTCAGGCACAGAACAACAGAGATCAAGTTGTTGAAGCATTGTACATTGACAATGGTTTATGGCCACTTTTAACCTTATTTAGGATCTACAAAGCGCTTTACAGTACATGCAATGCTGGGGATCCTGCCACAATTTTCCAATTAGAGGATCACGACGATCCCACCTGAGCAACAACTACCAAAAAGCACATTTTAGATTGTGGAGAATTGTGTGCAAGTGTGTTAAAACGAAATGTGAAATAATGCAAAATGCATGCAGGATTTTTGTGAGCAGAGGCATGAAGAAGCACATGCATGCATGCAGATGAATCGGTGCCTCCCACATGTCAACCCAGGCCATCTATTCCCACTAAATGTTTTAATGGTCTCTTGGTGGAATTGCTGTTATCAGGAGAGATGATGACTGTTTAATGAGCAGGACTTCTGCTGCTGATGTCTTATAAAACGTATTTAAAGATCCCACATGGGGTATTTTCATGCCTTCACCCACTCTGCACCATGCAGGCTCCTTTTCAAAATTATATTATGTAATATGATTCATAAAAGTTCTTTGGCTCTGCATTGTTTACTGGTGCACACCAGTGTGGTTGCAAAAACAATAAAGATGTCCTGCCTGATTTATGGGGAAACATTAAAGTCTGCAAGGAGAGGAGTGATCGCAGTAGTTATGTGATATTCAGGAATGCAGATTTCTGGCTCTAACAAAGGTTTTTCTGTAAATTGATCTGTATATTAAATAAATACCAAGAAAAATATCACGGATACAGATGAAATTTGCTCTATCATGTAATACCAGTAATCGTGGATAACATTGATCATCTCATTACATCACAGTCATCTGCTGGGAAAACCATCGCAATTTGATTTGTATGAATGCTTAACTGGTTTGGGCTGAGTTAAATGCATGAAAAGAAGAAGAGTGTGTGTATTCAGTACTAAGCAAACCAGGTCACTACCCATTTTTCATTTGTTTTAGTTATGTTTACCACTTTGTTTTCATCCAGAAACAAAAGTGTAGCTGCAACGTAGGCACTATTTTCCAAGCTATAGTTTAATGTACTGCAGGGCGTTTATGCAAATATTGTAGTCCAGTGTTTGAAAATAAAATGCAAACTAAGGACTAATTTTGTGCTCACGTTAGTCTGAAACCTCCCCGCACAAAACTGGACTTTTGATAATTAATTCAGAGTTTGACAAGAAAAACATTCTGAATAACGGCTGCAAAAACATGGACTTTTATCATCACATTGCCCTTTGAAAAAAAAAAAACTAGTCAAATCATGATAAAATTAAATGTTAATTATTGAAACTAATCTGTAGCCATTCTTCCTCCACACTGCAAAAACTACTAAAAAAACAACTTAACTAAAACAGCAAAAAGCTAAAAGCATTAAACAGGCTTCTGCAGCATCTGCCTCAACAAGCTCATTTCACAGAGGTCTCAACCCCCATGGGATCTTTTGGATCCCATGGGGGTGTCCCTTTGTCTGTTGCAAAATAGAAACACCACTACACCATTTCCACCCATGAGCATTGGACCATTTAAAAAAAAAAAAAAAACGTGTGCTCAATTACGTGTGAGCTTTGTCTGTGATTACTGTACACATTCACATTTAAAGCAGATGATTTCTGTGGCGGTGATGTGCTCTCAGCTGGAAACGGGAGGGCGCAGGTGCGTTTGTGTTTTGGTGGGAGAAGGGCATAAAGGTGGAGTGCACAGGAGGCAGGACACGATGCAGAAGGCGAGCTGTGGAAATCCTTTTTTTCTTTTGTTTAGAACATGCAAACAATAGCAGATGAGGCTCCTTGATGGCTGTTATTGTACTGATTTCAACTCTCTTTTGTTTCTTTTTATTAACGTATCCACCATATTGTTGGGTGTAAAAGCAACTCTTAGCAGAAGCAAATATAAGGCAGCAAATAATCTTTCCACCAGGAATTCTTGCTTGCCGTGAATGTTGCTTTACTCACCGTGTGATCTTTGTCGTCGTCCTCTTATGGAACATCTCTTCTGGTCTGAGGACAAAATCAGCTAGCTGGTTTTAATGTTCTGGATTACAGTTGTAATGATGATTGTCCATGGTGTTCCTGCTGGATGCTGCTCATGATTCAGAAGCAGCTTCTAAAAATAATGTCCAAATGTCTCTTTGTGGTTTGAAGCTCTTTTTTTCTGCCTCCCTCTCTTGGTTACAACAACTGTGTCTTTTCTGGGCCTTTGTGTGTGTGTGTATGTGTGTGTGTGGGACTGTGCCATAAACCTATAGCCAATAAATCAGCTCAGTGTTCTAATTGCAGGTATTATCTCACTCCCACTGAAGCTCAGGGATCACCGATTGTGTTAATGAAGAGGGATTTGGTCAAACCGAAGCACAACCAGGCTTCTGTCTCTTCTTGTAATTTCATTGTCGTATCCGAACCCGAACACACAAAGGTGCTTTGTGTTTTTGTGCGATCCGTTTTAGTCGTTCCTTCATCGTGTCAGCTCGGTTTATATTTCAATACGTAATTTCTGTGTTTTTGAACATTTTCTGCCGTCTTTGTGCAGGACGGTAAATGGATTATTCCGCTGCAGGTGCTGTTACACATATGGAGTAAGTAGAGTGTGATAACTCGTGAAGTGTTTCAATGCTGTGTAATCAAACAAACACTGAGTCACAAAGAGATGCTGAAAAAGCAGCCAAATTGCTGAACCTGATGGAAAAAAAAATAGCATCAGTTAAAGTAAAGCGGGGGGAAGTGTTGGTTGATTAGAACCTAGAGGAGCTGACCAATATGGCTTGATGAGAAGGAAAATGTTGGATCTACTTTACATCAGCAGCCACTGGCTTCACATCGACGTGGAGTGGGCTGACGGGCTCTTATCCCTGCTGGCTAAATTGCCCCCCTCACCCCCGGACTGCATTGCATTTCTTTTGTCACAGTGAGTGACTGAGATTGTCCTTGAAGGTTTCTTGGAACAGAAATTGGCTGCTTTGATGGTGCCCCCCCCCACGCCAAAGTGCCCTGGGTCTGCCTTGCTTCACATCCCATATGCCTCCCGCTTCTTATTAGCCGCACTCCTGCGAATTCTCCCAGAGATGGACAGCGTGAGCAATCCTTAAATTACCTCTGTCATTCACAGCTTTATATGTATCTGAAAGATGTCTTTAAACCGAGAGGAGGAATGGCTTTTTTCTGCTGTTGCTTTAGTCATCATGTCTAATTTATATTCCGCTCAGAGGTCAAGGGGTTTTTAAGCGCATGCTGCCATCGAGCATCTCCTTCATCAATGTGCACATCGAGTTATCTAGACTCGTCTTAACGTAGAAAAGGTCGGATGATGGGTGGTGAAGGATCCCGAGAATAACCTGTCCAGGGATTCGTTGATTGGAAATAATAAGGAGGATTTCTGAGTATAATTTAAAAGATTTATTCTTACAATCAGGTTACAATCAG
>JBBBVU010000021.1:7626825-7649903 GCA_037177055.1 Atherinosoma microstoma | reverse complement strand
CCAAGCTCACGATCGAGAAGGACCCTGACTAGCTATAGCTCTGGTGTTTTGTTCAGCTTCCGAACTCGAGGACCGTCTCGCTACATCCAAGTTCCTGGCTCCAGATTGGTTACTGGGTTGTAGCTGGGGAGTGACTCCTCTGAGCCGATTGGATAAGACTCAAGGTTTTCCTCACGCGAGTCAGACCTGTATGTGATCATAGACTGCAAGACATGGTAGTACAGCAAAAACCGATACTTATATATTTGTATAAAAGCTCAAGGCCACAAACAAGGCGTTATCAGCATGTTTTTTAATCATATTGGAATGATGTTGACGTAATGGAAAACTACTGAGCGACAAGCATGATTTTCAACAAGCTGAGGAAAATGACTGGTTTATGACCTAAGTTGAGTAGCAGAGAGTAAATCATAAAATATCTTATATGAAATATATCAACAGTGAGCATGCTAGTATGTCTTCTCATCTCTCTGTCTCGCTGCATGCGTGCAGAATTAGAAAATTTAGCCTGTTTGTCACAAGCAGGTCTGTAAATTGTACATTAGATGCTCCGTTGTAGAACCTGCTGTCTTGAGGGTTCATTGTTGTGATGAAAACTGTGGAGGAGGTGAGGGGGAAAAAAATGAAGCATTGAAAATGGGATGACTGGAAATAGAATTACTGGGTAGAGGGGGTTTGGATGACAAAAAAAAAACGCAGCAGGATAAAAGAACAGAAATGAGAATATAGCTTGTATGTGATGAAACAAAGGCTGGAAAAGGTTGCCTTCTCCACATCGGTACAGAAGACAGATCAACGACAAAGATGGATCTGATGGGAGATTGAGGCGTACCTCCAGCAGATGGTCGTTTGGGCCCGCTCTGAGTAATGGCTGCATCAGCCATCACCCACCAACTAACAAGAGTGGAGCCCTACAGATGTTTGCCTTGTACACAGTCGTCTAGCAAGAGCACAGGCCAGATGAGCAGAGCCTAAATTAAATTTGTTAATGCCGCATTGAACATCCATAATTGCTGGCAGTTGTAAGAGAGCATTTAGACCGGTGCAGGATCATGTCTGCCTGGATGTCTCTACCTTAACTGGTGTTTTCAGCTGGAGATTTGAGATAGTTTATGACTTTCTTTCCAGCTAAGGTGTCAACTAATGTTTCATGTGTTGAAATAAATGAGTCCTTTGAACTGGAGCGTATGTTTTAGGGTTGAATGTGACCTACCGCAGTCCAGTGAAACGCAGTCACGTTGATGGATATCTTTCCTCTGACCTCAAGTGGCCCAAGTCCTGCCTGAACAGTGGGAGAGAGACTCGACTCCGATGGGCTGTGCTGCTTTCTGACCTCCTGCCACACATTCTTCACTCGCACTGTTCATCCAGATCCATTCCTATCCCATAAACAGGGTCAAACACCGTATCAAGAGTATCGAGGAAGCTATTTCAATGACTTGTGCCAGCAGGGAAAACGCCAGAAGGCACGGTCTCAATACATCACAGACTGAAGGTAAAGAACGGCTAAAAATACCCCCTCCTCCTTTTTTTTTCTCTCCTTAAACAAAATGCAGAGGGTGGCAGAGCCGGCTTATGAGCATCTCTAGAGATCTATTGCTCCCCCTAACAAGGATCCGTGTCGGTTCGCT
Organism: Atherinosoma microstoma; assembly: GCA_037177055.1. Lineage (NCBI taxonomy): Eukaryota > Metazoa > Chordata > Actinopteri > Atheriniformes > Atherinidae > Atherinosoma > Atherinosoma microstoma. The sequence goes on along the minus strand of JBBBVU010000021.1, from coordinate 7,648,272 downwards.
CAGAGTCAGCGCTCGGAGTTTAGCAAATTCAGCTCTGTTAAGTTAGAGAGCATGCAGGATGCGGGGTGCAGGCATATTGAGGAATTATTCAGAAAGTCTGGCTGCATTCCACGGAAAGGAAGTTTAGCTGCAAATGGGTAAAGCAGCGTTAGCACACAATGATGAGAAATGAAGTCTAACCACAGCAGAATACATTAATCTATAAACTATTAACTCTAAAGCTTATTTGATGGCTCTGATGCAGTATCATGTCATTATTTCATGTTTAGAGGTAATGAAGGCGTTGATCATATTCACATAGACCCAGTCTCATCAGCATTATTGTGCAGATGTTAAAAGTATGCAAGGAAACATCTCTGCCTAAACTGGTTCTAGACTCTCTGATGCGCTCGCATGAATGTGCTGCAGTCTTTTTTAATACAGGGAAAAATCTCTGCAGTGATCGTTGCCATCAAAGGAGATATAGATTGCAAAATAGCGATGCGTGCACGCCCTTGGAGCTTTTAGCCGGCTTCACCTTTAGTTAGCAGAATCGTGTCAGCCGTGCGTGCCGCCCCGTGCTCAAAGCTGAAATATTAAAAGGCCTCCTTTGAACTGTCAGACTGTATTGTTTTCCTACAAGCTCTCCTTTTGTCATCTCTGTAGTTTTTACTGCCTTTGTCAGCAGTTTACTGCGCAGCCAAGGTCGTTGCTATTATTCCTGCAGCCTCACATGAGCACTGAGACCACAGCTGCTTCAACAAAGGAAGGTCATTTCTCCCTAAGTGTTGATGACTGCATTTATATCTCCAGTATGAACCTTCATGAGCTGCTAGAACAAAGAGCTGGTGACATATTTGATGCTCATTATACTTGGAGGATTCTGGTTATTTTTAATAGAGTTCTTGTAAGTAATGGCTTTTTTCTCATCTCTTCTTGGCTCCCGTGTGCCTTGACTGCCTTATCTTCCATATCTCCCATTTTTTTCAGCTTCTCTCTCTTTATTTTCTTTGGGGGGGAGGGGGATTTGCTGGTCAGAAAGGTCAACCAAATAATCTGTGAATCTTAATATAAAAACGGGTTCAAATAGAAGGCTTGCGCATAATTAACCCCAGCCTGAAACTAACAAGTGCTCACCTCCTCTAATCTAAAACTCCCATTCCAGATCTGTCATAGTGACAACTCAAGGGGGGGGATTCTTTGATGGAAAATATAGGTTAAATACACAGTGGAGCAGATCTTGTTAGCGTTTCCCCAACGAGAGGGGTTGTTATTTGATGTGCGCTCGTGTTGCGTAACGAACAGGAGTGGGAGAATGAAGAGAGATCCTTAAATAATCCATGGTATTTTCAGGGAGCCATATTCTCACTAACTGGGGATCGTGGAGACTCCAATCAGCTCTAATGAGAGCCAAGATTCTAATTGATTTAATAAGTGCTCAATGTGAAGTGTATGGACCATCGGGCAGATCATTAAAAGAACGTACGGGATCTGAACTGAACTCGGCTTTAGGTGCATGACATTTCCTTACAGAACTTTTTACACACTTTGATGATTCAAAGGAGAATTTGTGGTTTTAGTATTTGTGCACTCATTTTTGATGCCTGTCTTTCATTTCAGGAGGCAAATTTAACTTGTTTTTTGCACAAGTGAAATCAGTTAATTGAGAAATATCTCCATGGGGGCGTGTTTGTTTCTGAAGTTTCTATGCAGGGAGATATTTCTAATGTCCGTGTTTATAATGAAGACACATCTTTTCATTTAAAGGCATGTTTTGAAGTCTGTTTTGATGTTCAGCCAGTACTTTATTTACACAGGAGATGGGTAGACTGATCAATTAGTTGGGATGGCATACATCATCGACTACTATTTTTAGGGGTTGACAAATTTTTGTTTGGAGCAGGAAAAAACTAATGTTTACAGCACTGTTTCTGCTGGAAGCAGTAGACCAGAGCAGAAGTTGCCAATGACAACAAAACAAACGAAGCACAGTAGTTTTTCACCCAACTGGACATCAAAGTCAAATGCGCATTATGCAGGATGAGGCTAGCTTAGCATGATTCTTCCAGCACGATGAGGACTCACTGACTAAATCATCATGAAAACGTTGCTCTTTTGGAGCAAAAAAAACCAGACTGAAAGATGATGGAAAACTACTGGTTTGGTTCTAAAAGGGCAGTATTTAGCTCACCTGGTAGAGCGGGCGCTCTATAGACAAAGGCTCCAGCTCCTCGATGCTGCTTGCCCAGGTTGGAATCCCAGTGTTGTATCAAAGCCAGTTTCCCCATCGATTATTCGTTCCCCCTCCAGTTCTGTAGAAGTCTCGTCCCGTCCACACACCCGACCGAGAAAGGCATTCTCGACAAAAGGACTTTATTCATGTTTATACTCAACAAATTTATAGTAACGAATACTACAATGTATAAAATAGAGTTTTCCAGTTTCCATTTATATGCCGATTTTATGTGAAAATGATTGCTCGATAAAGCATTGGTCCGTTATAGCAGGGGGAACACATCCTGATGATGAATGGGGCAGAGCTGGAGGGGGGACAGATCTTGATGGGGAAACTTGCCCTAACGCAACACTGCCCTGATGCCACCCCTGATTTTTTTTTTTTACTTCGAACATAATTACTAAGACAGTTGCTCCTATTATTATCAATTTTTCCAATCGGCCATATTTAGTATATTATATTAGTATATTAGCCTTTTTTTGTGTTGCAGTTGTTCAGTAGAACCAGATCTGTAATTAACTCATTGATAATGGTTCTTCTTTGTTCTTCTTATAAGTGGGAATCTAATATTTGCAGCAGCTTTTTGTTTGTCAATAATAATTTGAATTGCTGTGATTTACTCCATAAACTGTGCATGTTATCTTGAAGTTGTCATTCATTATTTTAAAATGCTTGCTCTCTTCGTCACCGGTCTGGCTTACATGTTGTCAGCAAACTCATTACTTTGTGTCAGATAAAGCAGCCAACACGGATAACAGCCATTCTCTTAAACTCCCAGGGGTGTTGTTATTATTTCATTCATATACTAGCTTGCGCTATCATCTTACCAAGCAAAGACTGGAAGAGCTTTTGGGAGCAGTATTAGAAGAATCCTTCCTTCAGAACCCACTTTGCACACAGCAATGTTTTATGGATGCCTGTTTTAGTTGGACTGATGGCGCTGTGTTGGTGGGTGCTGCATGTGAGCAGACTGCCTTCCCGCCTGCACTCAGAACAGCCTGTACCATCCGGCAATCTGTACATTTGGCAGGAAGATGAACGCTATCTCCATCTTTATCAGCCACACACATAAAACCACACAACATACAAGCTGGCGTGTTGCTTTCACAAAATAGTTTTATTGGTAAAAAATAGAACTACTTGCACAAGCACATTGAGACAACTGTATCAGAACTTGTGAACTTGTTCATCATCACAAATATGCTCCGGCAAAGTAAGAAGTGCTAAAGCATTCACAAAAATAAGCTGCAGTTATCAAAATTATAAACCAACATCTCGGTACAGTATATGCAGCAGAGTTGTGTCTCTGTCGACTTTTAGGACCTAGTCACGTTTGCACTCTGGCCATTTAGAAGCAAATGAAATTGCGTGCCGATGATCAAGCTGCACAGCCACAAAAAATAGAAATCTTTAGCTCGTATTTCCCTTCTGAATCGTATCAGACAGAAAACACTCCCTTTTCTTTATCCAGAGTGCCACTACTGTCGTGTCTTCGTACTGGTCCAGAGAGCTTGAAATGCTCCTTCATTTGAGTCAAACCGCTGTCGAATACTAACACAAAGTAAAAGTGCACTGAGTCGTCTTCTTATAAAGAAGATATGGCATGAGCATGGTGTTGTATTATATACCGAAAACAATCTGAAGAACTACTGATCCTTCAGTAAAAACAAACTCCTTATAAACCTAGTACAGTTGTCACAGACCAACAGTGAATCAGAATTCTTGGTTTTGATATTTTATTTTTTCTAGAAAATGCCACACTCGTGTCTTCTTTATGGAATTCTCATGCCCAGTGAAGTCTTGCTGTGCTTGGGGAATGAGAAATAAAGAGGATTTAAAATAACCCTCGAAAGCTGCACTGGACTGTACGCAAGCATCTAGTTGACTTGAGACTTAGTCTGGCAGAACAAATCACAAATCCATAAAACATTTGCAAATGCATAATTCATGTACAAACAACGCAATAAAAAAATAAAAAGAACTCCAGATATTATTAAAACGTGTCATCATGAGACAATTTGGCACATTCTCAAAACACATAACGTGTCGGTATTAGTTGATGACATGGCACATTCTTTACTTGTTTATTGCATTGGTTATGGTGCCTGGGCAGTGAGTTATTGTCAGGAGGACAGTTCTGCTGGCTGCAGGCTGAGTTGGGAAAATTGGCTGAAGCAGGGTGGGGTGGAAACATGGCCCTAAAGGGCTGCCAGGGCCAACAGCGGTTGCCCACAGAGATGCCTGCGGTGTGCCAGCAGCAGCCTGCAGGTGGCGAGCCGAGCTTAGCCATCTGCTCTTCCCCCAGGAAGCTGCATGTTTATGAGAGAGAAGGAGAGAATTTGCAGTTCTATACATCACAGCCTGCCAAGTCTTGTCTGAAGCTTGAACACAATATTCCTCCCTTACCCATCCCTCACAGCAGAAAGGTAGACGCACTCTAGAAAATAAGCACCAAAGCACAGCCGTGCAACTGACATATGAGTAGGTGGGGTGGCTGGAGTTGTTTATGTGTGCCTGGTGTGCATGTCAGGGGAGGGGGACACGCTTTCAATATGCATCAGCATTCTCTCATCAGAGATCACATCCATGTGACGCATGACACAAGCAGAGCAGGGGAAATAAGAGAAAAAGAAAGAGTGAAAGGTAGGTATAAGAGGAGCATCGGCAGAGTCAAGTGGATGCGATTGAAGACACTGAGACCTGCAGGTGTAGACTGGTAGCATATGCGCACTGCTGACGCACTTGAAAAACAAGTCACATATGGAGAATGACTCAAACCTTTTTTAGCCACCTGCTGCACAGCCATCCAGCCGACTCAAGAAGCTTCTCAATTTCCGCTTTTGCCCTATGCCGCTTCGCCGCTAAATATCCGCTCATCAACATGACACTGCCCGATGGCGTTTCAGAGGAGAGCATTTTTCCTAAAACCTCTGACCGGAGAGGTGGAAATGGAATTAGTGGAAGCAGCATGAGCAAAGAGTCTTGCTTAAAGCTTATGCCGTGTCGTGGTGAGAGAGAAAAAAAGATGCCCCCTCCCTAAAAGAACTTCGCTGACTGACATGCACATACTCTCAGACAATAGAGACGTTCTACTATTGAATTTTGTTTCCATGGCAGTGCAGAGGCAAGATGACAGGAGTGAAAAGCACATGCAAGAAGAGAAAAAAAGAAAAAAGTGTCTGAATATTTAAAGTGCACATAAAGGCACACGTAGCATGTCTAAGCATGTGGGTTTGCATGTCTGGAATGGGTTGGGATGGGTGGCTTGCTACTTACAGGCATGTTTGTGTTTGGATGGCAAAATGAAAACAGCACATCAGATTGTGGACTCTGCTGAAGCAGTGAATCTCTTCCTGTCAGTTTCTCTCCATCCCTCTCATATTTCCACCTGCAGAGAGAGACGCAGGCATCTTTTTGTCTGCTTTTCTGCATTTTCTTTCTTAAAACCAGCCCAGCAGCCCACTTCTCTTCCTCCTTGACAGTCCTCTTTGAACAGTTACAGCAGGGTAATGTTTCTACAGCTTTTCAGGCACAGGCATTGTGTGGCTCAGTCTTCTACCAGGCATTCCGCTGTATTAATACACAGACAGGCTCCACACAGCATGCTTTAGAGGCAAAATATCAACATCATTCTAGTAGCTAACAAAAATATGACTATTTCAATCAATTCCAGGTTGCATTCTAGTGAATAAGTATACAAAAACTATAATGGCTTGCTATGAAAGGGGGTTTTACTTACTGCTCTCAGGTTTTATATTGCCTTTTTCATTCAAATGGGAGGGTACTGATACAAACGATTGTAAATAGCAGCTGAATGATTGCTTTTTTCTCTAAATTCAAACCTTTGGTGAGGGGGGGAAATCTACACGGAAGGCTTCCTTATTTGCTTAATCCATTCCCCGGGGAGATGTTTCTGTGATTTGTTAATGAAGGATGTCTGCATTTGGTTAGCGGCTTCCTTCAGTCCTGCAGCACCTTATCCTCGCTCCTTACACATTCACACTATTCCAAGGCGCTGCTTGGGGAATACCTCCACTGCTTGTGCTTGCAAAACAGAAAAAAAGGAGACGAGCAAGATAGAGGAGAGAGGAAAAATGAAATCAAAGTAGTTGCCCTCCTCTCTTTTTTTTTTTTTTTCTCCATCTCAGTTTGAAGAAGACCCAGAACGCTGTGATGGTTTCCTTTCAGGCTCGTCTCCATTTAGCCGTATAGCGTGCGCAGCGCTGCTTTATTACACATAGTCCTGCAGGCTGTAGCCAGTCTTATTGTCTAATGGGGAGAGAGAGCAGTACTGGTGCTGGAGCTCCTGCTGCTGTTGGAGCAGCTGTTGCTGCTGCTGCTGGAGCAGCAACTTGTCAGGGGGAGGGAGCAGAACCAGGTCTTGAGGGCCATGCCTCTTCCCAGAGCAGGACATACAGAAAATAAAGCCCCCCACAAACAGAAAACCTGCTGAAACAAAGGCCACGTACACAGCACCCCCAGGCTCAAATTTATTGCTCTCGGGAACGCTGGAGTCCAGGAAGTTGGTGATGACCTCGTTGGTAAACCAAGAAGCAGGCACCAGACACAGAAAGCCTGCAGCGATGAAGCAGCCGCCGCTGGCGATGGCAGCGTGCCGCTTGGAGCGTCGTCCGCCCCCCCAGCGTGTGCATTTTAGTCCCAGGGACGCAAGGCAGAGGCCCATGGCGGCGAGTACGCAGCACAGCACCATGGTGGTGCGAGCAGTCTGCAGGTACGCAGGGAGCGAAAGCACCGAATACTTTAGTGTGCAGCTGAACATGCCGGTGCTGTACCATGTGCAGTCCATCCACAACCCCTGCATCTGGGAGATGGCTGTGATGATGTTGGAGCCCACGTCTGCACTGACCTTCCAGTTGGGCAGCAGGGTGGCCACCGTGGCACCCATGATGCCCAGCAGTGCCAGGACAAATCCAAATATCTGCATGCCTGTGGATGCCATGCTCCTTTTCAAGTCAGTCCTGCTGCTGCTGCCTCAGCCGTTGTCCTCTCCAAGCAGCATTCACCCGGCGCCAGCCAGGCTTGTCGACCCCTCTGCCCAGCTGCCTCTCTATCTCTCCTCCTTTGGTAGTGCACCAGCTGCCAGTTAAATCCCCAGTTCCTCAGCTGCGGCTCCACTGAACTGGAGGAGAGAGACCAAAATGAGAAATTGAAATGAGTGTGTCTCCTTGCACTCCCCTCTTCTTTTTCCTCATCTCATTCACCTCACACAAGCGCTGACTTTTTCTGGCTGGAAACAAAGGACAGCATGAGGCATGAGTGGTAAGAGCTGGCTCTGGCTGACAGTGGGGTAGGTGAGTCTAACACCGGGGGGTTGTTGTGCATTTTCTATATGCTGTCTTTTCCTTTGCTTTAACAGATCCCCATAGAGCTGTTATTGGAGAGGGAGAAATGAGTTTGTGGTATTTGCAATGCTCAATAGCTATGTGGACTTAAAGCTGCAGAGCCTCTATATACTATAATACCACTTCCCTTTCTGTACCGTTTACCTCATAATCTGAGCCAAGCTTTTAACCAATTACACAACGTTGGATCGGGGTGCGCATTATAATGTTGGCTGCCAAAGAATTCAACTTTTTTATGCTAAGCCGGCGCGCTGTGATTATTACTTTTTTTTATTTATTTATGTATTTCTATCTGTCTTAATCATCTCAGAGGTCAGTCTAGTTGTTGGCTGTTGTTTATGATCCGATGAGGGGAATGCTGAAATAATCTCTTACCCCGGCTGGTGCAGAGCTGGCGCCGACGCGTTACGTTGTTCGCAGTGATCCTTGTAAACACACACTGAAAGACAGCAGGCTGGTGAGGGGGCGAGGACGATTCAGCCCGGACCACGGGTCCATTCAAGCCATCCATTTCCTTAGCAACAGCGCACGAGAGACCACACAGACTCAATCGGAGCCTGCGAGAAGTAACCGTGGAGCTGTCGCTGTCTCCCTCTTTCTCCTCCTCCTCTCATTGCTCAGCTCTCTCTCTCTCTCTCTCTCTCTCCTCTCCCGTTCGCGTGTGTGTGTGTGTGGGTGTGTGCGCTCTGCCTCACAACTTCAACCGCGGTACCTCTGTACATCGATAAAACATTGATTAATATTTTATTTTCGACTCAAATCCACCACTTTAAAATCTAAATAGCTACTAGAAAATTGACAAAACAAAACTTAGAAGAACATAAAATAAATGACTACAAGTTAGAAACATAGCCGAAAAACGGCCTTTTTTCCCCACCATATTTTGATCTTGGTTGTTGGAACACGAGCGCAGAGCCCTGGAAGGGAAATCCACCAGAAAAGAAGAAAATACATATTTTGGGATCACGTTTCACCACGTAGTGTCTCCGCGTTTTTGACGGCTTTATCTTCCCCCCCAAAAAAACCAAACAAACATAAAACGCGTGTTCAGGTTGTGGCGTTATTTCTGAGGAAGACAATAGAAAGCGCACCGCGGCACGCGGAGATGCGTAAAGACAGCTGGTGATGGCTGCGCTTTTTGCTTCCTGTCTAAGACTTTCGGCCGGTTCAGAGTGGAAATGTGGACCATCTCGAACAGCACATTAACTCAGTTATACATTTATCACTGAGTAAAACATATTGATATTAATCATAAGACCACAACAGGGGGGAGAGGGGGAGTCAGAAAGAGGCTCATTGATTCAAATTCATGATCCATGTGACAGAAACTGCTTGATTTATTTAGATTATAGAAAAAAGCATGCTGTCCACTTTTAAGACCTTCCAAATAACAATAAACAAATTCTGGTTTTAGGAAGCTCAGGATGAAACATTTTCTACTGTGATGACGATTTTTACTCTTATTTCTTGTGCAGGAAATGAGGTTGCAACATATCCAACAAAAGACAGCCTCAGAGCAATGTGGCATCCAAACAAACTGAAATGTGATTATTAAATGATCACAATCCCTTTGATCTTCCTCATTCCTGAGTAGAAAAGTGTATATAAGCTTTTTCAGACTAATATTTTAGTGACATTGTCCTCTGATAGCGAAGTGCATTCACTTAAGTTTTTTCACCCAATAATTTTAATTCTAATGAAGTAGCTTAAGATGTTTTATTGGGCCTTAATTTAAGTGAAGGATCCTAATATTTCTTCCACAGCTGCTGACGTAATTTTTGAATCGATAACCATGTTGTGATCCAATTCTATATCCACAGTCACCTCCTGATTTTTGTCTAAATCAGACATTTCCAGCACTTTTCCCTCTGGGATTGATGAAGTATTTTTCATTTCACTCAGTAAACATAGTTAGCATATTTAGTCTTTTGACATGCTTTGTTCTCCAATCAGAACCTGTGTTTAAACACTTTAATCACTGATGTCTGTTTTGTATACTGGATGGGGAGACTGGTGGTGCAATCAGAAGTGAGCATATTGAGGCTCTTTTCAGACCAGAAACATGTGTCTCAAGTGATTACATCATAAGTGGACAGCATGAATATACCCAGGAAGCACTGAGGGCAGATTCAGATGCAGTAGTGCTTTTCACTAACATGGATGCAGAAACGGGTCTGGAGCCGCTCTATGAAGATGTGGGACTAAAGTTCTCTTATTGTTAATTCAAAAGCAAAAAAAAACAGAAATTAGGATTTATCATTCTTCTCATAATCAGTTACTTTCAGAGATGTTCCACAAATCAGAAATCAGTAAGTGTTTCCTTAGTGTTGTTATAGATGCTAGTAGGAGGCCTAAAGGAAAATCAAAGAGGAGATTTATGGATGTAGTGAAAACTACATTAATTTAGTTGATGATGAGGCAGATGATTCGCTGTGGCGATCCCTGAAGGGAACAGCTAAAAAGTAAAAAAGAAGATTGATGCTTTTCAGTCATGGATTCCTTGTTTATAGGCGTGAATCATTTGGAGCTAATAGTCAGATTGCTCCTTTTTTATTTAAATCTGTGATTCAAAATATTTTGCTCTACTACATGTCAGTCTGCTTCAGAAGTCTGTAAACCTTGATATATATAAATAAATAAATAAATAAAAGTATACTTTCTCCCATACCTTAAATAGAGAGTACCAACTTCTCCAGTAGAACAGGTGAATTTAGAGGCTCCTGCTCAAACAATTTATAGTGTAGAACTAATTTATCCATAAGTTGATTTTGGACCTTCAACATGTTATGTTGTGTACAAACCAATGTTTATATTGTTATTTATGAGGTTGTAGGTATGAGCAGTTTTGGGAGGCGGGTTTGTAATTAAGCTTTCATCTTTGGAATGGAGCTGGCTTTAAGAATGCTAAAGGAACTGATCAGTAACTTGACTTTAACATAATAAATGCACTAATTAGGTAACCTGTAAGTATCAGAATTTACCTGTATGTTTTTTGTTTTTGTTTTTTTAATCCACTCACCTTGCCTGAAGCATGAAGATTCCCAAAATGTGACATGTTGATCAAACACGCAGCGATTGGCTTTCAAGGGTCTTATTATTTGTGCTCTACTCTTTTGCTCTGTAATGTCACCCAACCTTACAAAATTGAATCGATCACATACTTGCATAGAGCTACCCCGTAATTATAATGCAGTACTGCTGTTACAAGATGAGAAGTGACAGATGTAAAGTCATGATCAAATGTCCAATCACAGCTGTGCTACACCACCATGGGAGGGGTAATCTAATTTAGACAGAAGGAATAGCAGCTATCATTATAATCAGATGAGCGGGTCAGATTTTGTATTCTATAAGCTTTGGTCTGTTTATGTCCTAGACCAGAGGCCAGAGGACTGTATGTACTCCACCAAACCAAAAGTGACCCTCCCCAGAGCGTCATCTCCGTCAGTCAGCGGGAGGCTAAAACTCACAGCTGCTGCCCTGTCTTTACCCGTCTTTCTTCTCTTCTCCGTAGAGGACATAACAAGTGAGGGAGTGGCTAGGTCGGCCTTGATTCATGAATGACAAAGAGGACAAAATGATCGAGGGGGGAAAAAAAAAAATCATCCAGGACTAAAAGACCTGATATCCTTGTAAATGCAGATGTGTGATGTTGTAGTTTTTGCTGCATGGGCAAAAGAGTGGGGGGGGGAGCATGCTGTGGGAAATTGTTTAGCTTATCTTTCAACTATAGCTATTAGTTGCAGTGATGTGTAGCCATCATGTGTGGAAAGGCTGGTAGCAACCGATTTGTTTAGCTATTGATCTGTTTGTTTAATTTGACTCTGCTGTCTCCACCCTCCATCATCCCCCCCCCCCGAACTACCCCTGAGAGACCCTTCACTTAAAGTGGGATCTAGCCAGCAAGCGGGATGGCGCACACCACATTACCTCTGATGTTGGCGTCGACCTTCAGCAGCAGCACATTCTCAAAACTCCGTGTGGGATACCACTGCAGCGAGATGTGAAATTTTCCACTTTCCTGCAGACACACTACAGCATGGCGTGTGATCTGTCGACTTGTAACAGATGAGATCTTAAGTGCTGATGCTGGTGTTGTTCTGTTGGGAGTGAGATAAATAAATAAATAGATTATCCAGGGAATGGTTTGAAAAGAGAGGGAAAAAAAGATGGAAGGAGAGAAGAGGAAAATACAGTTGACATGCACCCGGTGAGTGCAGACATTTGATGCTGCGATGTGTGAAGATCTTGCGGGCTGTTGTTAAGTGTGGTCTCCTTTTGTTGTCTCACCCCACAGCAGTTTCTCTAGCCTTTCTGCAGCATAGCTCTGAGGAAGGACCAGCCACGCTCACTTTTTTTTTTCTTCGCCCACATGAGGAGCTTTTATCGATCAATTTGCATTTTACCCTTTTATGTCCTCCCCTGCGTAATTGGTTTTCATGCTCATCGTCTTGCAAGGGCCGTTTGTTCGCAGCTAAGATGCAAGGTGTCGTCTGATAGCTGTGATGTTGCTGTCAACGCTGTCTTTTTTTTTTTGTGTGTAGCGGGGCCCCAGTCCACTTTCACCACGCATAATATGTGTAAACCTGTCCCAGGCAAAACGGATGTGACACATTGTCAAATTGCCAGCGATGGCTTGGCTAAATCTTCTCTTAATCTTTCTCCGTTATGACATAATTCCCAAGTGTACAATAATAAAAGACATTTATGAGCTTTTAAATATCCCATCACATCTATTTTCCCCTATACTGCCCTCATTTCCTGCACATTTTTGGGCAAAGTTCAAGCTTTTTCTTTTGACAACAGCATCTCTCGGAGGAGCTGAACTTATTATAGACTAAGGCTGCAGTCTTGAATGTCCTGTGTTCATGGGCCACTTCATAGGAAGTATGCTGGAGTGCATGCACAGAAAGCTAAAGCCATTCCTTCTTAAACCCCTCAAGCAGTATCATCCCAGTATATTCAGTGGTACCGACTGCTGCCTTCTCCTTTCCAAGGGGCTGCCTCCTACTTCTGATGTAATGGAGGATGTCCTCTCAAGGTATTGTCATGATTAATGCAGCTCTTCCCTCTTTGGTTGCAGGATTTCTGTGAGCTTCTCTCTCTCTCTCTCTCTCTCTCTCTCTCTCTGTCTCTCTCTCTCTCGTATTCCCTGGCTGTTTATAGCTTCCTTCCATCCCCCTGCTCTTTCTCAGAACCTGCCATTATGTAAGCTCAAGTGCTGGTGGTTCAGGTGGTGCCCCAGAGCCCCTGCCATCTCGTCTTGGTTACGCTTAGAGGGACATGACAAATTACTGCTCACACCCCATTGGGCAAGAACTCACCAAGAAAGATACATCGGTGATGGAAATAAGGGGGGGAAAGGGAAGTTGGAGCACCACAGGGCAAACGCTGGAGTAATGGAGTTCCCTGCTGAGCTTTGGGAAGGTCAAACATGAAATATGATAATGCACAAGTGTGTTAATATGGATGTGGGACTTTTTTTCTCAAGTGGGGCAGAAAAGGTCTTGGGTTGCGGACAAAAGTAGACGTGTGGCTTTTAGCTAGAAATCCTTCACATTTTACCCCCTTTCCCATTCTCCACCAGAGGAATCTCTCCTGTAATACTCGGCAACAGACGGCGCTTCTGCTCAGTCGATCTTGGTTTTGCTATAAAACAGGTTGAGAATCTGTGTAAATGTTTGAAGTTTTTGCTTTGGAAATTGATCGTGTTATGTAAATTGAGAGAATGGGAACATGAGGAATTAGTATAGATCCTTACATAACTTGTTTTTCTAAATACATTTGTTCTCAAAAGCCTAAAATATCTTCTCTTTTTCCCATCAGAGCATTTCTTGTCTATCTGCTGTGCATGCTTGATCTCCAGGAGGATCAGAGGGAGGAGGGTGAACCAGGGGGGGGGACTGATGATTTAATGGGATCGGTAAAACAGCCTGCCTGAAAAGTTCAGGTTCCCTATTAAAGGCAGAGGATAGTGGGGGTTGTGCAGAGAGGCCTGTGGTGAAAACACCGCCAGTAGAGGGACCAGGTGACACCAGGTGATTGAAGGTGGAGTTTCCTTGCATGTTGAGGTTATCAGAGGAAGGATTAATGGCAGGCAGCTGGATATATTACAGTGGTGCTACCTAGTGAAGCCGTGTAGCAAGGCCATACATAAATCATAGCAGCAAAGTGACTTGGACAAGCTGATGGCTGAAATGCTGCAGCCTGTATAGTCCCAATATCGACTTTTCTCCTCACTTCTCTCCTAAATCATGATGTGTGGAATATAAATGGCCTAATTATTCCAGCAGAGAGTGAAATTAAAGGCATTTCTTTTTATTGCTTCTTCCGAGCAGATGGTGGTCTGATCTTGCATCCTTGAAGCACTGATAAAAGCATTTCACAAATCGAAATATGAAATCCATATTAAATTCTTTACATGTTGATGTGGCAGGTGGAGGAATTCATTGTCATAACACGGAAACAAATGATGTAGCCTTGGCACCCGGCGCTCTTGACAATGCCTGTCACATGGCCTCGGTTTTAAGATGTGAACTAAAAGGGTTATTCATCACAACAAGTGGACCCTGAAGTCATCGTTCAGTGTTAGACATGACAAAAATCAACATTCAAAGTGGAACAGTAGATTTACCTAACAGCTGTGGAGTGCATGCACTTGCAGTTAGAACATCCCTCTTTCTATGATCCTCGTCGTAACCATCTAATGCTGAACCCCAGACTTTGAAGCTTTCTCCACGCTATTACAACACAGAGCCTTCAGGGATGTTGAGACAAACAGTCTCCACCACCGCCTTCCCATTAAACGCCACTGCGGCAGGATGCTCGGCCGCAGCCGGGCATCTCTGGACTACACAGGGATCTGTAGATCTGATAAGAGATAGTGCTGCGGTTTACAGCGCTGCCTCAGTTGTTCAAAGAGAAGGGGGCATCTAAAATGCTCATTAGAAATCCTTTGCACGACCTTGGACCACTTTAGCTTTCTTCCCCTAATTATCGACGCCAGCCCCGAGCCCAAAGCAAAAAGCAGCTGTGAACGAGTGAGTCACACGGTCCACAAATACAAGCTGCAAAGATGCGCGAAGAGCCCCTCGGGGCTTGTATTCACAACAGGGGGGCTGATGAGCCGAATAAGATGTCCTTTCATTTTACCTTTGTGAAGTGTGAATAGGTGGGGGTGCCTGGGACCTGTGTTAATTGCATGTTTGCTTACTTTTAAACCTTAAATTAAGAGATAAATTACCTGCATTCCTGATCTCTTATGGTTTTTTTCCCTCTTAGCTTTTGTATCCTTCGTTTAAAAAAAAAAAAAAAAAAAAGAAAAGTTCTGCTTTTAATTCATTCAATTCAGACGGGCAATTAGTTACTGATGTAGAAGTTTATTCTTAGCTTGCTATAAAAGAACTCTTTGAGCATCTTAAAAAGCACCTAATGCCTAAGAGCACTTAAAGGCAATGAAATATATTATTATTATTATGACTAACGTTGCGGATGTGTCTCCATGGAGCCCCATTGTCAGTCTGCTCAGCCACTCAGCTTACAGTTCGGCTCAGTGCTCCCTCACCGGGAAAGTAAGGCTGTTACCAACTATGGAAAGATAGACAGCCGACTGCTCTGCTTTGCTGCCCACTGTCTGGCTGTGCCATTGTTCCACACACAGCAAAAGATCACCCTGATTGTACAGAAACGCCTCCGGCTATAACATGCAGGACTGAATGGGATCATGTGAAACATCCTTCAAAGATGATGACCTTTTTTTTTTCAGTGCTGCACAAGCGCAGATGAAGAGATTCAGAAATAGTCTTGAGCCCATCAAGATAAAATGTGCGGATAATGCTTTACAGGAGAATAAGCGATCGAATGAAGAGAGAATATATTTGGATGTACAGTAAATGGGCTTTAAAGTTAAGGATCCAAGAGCCACGCTTTGCTGAGTCTGGCACACTTATTTCAACAGCATGTCATGTCAGCTTAGAGCTGACACAGGGAGGATCGGGAGGTGGCTGCCAGTCTGCAACTGGAGCTGAAATTCCCACCACCAGTCCTTTACTGTAATTCAGCTCAGATTTCCAAACAGACCACTGCCCAAGGCGGCGTTTAAGTCCTGTTCAGGAGGAACTAAATTTATATGGATTGTAAAGTAGATCAGTTGGAAAAGAAATATCAGGTCAGCTGTAACACTGACTGCATTACAGTGTTGGGTTGAACCTTTGCTTGATCATAAGGCTTTTATAATTCATTTGTTTTTCTTTTTTTACTTTGTTTATTCTGTGGGAAATGTTCATTGGGGTCAAATGGCTGCCTGATTTAGTCTGGCTGGGCTGTGAGAATAGAAAAGACAAATAAGTCGGGAGCTGTTGCTTTAGTTTGTTCTGCAACACTGGTGGGAAATATTTCTGCTCAGTTGACCTTCAAAAATTTACATCTACTGCATACATTATTCAGAAATATGCTTGCTAAGCTGAGCTTCCCAACATCAGGGTTTAACTGGGGATAGTTTACACTTTCTGAAAAGATTTTGTTGGTTTTCCCCAGGAGTTATAATTCCCTTTATCCAGTCTTCCATGAAGCAGGAAGCAGGATGCGGGCTCTGTCTGGTTTCGTACTCGGTGAAAATGCTCGAGACGTATTGACAGACTTTGTGAGGAAGAGGTGCATGCTGCAGTGAGTCAGACTTGTAGGTATTAAGAAAACTCACTAGTGATGCAGGGACAGAGAGGGGCTCAGTTTCTATGGTCCACTGCACAGGTGTTACTGTGGCAACCGGAACCAGCTCTCCAGCCAGCCATGCTGCGTCATCTTATTTCTACCCCCCTTTTTTTTTGTTTTAGCTCAGTGTGTCAATCCCTTTCTCTCTCTCTCTCTCTTTATACAGCTTTTGTATCTCACTCACCGTTTATCATGAAAGTTTTCCTCTCACATACTTTGTATTCTGTCATCACACCTGCCAGCTCTTTTGTACCACCGTTTTTCTCGCAGGTGTAATCCCTGCTAACATCTCCGCTGTTTGGATTTCCTCTTGCTGTCTCTGTGTGTGTAGGTGGACGTGGGAGTCGTTCACTTCACCCCTCTGGTTCAGCCCCAGATTCAACAACCTTTCAAGCTGGTGGAGAAAGTCGTCAGGAACATTTTCCAATTCCGTAGAAAGCACTGCCACAAAGGAGTAGAGTAAGCATCGTTATGAAACTTGACATGACTTTATCCTCAACTTTTCTGTTACTTTTTAATCTTCATCCTCATCTGTCATTCTCTCTCTACATTTTTCATTCTGCTCTGATAGCGGTGTCCTCATCTCATCGTTAATTAGAGTGGTTTTGGGGTTTTTTTCCTCGCGTGTACCACTGACAGATGAAGACACAGCTTTTTTTCGGCTTTTTGTAACCAAACCCGTAACAGTGGAGTAACTTCAGAGCTCTATTCAAAACCACTAGCAACCAGCCCACACAGCCGTGTTCATGTGCACGCTGCCCATCGCCCCCGTGCTTGTTGGGGAAGGGTATGTGGGCCCGATTAACAAAAGAACACAGGCTGTGTGAAAGAGAGCAGCAATTATGAGTCATTGAGGTGGCACAGGAAGACGAGGCAGCGTATTTTATGTAACAGTAACGGAGTTGGCGGCAGCAGCATCAAATTGGTGAGGAAACATCAGCGCTGAAGCAGCTAAAAGGTCTCTGTGCTGCAGAGGGTTTGGAAATGGCAAACGTTCACAAACTCGCTGCAAAAGAATACAAATGCAGATCTTAGTCAGGGAACTGTCTCTAAAGATAAAAAAAGAACTGTCTTTGTTGAATGTAATGGAAGTTGAAAGTCAGTAAAAAATAATAAGAATTTTAAATTTAAATCAGGACTTTTTATGCTAAAAGTTTGTGAGTTTTCCCGACATTCGTTGACTACATGAATTAACAATTCATGAGCCGCGCTTTGTGTGATTTCAATTAACTTCACAGAATTGAAATAATTGCTGAGGGATAATTTCTTTCTGTTTGAACTTTCTAATGCCATTAAACTTGCATGATCATTAAGATATCAAAGCGACCTGAATGTTGAAATCGGTACCATCTTATCTTCTCACATCTCACACTGCAGAAAGCTGTTCCCTGAGGCATGCCGCGCGGAGCTGACACAGGAAATGATGCAGAAGGCAGACGTGGACCCCATTCTACGCCCCACAGAACTCACCATACCCCAGATCAGGGCTTTAGCGGATGCCTACGCTCATCTCTGCACCCATGAGCCCGGTCTCCTCGGCTACGAATTCAGAGAGGAGCTCAGACTGAAGCACCTCGCTCGGTATAAAAAAACAGCGTCGGACGGACACGCTGAGCAGCACAGCTCTGAGTGCTCTGCAACCCTGCTGAAAAAGCGTGGAAACCCAGAGAAGCCTACTAAGAGCTTCTGTTAGCAAAGAGAGACAACAGACTGCTTTTAGCCTTGACATTTCCACCTGGCATAAGCATGCATTTTTAAACCTTCTTCTTGCACCCAGGGAGAAATAGGCTATTTGGAATACATGAATGGTGTAAGCGCACCATTTTCTAGGATGTGACAGGTGATAGTCACAGCCATGTGTTTTGGGGATGAAAAAAAGAAGGCAGGATAGTAAGTGTATCTTTATGTCCCAGTTCTTTCTGCAGCTCCATCTAGCACCTTGTCTTGTGGGACCTGGAAGAAATGTCAGTGTTTTCAGGGTGATTTAGAGAATGAGAACATGGCAGCGCCATATCCAGGACATTTTTCCTTCCAGAGTGTATTGCTCAGTCACTTGGGAGACAGCTTAAAGGGTTGAAGAAATTGCTGCAAATTTTTCAGCTTGAAAAAAAGCTTGTAATATTCTAAACCAGGACTCTTATTAAAGGATTTTTTTTGTGTAAATATCTGTTGCTTTTTTTGTGTACATATGTTTCCCTGCTGTTCACAATCATCTAAATACCCAGGTTGCCAGATAAACTCTGTCAGGCTGAGAATGAGCCAAAATAATGAAATATTATCACCTATTTGAATTAAATCTGAATTATTAATGGGTAAACACTTGCTACAAAAGTATAAAACGTAACTAATATGAACCAGTTTTTGATATTTGAAGATTTATATCGGTCTAAGCGTTACGAGTTTTAAATACTTCTCTCTGAATGGTAAAATAGATTGTCTCTGGCAGAACATGGTTGTGCTGCTCCCTGCCAGTGTGGCAGATGGTGCGCTTTGGTCTACTTGCCAGAGGGAGACTTCACTCAGTTTTGATGAGAGGTGGGTGATAATCGCCAACAACAATCGAGAATCTACATGGCTGATATGTAGGAGGGCAGTGTGTATTACAGCCCGCTCAGTGACCCAAAAGAAACACATGCAGCTGTTGTGGCATGCTTATCTTTTGCTTTAGAAGGAGACAAAACAAGAGGATTTCACTGGTGGGAAATTATGTAGGATGGATGATTGGCAGCCTAATTATGTAAGATTTTCATGTATGAGTATAAATACTTTGACTATTCAGAGGTAACTTGATTTATTTTGACTTTGTCTCATTACAGAAATTTTCTTCAGTATCCTAAATGTCCATCTGATCAGATCATCAGTTGGTATCTGAAATTCGGTTTAGAAAAAGCCATTAAAATAGATGCCAATATCTCAAACACAAACAATAAACGCAAGCCATGGGCACAGACATTTAAAAGGTCCCCACTGTTCTTAAAAAAGACTTAAGACACCTGCCTCAAAGAGAAGCACAAGACGAGCAGATTTTCTACAACTTTTTTCCTGCAGAGTTTTGCATTAGTATAGGTCTCTTTATGGTCATTTTGTGTCTCATTTGGTTGTCTATGTTAATTGTTACTGGTCATTTTGGGTCTTTCTGGTCAGTATTCATCTATTTTTGATTGTTTTATGTCTCACTTTGGTCATTTTGCATGTGTTTCTTGCCATTGTTGCATTTATATTTATATTACATTTTGTGTTACTCCCTGGGATATGCATATATATAGATCATTTTTCTTAAGGTTAACACCAGAGCACTTTCACTTCACTGGCTCCTGGACCTGTGTCAACTAGGCAGAAGCAATGGTGGCTGCTGTCATGGATATGATTAGAAACTGTCAGTAAATACAAAGAGCTTCTCTTTATATGTCGCTGAAGACTCCTGCCTGGGCTGCAGTGTTTAACAGAATCCTGTCAAACTCAACATTCAGCCTCAGGCCGCTGTGACACAGCAGTAAGACAGTTTGCTGCAGCTCTACAGTTGCGATGCTCAGCAAGCCGCTACGGCCACCTCCAACTTACTTTGGCTTCTGACATAACAGAACAGTCCAGCGTGGAGGCAATTAGAATGCATCACATTAACAGTATATCTATGGTCATATCATGTATTGATTGTAAAAATTTTAATCTAAAAAAAGTAGACATGGTGCATTACATGCATGTTCGCCTCTGCAGTAAAGAACTATCGATGTGGAAATATTCATAGTCAAGCTACTTAGGTCTTCAGACTGGAGGAAATGTCATGGCTATGGAATGTGCAAAATGCACCCTAAGAGTAATGACCCTCAGCCCAACACTCTTCATCATTACCATCATCATGTTTGTAGCAGCAACCAGCCACCATCATGACTTATTTACTCCCAGTGATTTGTCACAGGCTCTAAAAGAGCACAACACGGTCTGTATAGACATAAAGCCTAGCCAAAGAAGCAAAAAAAATGCACACACACCAACATTTTGTTGGATCACCTGCAGTTAAACCACATTCATTCATTGTGGCATCATTTGGATAACTTCATGCACTGTCAAATTATTCATTTCTATCTACTTTCTCACAAAGATCTTGTATTAATGATGGGAGAGTCTGACCACTTTGGAAAGTCTCCAGCACAACCCAAAGATTAAAAGTGGGGTTAAAGTCTGGACTTTAATCAGCCAGTCCATGTGGGAAAATCATGTCTCATGCTCCCCGAACCCATCTTTAACTCTTTAACAATGTTTAGGAATGATTTTGCTGCTGAGGGTGATCATGTTATCGTCATCCTCCAAAGCATAAGGTATTGAAATTTGGTCAATATTAAAATTCATGGATGTATTTAATAAAGTAGTGTGTGGGTGTTTGTAGATTTGAATATTGACTGGTAATCCTATCAGTGAATACAACTGAACCAATATGTGCTTGCAAGAGATTAAAAACTAGTATTTTTATTTGTATAAATTTATAACTCATTAAGGGAGAAGATTGTGATTAATGTACAATTCTTTTGATTGCCTGAAGCTTAATTACAGGTTGGTGATATTTATTTTGGCTCATAATTACAATGATTGTGAGGGCTTTAGAAAAATTAAAAAGAGTGAAACTTTCTTCCAAAGGGCAAACTTAAAGTTCATAACCTTAGAACATATTTGTAGTGAATTTTTAGAATTTAGCAAAATTATGTGAGCTTAGGTAAATTTTGACATTTTCTTTACAAAAGAAATTAAAAATCTAAGGGAGGGTTAGATGAGTTGGTATGGTAAGACAACTTTTCTGTTTGGGACTTTTGTGTCACTTCATCTTTTGTGCTTTAAGGGCTCTAAAATTTCAAATCAAACATATAAAAAAAAATAAGAAATCACATTTATAAAGACTGTTCTAAAACAAAACTCAGATGTTAGTTTTAAGCTCCTAAGTGAAATTCCATTCAGCTCTTATTAGGATTTTGACAGATTACAAGCAGGTGTCTCAAAAACGAGGCTGAATCTTCGTGACAGATCCATTTCATCATGTTCATATATAAAATCCACACACAAAAGCTCTTCCAACTGTTTGGTTTTTTTTTCCCGCATTTCTGTGCCCCATTTCTGTCAGATAATTATGATTCTGTTGCTTCCAAAGCAGGATGCAGAAATCTCCATTTG
>JBBBVU010000021.1:7582156-7598500 GCA_037177055.1 Atherinosoma microstoma | reverse complement strand
CCCCCCCCCCCCCCCCCCCCCCCCCCCCCCCCCCCCCCCCCCCCCCCTACACAAAATGTGAGTTCTAAAAGATTAAATACACTTGGGAAAAAGAAGCTAAAAGATGCATTGGGGCAAAAAGGGGATAAATGGTAAGGGCAAAAGTGAGGGGAAAACGAGACGATATCTCAAAGACAGTAGAATGAGGAAAACCTGAGAAGGTAACTGTTAAAGCGCGCGGAGCATGGCTTGGCTCCTGAGACAGCCTCGCTGTCCAAACCCGTCTGAAGAAAAGACGTGTCACTTGTGAGTGTCACAGGAGAGAGCAGCCAAGAAGTTGATGATGTAATTCAAAATGGCCATGGCTGAATTTCCACTTAAACTGCAGTGATTTCTCACTCTTATAGCAAAAACAAAAAAAACACAAAAGCAGCAGATGTCCAGGAAAACCGAGCATTCTGAAAGTTCCTTGAAGCACTAAGCAGCCATTAACTGCTCCTTATTAGCCTCCAAGTAAAGACAAAAACACCAGAAAACACTGAAAAGAGCTTGTAAGAGTCGGGAAACCTGGGGGAGCAAAATAAAGAGAGGCTGTTTAATATTTAGCATCTTTACACCAACCATCTGCTGGTGTCTGCGGGGCTGAGGGGAGAGCGGTGAATGCCATCTACCACATATGGCTTTTAATAATTCATGTGCGTGCTGCAGCGCCACCTCGGCCTTCTGCACTGCGAAATGTAACTGTGCCTCATTAGGCCGGCCTGCTGGAGCTCCCGTGGAAAATAACAAGACGCACATGCATACCTGGACGCTGACAGACGTGCAACAATGCATAAATAGATATATAACGGAGCAGGTGGCGGGATTGATGAGGAGTTGGGTAAGAGGGAGGGAACATTTTGTAAGCAGTCAGGCGTCGGGGATCGCCTACAGAGGAATACGATTAGCTCATGGCCGCGTTAGTCCAAAAACAAAGAGATCAGACTGAGGTCACAGTATTAAAACATGCCAATGAGCAGAGTTCCATGAAGTACTTGAGTAAATGAGTGCTTCCTGAGTATCCTCCAGGGGTTTTACCTTCACAGCAGAGTGGTGGCTTTCTGTATTGATAAACAAGCAGCCCGTATGAGCCTAATTACTAATCTGAGAGGATTTAGACTCCCCCCCCCCCCTTTCTGCACCTGGGTGAGGAATGCTCCCATGTGTTTATGCTGATGGGTGGTTTGCACTTGAAACTTGTTTAAAAAGTGGGAGGGATGTGAGCTTATGTGCTTTTAATTAATAAAAACTCCCTTGTGGGTAAAATGTGCTGAAAGCGCTCCACGATTATAACAATCTCTTGCTTTTTTTCATGTCAACGCAACCAAAGCACACACATGTAAGCAGAATGGCAACATGGCTTAAGGTTGTCTTTCTAACAAATATGCACAACATGCACCGAGTGGGTGAATATCAATACGAGCGGTATTCCCCCGAAGAGAGAACGTTTGCATACATGCATATACAGTATGTGTCATCCTTCTCTCCACGCATGCTTATCAATTTCCTTGCTTGTGCTGTGAGTGCGTATGAGTGAATAGTTTCCCTGCTGCTGGTGGGAGATTCTGCATTAAAGATCTCCTAATCCAGGCCTCCTGAAGTGTTTCATTACTCTGGGATTCAGTGGAGATTACACAGTGTCACCTCAAGGCCGAAGTGCTGCTGTCAAGCTTTCCGAGCAGACAAGTACACAGCGATCCTGGCATGAAGTTCATTATGTAACCTTTCATCTTATTTCCCTTCTTTCACCTCTGCTAAAGATGCTGTGTGGTTGTTTTGGTTGCCTTTTTATTTTTCCAACAAGATTTGTTCATAAGTGGTGAATTTGCAGGAGAATTTTATCTGAAGTGTGGCACTGCCCAACTTAAAAGTGATTCATTTTTAATGTTCGTGCAGATCAGGATTTCCTTTATAATTCTTTTTCAGCCCAGGCTAGGCAAAAGTCTGCAGTGTCTGATCTTGTGGCTTAATCTGGTTTGTCATAGCTTTACCACAAAGTCACACAGTCTCACAACATTTTGCGTGTACTGAAGCAAATGTAATGTACATTTTCCTTTAAACCTGTTCTTGACAAGATCTGCTTTTTCTGCCTCCTGTTGACTCTAAAAAGAAGTGAAGCCCAAGATACTATATCAAAGGAGGAGTGAATACTTAACTATAAAACTTCAACTTTATCTTTATATAAACTACCAGGACCTTCATGAATCATTAAAGCAAATAAAGAGTAATAGGAAAACACATTCGCAGAGTTTTTTGAGGTAGAATAAATCTTTTGACCCCAAAACAACAAAAGTAAGACATGCTTTGTGACTTAGTGATTTTTTTTCCCTTTGCTACTCCTTGGCTGCTAGCTCACAGTTTTTGTCACACAAGGGTGACACAGACCCAGAGTCTCTGCTTTCAGATACCATATTTGTGTGGTTTGCTTGAAATGGAGAAATTAGGCATGTTTTTGTAACATGCCCAACTAATTGCTTGGGGGGTTTGCAGTGTTTCGTTTGGATGCCAATGCATGGTAGAGTCTTTTAGCTGAGGTTTTCCCCCATGACTTTTGTATGCCACATGTTAGGATTGGTGCTCCCTAGTGTTTGCAAAGCAAAGATCTCCTGCTACAAGGAGCTCTCGTCAAGAAGAGTTAAAGGCAGGAGGAGTTGGGTTGTCTTTGAATACAAGAAAAAAAAGAATAATATAGCTCTGGTACCAGTTCTGGTAATATTAGGTTGTTTATGTGGCATTAAAAGAAAAAGAAATAATACCTGAGATACAGACGGTCTCTTCTCCCGGCCTCTTTTAGTGAGGTTATCGAGGCCTTTTAGTGAGGAAAACAGGCCTCTTTTGCGCTGTCTGCATGTGACAGACAAAGAGCGCCTCCTGACTGTGGCCTCGTCTCTGGAACAGATCTGAGAAGATACACCATCAACAAGAAATTCCATGTAATCAGACCATCTTAATTAGTTTATTTTCTTCGATCAAAGCCCAAGGGGAATGTACAAAAGTTGTGCTACTGATTAAAAGGTTTTCGGATTCTGTCTTGGATCAGCTCTTTAGTTGTTCATCTACTCTCTGCAACCTCTCTTACCAGCGCATGGAAGGAAGAGACAGAGAAAATCCCCAGGCGTCCTAATGTGGCCTTGGTGGGTCGGCTGGCGATGGCAAGCAGGCTCTTTGGGTTAGGCAGCTCTCCACCCTGCAGACTGGCGAGGTAGCAGCGCATCCTGAAGAGGTCCATGTTGAACCGCTCCAGATTCTGCTCCCACTGCTGGATCTAAAAGGAGGAGAAATAATACTTTGTTAGTTTTGGTTCTCAATGTGAATTTGTTATTTTGGACAGCGTTGAGGAGGGGGGTGGGTGTTGCTGGATGGAGGAGGGGAGCTGTTGTTTGGAATCAAAGGAGGAGATCCAGGGTCAGGCGAGGGATTTCATTCAAGCCGCAATTGGTTGCAGATGTTGGTGGAGGGTAAGGGCATGACTTGGTGGAGGGTTGATAGTGACAGATGACTGCATATCTAGCTAAGAAGAGGGTGTGTGTGTGTGTGCAGTAAATCCAAATGCACATTTTTATGCAGGTCCTGGGAGGTTCATGATGTTAAGCAGACCACCCGTCAAACTTCCAGTCACTCCCACTTTACAGTTGCTTTCTCCTTTCCCTGTTTGCACTATGTAAGCTATAAGAAAGTGGTTATTTTGTTGGCTGGAGACTGGTTTTAATGAGAGCACTCAAGTTAAACAACCCTCCATAACAACTGACTTTAATAGGTCTCGTCTGTACTGCGAGTTCATTTACAATAACGCACCCTGTGGCGTTGTCCCATTAGGCTTCATTCACATTGACCACATTCTTTCGGATTAGGCGCAAACTGCGAAAGGGCCCAAGGGTGGCGTTTTATGATCATCTTAAACAAACATCTTAAACAAAGACCATGCAAAGAAAAAACTGTGGGTCTAATACGCTCTGTGAAAAACTATGTATGTAACCGTGCAGGTGGCCTCGGTTAACAAGCCTTGAGTCAACGACATTCAGACATTCCCATTGAAGACTTGGAGTGTTAGGAGACCAGCTTGGAATGCGCATTCTTCGTACTGCATGTGGCAAAAAGACTTATCTGTTGAACTGAAAAATGAACAACAAAAGACGGGGGTGCAGACTTTGCCCACTTTAAAAATCTTACAATTGTATGGTGACCTAGAACTGCACTAAATATGTCAAGGGTTTTTCTGTCATTTGTGCTCTTCTAATCCATCACATTTCATAAAATTTGGCAAAGTAGTTTATGTAAGCCTGCACACACACACAAGAGCGCAAACTGCACTGAAAGCACCTCTGCCAAGGCAGCAGGGTAAGACTTAAAGCCAGCAATTCCCTCTAAATTGTCTCCTACAGAAGCATAAATGTTTCTGACAGAACAAGCATTTGCCTTGAAGCTAATTTTTGAAAGAATAAGCAATGCATTTTTAACTTTACACGCAATGAAGTCTAACACTCGCTCAATTTATTCATGGGTCCCACAGCTACTGTACAGTCTTTCTAGGCTGACAAGACCAGAAGCTTTTAGCGGTTAAAGTTTGCAGATCACTTTGCTAATTTGATGACTTTTCTCCCTTGAGTTAAAGCATCATCCTGTAATTGTTACTTGGCCAGAGGTCAGCAAAATTATGGTGCCTCACTTTAACTATAGACTGGGACACTAATTAGCAGCAATCAGTTTGCACTACAGAGGAATATGTGTGACTAAATGCGTGAAAAAAAGAATACAAACTCATAACTAAAAGCTAAGTAGTCCAATTTAGACAATAGTTTTAAGCATTGTATTATTAGCACAAAGACAATTGAGTCATCACAGATAGGGATGATTTTTAGGTTGTTTCCATTGCTTAACTTTTTTTGTAAAAAATAGTTCTGTTTTTTGTTCTAAAGTTTCTCCTTAAAAACCTTAAATCCACAAAAAAAAGAGGAAACACAGTTTTTTTTAAGCCTGCTATTCTTAGGCCATTATATAAAACAGAAGGAATTGTGATTGAACTCTAATGAGTAGTTTGAAGAGGAGGAACTGACTACATTAGAGAAGCTCCTTCCTCAAAAGCAAAGACAAATTTAGAGGAGTTGCTGCTTTGGAAAAAATTCATCTCCCTGTGTAACGATATGGCACAAAATCCTTGCATACGACCGATTAGAACGCCATCCGGATTTCAGTGTTTGTCAGCTGTCAAATTTCCGTGGATTCATTTGGGGATGTTCTAAAATAGCCTTGTGCGTAAAATTCGATTTGATGATTCACGCCGGGGTGAATCACTGATGAACAGAATTTTTTGTGGTTAAGCCTTAAACTCCATCTTTTTTTTCCGTGCGTTAAGCGGGTTTGAATCGGGGCACTGAAACAATCAATCAACACCAGTGCAAAGCAAAGCAACGTCTGAGCCCATCTGGCCTGCGTGGACAACTTATTTACATCCTTTCAGAGCCATTAAGCTCAGCAGAAGCCTTATTTTTAACAGATCTTCATCTTTTCTTATTTCTCCCCCCTTTTCAACATCTGCCCCTCACTCTCTGTAAAAGTCCTAATGCATGATAAGTCTTTCAATGCAACTTGATCTTATTGTGCGTGTGTGAGTGTGTTTGTGTGTAAGTAAGGGGGCAAAGGGGGACTTCAAACAAAGTCTACTGGCACTGGTTTCAGTAGACATGGGTGGGGGTAGGCAGGGACATCAAAGTAGTGCCCTGCTGCTGCTAGACAACCCCACCGAAACCTTAAATCTATCATCAGCCTGAAGGCGCCTCTATCAGAGTCCTGTCCCGTACCACTTCTGACCCTATCATTCAGTCCAATTCTGTCTGTCTCTCTGAGGTGGCATGCTGGCTAATTGGAAACAGACATAAGAGTGAAGTCAGTCTGGAAGTCAGACAGTGACATCTCCATTGGTCACTGCTTCAGGGAGCTTTCCAGTCTTCATCATTTCTACTTTGGGCCCTTTTATAAAAAACCTAAAAATACTGCTGAGCATTTCACAGATAAATTTGCTTTATTATAAACTTCACTGAAGCTTCAGGTGAAAAAAAAAAAAAAAGCAGTTGGATTATCCCACACTGCTAACTAACGTTAATTCCTTGTAAAAGTATTTGTATAAGTCTTTTTCTGCCCCTCTAATCTGCAGTATGTAGGCTACAGCACAGTGCTGAGTGCTTTGGATTCTCCCCCCAGGCAGTGACGAGAAGAGGGGATATGATAATGCACGTTGAGAGCCCATTACCAGGAAACATCTGGAATCCCAATCTGATGCTTGGGGAATGAGCTACTCCCCTGGGCCCCTCGAGATGCGTTTGGGGACTGATGCATTTAGGCCACTTCACCCACCCACAGACAAAAATAAAGCACCAGTTCTTCACCACAGTCACCCATTCAGGAAATTTAAGTAGGGCACATGATGCGGCTGCTGCACGCACGATGTGATATATTGCCACACAGAGGATTTAAAAATTGGCACCATTACACCTTTCCAGCGGATCCTTTGTATAATATTCTGAATTCCTATAATGTTGCAACATCAATATCATCCTCACCTGATTCTCAATAGCCTTGCGGTTCTTGGGGTCGCTGACTACGGTCAGCTGCAACTCGGCCATCTTCTTCATCTTCCCGTCCATGTCGATCTTCTGCAGCAAGCCGCGGACCTGACTCCGCAGCAGCCGCACGGTATCCTCCTTTCCCTGGCGCTTGGCCAGCAGTGAGGCACTGGCAGAGTGGATGGCTGTCACCCAGTTTTCCAAATCGGTCTGGTTGCTGGCCTAGAAGGGCAGTGAAAGACAGGTAATTGATGGAGCAGCTAGCCTAGAGCTCCATTTAGCAGCTGGATTCAGAGATCAGAAGCCAATGCACTGCTGTTGGATTATTATACGACATAGTCGATCGATAGAGGCTTGATTAACTATGCCGCTGTAAGAAAGCATGAACATGCATTTCCCCTGCCAAATCATGGTTATTGCCATTATCACCATGGCAACTTTCTGGATGAGAAACCAGTTGATCCTCCTTAAATGACAATGACTCCTGCTCAATAGGTTTTGTGAGAGGAAACAAAACAATGAAACCGAGGCTGTTTTCATGTTTAAAAACATGATTTTCCTTGTTTTTTTTTTTGTTTTTTTCTGGGAACGCGTCAGCTTCACATGTCATTTCATGAGATGTAAAGCTAAATCCAAAGCTGGGTGTGAATTTGGTAGTGATATGTAGGTCACAACAACAGGAATGTGCTTTCAGATGTGCCAAACTCCAGGAAACATAATCAGGAAAGTGTCTGCTGTAATTCAACCACTTACCACAAGTACATGCAGTATGTTTATTGCATCCTCACTAATATATAATAAAAAAAAATTTCAAGATTTATCTGAAGATTTGATTTTGATTGACGGGCAACAGATTTGAACAGTAAGTCAGCTGATGTGAATCACCTGGAAAAGGTAGACGTCTCCAAAGGAGTTGCTAAGGCAGAACACATTTTCCCTCTTGGGATGTTCAGGAACAGCCTGGACGATGCTGTCCTCAGCCAGGAGGGCGTAGCGGGGTGACAGATCCTGCTCTGGGGAGCCTTTACCATAGGTTTCAAAGAATAACAATGTGCAACCTGGGAGAAAAAAACAGATGGATAAAGATGGAAACAGTTGAAAGATGGAAAAAAAAAAAAAAAAAAAAGTTGCATGTCGATGAGAAAGTTCTTCCAGAGTTTAAAAGATGCAATGTCTTTGTAAAAACAGCCAAGAAATGTGTTTGTTGTGAACAAAGATGCAACAATAAAGTTTTATGTGCTCCCAAAAGACCACTTGGAATTCAAAAAATGACAAAAATGTTGTGAAAAACTTCACAAAAGCAGAACCACATTCATGCAGTTGTCTTATTTTACCACTATGGCCAGAAGCAACAGCATCACTCCCTTAGAGAATATAGATTAGGAGGGAACTCACTAAACGTCAACAGTGATACAGTCAAGAAAACCCTGAGAATAAACAGGAACCTATTTGCTTGTCAAAACTAAATTCCAGGGAGGTAATTTAGATCATCTATTTAACCTCTCGATTATTTTAAAACCGCAAGTCAGTTCGTTGGCAGAGTTTCAAAGAGATGAGATTAAAGCTTACCTTTCAAGGTGACCCAATACTGCTTCCACTTGCGGCGGGTCACCAGCTCCAGCTTCCTGTCCTTGTGGAGGGTGATAAGGGGTTTGAAGGAGAGCCAACCGGCCCGTCTGACCACCCCCTGCTCCTTCTCAAACAGAAGATCCAGCTCCTCCAGGGAGCCCTCGGCCGACTCACTGCTGCTCTCTCCCTCCTCTGTGCCTGTGGACGGGTCTCCTCTTTCACCTCCACCCTGTCCGGTGCCAGTCTCCAGCTCCCTCATGAAGTTCTCGTAGATGTTCTGGCGGAGGGCATCGCTGGTTGTTTGGTGAATGGCTCCTGAAGACTGGGCCCTGGAGGCTCCAGGGAACCAGAGAAGGCTGGAGACCTGAGAAGGGGAGCTGGTGTCTGCGGTCAAGCCGTCAACCCCACTGTCAAAGGCATCGCTTAGGTCCTTGTACCTGGTGTCCTGAGGAGGCAGGAATGTGACAGATTAGATTAAAACAACTAAAATATGACTGTTTCATTAAAGATTGGGATTTAATTTTAACAAAGCACATCTTTTATGCCTTCGCATGTTCAGACTTCCCTATGTGCAAAGCATTTGTGTCCCACCATTGAGCCACAACTCAAACTTGCTCCTTTCAATTAGCCCCGAAGCACTCCGAAACTTTTTTAAAAATCTAGTCAAACCGCTCGAACCTACTTCAAAGTCTCTAAATTTTTCACTAAGCTGAGAAAGTGGGCCAGCTCTCCTGTGATGGCACCTGGGAGGTTGGAACCCTCCCGGCTCAGACAATTTTACGTCATTTGAGGACTGTTGTGGCTTCCCAATTCCCCAAATGAATACTTGATGGAATTGCATCCTTTCATCCCTAATGACAGCCTACCTACACTTGACTAGATTGCAGCATCGATTCAGCCCCCGTCGCCAGCACCAGAAGGGAGCACTCTCAACACGCAGACACTCAGCATGCGCTGTCATGGCAGAGCTTATTTCCCGTCTTTTGTTTCCTTCATGTGTCTCACTCAGCTCTGTCCATGTGTTCTACATCTTAATCCATGTTTCACACCATTTCTATATTCCCTTTTTTGTGTGTATTTTGGGAAAGTTTTCCCTTTCACAGCCTGTCCCATAACAGCATAGAGCTCAGGCTTAACTTCCTTGAACCTCCTGAACTCCACATTCTCTTAAGGAAAGGCTTTGTTTGACTATTATGAAAAAAAGTTTTTCTAAAATAAAGCTGTAGGAATAATGTATACTGTGCACAGGATGGGCCTTTCCCAAGCTTTTCCTAGTTTTCTTTAGCCGGCACAGCCCAGATTTACCCCCACCCCAGTCAATTTGCAGCTGGTTCTTGGTCTTTAGCATCAGGGTCACAGTTTGACCTTTAAATCCAGAGGTTCAGGTGGAGGGGAAGCAGCACTCGAGGTGCTCCTGATTTCGATTAACCTGTTGAAAAGAGACGCTGGGAGAGTTTGGCACAAAATGCCCCCAGTCCAAATGTCAGTCCAAAGGCTCAATGCAAACCTAGACAGGCGCTTATTTGGTTTTAACCCACCTAAAAAAATAGCAACTTTACCCCAACTTTATTACTCGGTGAGGAAAAAAAGCAACCTAAGTTATAGATCCGAGCATTTCCAACACAAACCATTTAAGCACCAACACATGGCTGTAAATTAGAATGGCGCAACAGCAAGTAAGAGACTTAGGAGAAGAATGAATGGATACTGCCAGTTTAATAGGCATTTGTCCCAGCAGGGTCAGGTATCTCATATATTTCACTTAAGATAATCTGCTGTTTGAACACAAAAACAGGCTCACAAATTCTTTCACCAGCAAAGAAGAAAATGCCTTCTGAATACTGTAATTGTTCTATTCCGTCTTTTGTTTTGCAGCAAAACCCAAGCGACTGAGCACAAATCCCTATTAGCAGATTTACTCTCTAAGGAACGTGAGGGGGAGCCCAGAAAATCTGCACACGCACAAAAAAAAAAGAACAACCATAAGTCAGTCATTAACGTTAGAGGAGGGGTGGGGTTAAATCTTCAGTTTGGATTTAGTTTCACTCTACAGAGCCTCTCAGAGGCTTACAGATATCCTCTTGGCAGTACCCAAACAGCATTCTTAAAACTTTTACAAGGCAAAGCTAAACGAATTAATGCAGAAACAATTGCTTTCAAGCCTCAAAGACAGAGGGGGACAGGGGTTCAGGCTCAGTTTAAGCAAAGGTTTTATGCCAAACTTAAGCTTGGAAGAATGCAGAATGCTTGTCCAACGAAATCACATGACTCTTAGAAACAAGTGGAGGCAACGTGCAGACAAGCTGTTGTTATTTCTAACCTCTCTACTGACCCGTGCAAGTATCGTTTCACTCCTAGGAAATCGTGCGCGTCTAAAATTACCTTGGGACTTCTCTCTGACATCATTTAGTTTAAACGTCTGAAAGCTTTTTGTTAAAAAAAAAATGTAATTGAATTGTCGCAAACAGAGAAAAGGTCGAATCAGCACTCTTTCAAATACACGAACACAAACAAGCTTAATCTAATCATAATCAAATGAATGTTTCAGATTTACCCACCCAGAAAAAGCCATCCTGACATCTGCATATCAGTCCCTGACTCCTCTTCCTCTGAGGATCACCCATGTCTTGCTTTGTATTAAAAGTCACTCCCACTCTTCTTCCATCCTCATGAAACGACACCACCCGACACTGGCTGCCTTACAAATTTCATTTTGTGCCACCCCACTGTGTCCTGTCCTCAGACAGCTGGTGTTGTGGCTCTGAAGGACCAGAGGACGGTGGTTGGTGCCTAGCCATGCCAGGACAACCGCTGTGGCTCCAAAATCAACTAAAACCTGGGCAGACAGGGTAATGTGTGCACCTGGTTGCTACTGATGAAGGAGCTAAAGCAGAAGACTGGCCATGAGTGGCGATGTCACTCCAAACACTAAAAACTATTTAATGTCTTAGATATATAAACCTGATCTCGTGTGAACTCACCTGAGACTTCCTCTTTTTGCGGCTCAGGCTGCCGGTCCAGTCACTGAAGCGTCTGATGCGGTTTTTAATGGAGCCTTTTTTATGAAAGCCGTACTCCTGGCCGGCCTGCTCCTGGGGCTGTGCCTGGTCTTGGTACTGGTCCATGTTCTCACTAATGGTGTGGGCTTTAGGCCTGCGACAGGGCAAGGTGTATGACGAGTACTGGCGGGATGTTGGGCATTCCTCCTCCAGAGGAACGTCCAGCACAGATGCAAAGGAGGATCGTTGTGGTCTCTGGCCCGGCCGGGGCTCCTGTAGTTGTGAAGATAAGTCTCTGGCTGTGGGGAAAGTGGCAGCCATTGTGGAGTCCCTGTACAGGTCTGTAATGGACACAGGGGGGGACTGTTCTGCAAAGGAGTCAAGCTGGTGGATGGGGGTGTGCACCAATGTTCTGCTGGCAGAACAAGGTTGGTCCTGCTCACAGAGTTCAGTGCTAGCCCCCCAAGGAGAGTCATACCAGGAGCCTTCAGAGCTCAGCGAGCTTCCCTTGCTGGTTCTGGCAGTGGAGGAAGTAGAGGCCGGGGGTGGACCGCTGCGGTGGTCATCCTGCCTACTACCGCTGGAACCAGGCAGGCTGGGAGTGGAGGTGGACTCCAGATTAGGAGAGAACTTAAGGAGCTGAACAGGACCAGAGGCTTCATTCAGGAGGAGGGGGTTGCCTGAGCTGTTGGTGAACTCCACCCTGAGAGTACCATCCTTCTTGATCACCACCCTTGGACTGCTCTGTTCTTCTAAATCTTCCTGCTCGTCACCGTGTCCATTCAGTGCATGCCCTTTGAGCTCAGCCCCATACGGATTCTCTTCATAGTCATCTGACGTATGCCGCCTTCGCATGCCACATCCAGGGGACCGATGCCAGCGATACTCACTTGGGCTTCCCCTTGTTCCTTTGGAGACATAATCACAGTGCTGGGCAGAGTAAGGCTGTTTGCTTTTAGGGGGGGACAGGCAGCCACGACCAACACACCTGCCCTTGTACCCTGAGCCTAGTGGGGCGTTTTTCCACCACGTATGTGGTGACAGAACATCGTCTTTGGCTGAGCGGAGCTTTAATGAATATGGCTTCTGTTTCCCAGGTAAGGTAAAGCTTGTGCTTTTTGGACCCTCAATGCTGTACTGGCTCTCGGAGTTTCCCATCCTGGCCTGGAAACATACAGAAAACAGGAAACAAAAACAAAAAATTTCACCTATATGACACATGTGGAAAAATGATGGGACTCTAAAAAAGCAGTGTAGCAAATCACATGTATCTGCAACAGCTGTTTCCAGACTGAAAGAGGTGCTGGTCTAATATTTTCTGTAAAGTGTACTTCTATAAAAGAAGAAGGTCATTGCCTTATGTGTCTCGTTTGGAAATAAAAATTAAATAATATCAAGACGTTCAGTTATAGTTACCTATAACAAGATACTAGTCTTATAGAACATAATAATATATGTCACCACAATTTGAGGCCTGATTATCTTTATTCTAGTATTTTTAACCATAACTAAATGTACTCATCCTTTGAACATTAAAAAGCCAAAGAGACACAAGATCTCATGCACAATTAAATCTTAAACTTTATTTTAATCATGGAAATTATGATAGGGGTCCAATCTGGCCTTAAAAGTGCACAAAAATGTTTTGTTTTGTTAAATTTTTTTTGATAATTCTGGGAAAAGTCTTCATGATGTTTAGAGTATTTTTACTGCTGTCAAATGTCCAAATGGGTCAAATTTCACCCGAACAGAATGTAAGGGCTGTTTTGTAAGGAAAACGGCAATACGTAATTGTGCCACATCTGGTCATTAACAGGTAAGGCCTTCCCATCTCATCTTATTACATTTTCTCTACAGAAAACTCAAGTGGAATGAACAGGCTTTAGGCCGTCACGGCTGTTATGTGTGACAATGCTCAGGACGTTGAAAAATCCCTTCCAGACTGTCCACAACACTCTTACATTAGACACAGAAAACCGTGAAGCAGACGGACATTTCATTACAGAATGAAATGCTGTGGAAGATGAACTGCAGGAAGGCTGCCGCAAGTAGACGCTTGCCGTGTCTGCTGGTGTCTGTGATGCGATTACATAACAGGTGCAGGCTAAAACCTTCAAGTTACAGTCTTTGAATTAGCTCACCAAGCAGATTAAAGAAGTAAAACCTTTTAAAAAAAACATGTGGATACGGATGTGATGCTGTTCTGCTCAGTCACATCCTTCTTTTGCTTATTGTATAGAAAATGGGAAAAGAGAAAGGACATTGTACAGTTGTTAGGCTCACCTCTCTGAAAGTGTCTTCTCAGGCTGGAGCTTCTACATGCGCCTCATTTCTCAAAGTAAACTCCTTCCTCCGTCATCTGGCTCACCTGAAACACGCAGGAAGAAGCTGACTTAGTCTCTTTCCACCACACTGTAATTTGCTTTGTGTAATGAGCTGCATGCTTGATAACAGGTATGCAAGTCACAGAGCAGACCTAATCCCCAGCTTTTTGCAAAGGACAGGGATTGGCACTAGTTGTTTTCTCACATAAATAAATCAGGACAATAGCTGAGCACAACACAAAACTGTCATTTCTCTGGGGTTTGCAAAAGGTTTAGTCAGTGCCCGATAAAGTTCAGCCCAGCAAAGCTTTGTACTGTACAAAGCAGTGCAGTAGAGCTCAGACTCTCCTGAATCAGCCTTCCAAACCAAACATATGTCGCATTTTTCCACCTCCCCACAAGAGAAATGACGTTGTCTTTCATTGGTTTTGGGAACGTTTTTCAAAGCCGGCAACAGTTTACCCGTCTGTTTATTTTTAAACCTTGGAAGCCTCGCTTGCTCTGTGCCCCCCCCTCCCCTCCTCCACTTGTCATGGCCAAAATTGTCAAAGAGTAGTACCCAGAGCAATGAAGCGCTAAAATAGCGACATTTACAGAGGCACCAGGCGTCTTCTTGTGCATCTTGAGGCTGTGTGACTGTCGTGTGTGTAATGCAATCCCACCTACACGTACATAGCATGTAGTACTGAGACTGCTTTCAAATAGCGCTAACTCCACTAAGCACACGAACAGGATGGGTAAGGTTACAGTGTAAATAACCCACTGCCAAAAACCCTAACCTTTTTGAATTAAGTGATCCGCAGCCCTGCAGCATTACTGTGTAGCTGGCTTCTGCTTGGATGCTCTCAGACTCAGAGGCCAGATTAAACACTGCTGGCTGCGTAAATTAACTTCTTTTAAAAAGTGCATTTGATTCGGGATTTTGCTGAGGATGAGGAAATTCCATTACATTTAAATAAACTTATGCACAAGAGGTCCTGGAGTTCAAAGATGTGGCAAACATCCAGTCACAAAAAAAAAACAAAAAAAACATTACAAGAGCCACACGCAGGGATTAATTCTCTCCTTCTGCAGCTGTTTTGAATGAGGATGAAAAAGTAGCTCTTGATATTCCAGTGGAAACTTGGCTAGAGACATGCAGGTCTGGTAATGAACTTGAACCATCACACAGAGCTGATCAGGAGATTAACTAAGCGCTCGCTTCATTCATCATGAGTTTAAGGACAGAGACGTTGAATTATTCTGAAACAGCCTGTTAAAGCTGCAGTAATATACCAGTGATTTCCAGCTGTATTATGCTGGTTGTGTTGGAGCCATTGCCCTTACTTGAGTGGACAAGCCCTAAACATATACATTTCCTTTATTAACCAGATGGAAATGTGGCATACTTTCTTAACTCCTGACTTCTGCTAATGTCGCCATCATGCATTGACCCAGGTTAAGCAGAAATCATATTTTCTTGCACCCAAAAGTGAGAAAAGTGAAGGCAAAATGGTTCAAAGAGCCTCCACACGAATAGGAAGTACTGAACAATTCCCTTTCTTGAATAAAGACTGAGAAAGCAGCTGCCGACTACACCAAGAGTCACCATAAAGCCGGTTGTCGAAACTGTCACAGTGACTGCTTTCTTTTAACGCCACTACTGATGCTTTTCTTGCAAAGTTTATTCAGGCAAAGCAGAGCTGCGAGTATGAAAGGCTCAAAGGCGTGCCAACACACAAACCCTAAGACACACGTTTGCCTTCTGCTGCGAGTTGAACCGGCATATTGTGCGACTGTTTGGAGAGAACAACAAGACAAGTCTTCCTTTTAGCTGCAAACCACTGCGCCCAGTCTTGAACTCTCCCCTCCCTCTTCCCATTCGGGCCTCTGTTCTCGTCAAAAAGCCTTCGCACAGGCCATCTGCTCCAAGGCCAAGAGACCACTGCCACCCCGGCGCTCCTCGGCACACCCCGTGACCTGGCATTCTTCTGCCTCTGCCCCCGGGTGACTCCTACGTAAGCTTCATGTTTAGTCTGACACCGTGTCCGTCTTGAGT
This sequence comes from Atherinosoma microstoma, assembly GCA_037177055.1. NCBI lineage: Eukaryota > Metazoa > Chordata > Actinopteri > Atheriniformes > Atherinidae > Atherinosoma > Atherinosoma microstoma. The sequence continues at coordinate 7,582,992 of JBBBVU010000021.1, read as the reverse complement.
CTGGGATACCGGTGAGGAATGGGCCACACCTTGGCACAGCGTAAACAGTAGTTGCATGAATTTTTCCCCTTCATGAAGACCACCGTGCATTTGTTGAACAGCAGCTACAACCTCAAACGATTTCAGAAACCCACCTGAGCATGTGGAGCATGACTTCTGAAGTTTTGAATCAGACGTACTTTATTAATCCCAGACTGGGAAATTGCAGGACTTGTTTGGCGGTTTTCCAAAAAAAGACTTTAAGTAAAGAAATATAGACTGACCAGATGACACAATACAACATTAATGTAATGGATTTGGGATAAAGCAGCAATCAGGAATGCAAGTTGAGCAAGAAGTTGCCAAAACAATCTAAAACAAAAAAGTTAAACAACAAGAGTTAATGCTTTTTGAATTGCAATGCTGCCGTCTAAGAGCTATGAGGTCATTTGTTGTTATAGGGACTGTTAACCGAATCACACTGCCTTCCTCCTGTCAAATCGCAGCCCCTGAGACTTGTCTCCAATCACTTTCCTCTGGCACAGCCAACTGAGCTCTTAAAGGAACAGAGCTGCAACTAATGCAAAAGCACTTTTAATACACAAACAAGTAAAAGTAAAGATGAGAAAATAGGTAAAGTGGAGCAAAAAACAGGAGATTTTTCTCTTCATATGAACAAGATTTAAAAGTATCTTGCAGTTGTTTGCTTACGAGGAGCAATGTCTATGTATGAATCATTCACTGAAAGCTCAAATTACTGTGCAGTAAATGCAGCCAAACCCACCAAACATCCATCAAAGCGCTTGTTAAGTGTCTTTCAAACTTTTTCATTATACATTTAGAAGCTCTGCGCCTGG
>JBBBVU010000021.1:7554153-7568644 GCA_037177055.1 Atherinosoma microstoma | reverse complement strand
CCTATAAACTGTAAAAACCACCCTATCAGTGACTAAAGTTAAACAGCAGCCAGGCAGTGATCGTGTCCAGCTGAACACAGACAGGTGGAGCTGGAAATTTCTAGACGATGAGGGAAACCCATGTTAACTTAGAGGTTTGGAAAGCCAAGGGAATCAAAAGCGTACTGTAAAAATAAGCCCACACATGGGCTCCCCTGCTGTGGCCTGGCTGATACGCTACTCGTTTCCTTCATTTGAAACGTAATACACATATTACACCAATTAGATGTACGCCCAAAGAGTTCCGTGTTTCCAAAACGGATAAAAAGTTCAGACAACTTCTGTTTCTTTGCCGTTATCTTGACGCGCATAACAATGAGCTCCTTCACTTGTATATTGTACCCTTTTCCTTTAAAACAGCCGAGGCCTGTCAGCCAAATAAGCCTTGACGATGATATCACCTCAGGAAACAGGTTATCTAGATACATTTACCTCTTTGAGGAAAGAATTTTCAAGGAAGCTTTAATTGAGCATGTTTGCTGAGTGGATGCCAGGATTGCTGGTAACATAAAGCAATCAGGACCATGTCTCTGTTTACGCTGGCCGGGCTCCAAATGACTGAACCAACATGACAAAGTGTGGAGACCGAGAAGTGGAGAAAAGAGCTTATCTTTCTCAGAGATCAAGCCACCAACTGTTTAAAGCAGGATTGGGGGCTGAACAGGCAGAGGAGTGCTAATGAGCCTGAAAATGTTCCTCAACATTACACGAATACAGCAAGAGAACCTTCAAAGCAATGCTCATCTGTCGCAAAGCCCAGGAAACTCTGTAGATAAGGGCACACAGAGTTCCACGCAGTTCAGTGGAGCGAGATTCTGAGCAAGCAAAAGACGGGAAACAACATCAATATCTTGGACGACTGCAGAGCTATAGCAATTTTTCTGTTGCCATGATGGATACATGGACGCTGAAGGCAAGACAATGATAAATGGAAACTAGAAACAATATGGTCAATCATGGATTTATGTGCATCTCAACAATCCCATCTACTTTCAGTGTCTTAGATTCAGAATTGTTCATCTTTTGAAAGAAACCATATGAAATTAAAAAGTTCTAATTAGGCTGTGTTATCTAAATTAACGGAAAAACTTCACTGATGGGGACTGGAGACGGCACATGGATCAAAGACTGATGTGCTTGACTGGGGGTGGGAGGGGGGAGTGCACTTTTTAGCTTTCATCAAAAACAAAAAGGTAATCAGTCTCCATCCACTGATGAGCAGGTGGGATGTGTTCGAATTTAGTCCATCCATCATTGGGGACAATACAAGACACATGGCGCCAACTGAACATCACAACACCAGGCACTTTGGCCTGTAGCACCAGCTGTGTTTGCCTTTCCAATAGGGCACTGGTCGTAAGTGGGGCCTTATGGCTACTAGATTGAGGTAGGGCTGATCAATCACAATTTCTATTGTAAGGATTGACCAGTAAAGCCAGCTTAGGCCCAATGAGGGGGTGCAGAATGGGTTATTTCCATACAAACGGGGCTGTTGAATGTGCCAGCACATGTTGGTTATTTTTCCCTTTTTATGCATACAGATGTGAAACACCTTGACTGTGTCCAGCTTGAATTCATAATCAAAGGCTCAAACAAGGTGCACACAAAGCACTGATGCTGTGAAAGAACATGCTTTGAGCATAAAAGATCATACAGACTATTAGTGGGGTCTGTGAAGCAGACGTATTGTGAAGTTTTGAAGTCCCATATGTGGATCAATACTCCTGAACTATTAGCTTCTGTACTCAGTGTTCCCTTTTATCCTCATCCCGTTATTCATACATTTCAAAAATCAAACACTTTCTTGTATATCTAGCTTGTGCATCACTTGGTTGGCTTTAAAGTGCACCTTTATTAGTCTGAAATATTGTGCACCGTCTAGGAAGCTTACAGAAATGACACGCACTGCTACTCAACTGCTGCCATGGGAGCTTTTTGCCTCGTGCACACCAATCACCACAAGATTTATACTGCTATCAATAAGAAAGTGGTAACTGTACGTCTTGCAGTTATTTCTTTGAGGTTAATGAAATTCTGAATCACCAGTGAAGTGGTCTAGTGCTGTTTAAGAGCTACCTCACCCATCTCATTACCTACACACCCCACTCACCAGCAATGCTAACTCTATCTAAAACCTCATTTAACACCATGTTAAAGAGTCTGTCTCCATTTAATCTTCATTTTCTTCTCAAACCTTTAAAGCCATTCTTTAGCAAGTGACCCCGAATGAGCCGAGTTCAATTTAGACCTGTGCATTAATCTCCTCAAAGACCTAAAAGTTGTAGCTCTTAAGGAACATGAATGGCTTCATGGGTTAAGCTGGATGAGACCATGCTGAGCTGGACAGAAGGTTACTGCATGTGCAGCAGAGCATGGGATCCTGCATTGAGGTAGATACAACAAATCCAACTGACTGAACTAATGCCTCAAAGTGGACCGGCTAAGAAGCACCACATGTGAAAGTCAGAATCACTAAATTATGCAGAAGAGAAGATACAACGCGTCTCTTTTGGAGCATAGTTTTAGGAAAAGGGTTTACTTATCAAGACAGGATCTTTAAACTTCATGTTGTGTTGGTTATGGTTTTTCGACCTGCAGCTGCAAGCACTCAGACGGGGTCAGAGATTGTCATGTGTCTTTAAGTCAGCATCTCAGTCGAGTAGCAAATGAGAAGTCTCGGCCAAGATGCTGTCAACGCCAGCTTTTAGTTCACCTGCTTTTTATAGCAGTCACCCCAGACACTGTTGGCCACACACTACCAGCGAATACTTTCAAAGCCAAATATAATTTCAACCACAGCAGAAAGAAATAGAAACACACAGGCCACCATTACCCTGCCTGAGTGGACCATCTACACTGAAACAAAAGCCTTGAAAGGACGTGTCCCTGTAATCGAGGAGAACATGTCGAGAAATAGACCAAAAAGAAAAAGCCTGATCCATTTTAAATCTATTTGTCTGCATCATGTTGCCCTCCTGCATGGTCGCTCTATCTAGAGAAAAGAGGTCTTCATCCCAGCGTGACAATAAGCTTAGATGCTATCCATGCCTGATAAGTCACATGTACGGCACCTTATATGGAAAGAAATGTGCAGGGTAGAAGGCATGAAACATCGGTGTTTCTCAGCCAGAGATCTGCTACTTCAGAACTGATGGCAGCTGCTCATACACAGCCTGTTGCCGAGAGGAGAACAGATCCAAGTTTCTTGCCTGATGAAGATCACTGTTCACATGAAGCATCAAAGCACCAAAGACAAGAGCAGTCAACACTCTCACTGCTGTTCTTTAAATAGCGCCCAAAAGCTACGCACAGTGCATCAACTGACTTCAAACTAGTTTGTTTCATAAAGGAAGCTCCTGTGGCAATTATGTCACAGCTTCACTATGATACTGAACCCTGGAAATTAAAGACAAGTGATGTAAGTGCAACCCAAAAGAGAGAAAGTAGCGCTTCTTCCTTTCTTCACTAGTAAACAATGACAGCGACTGTCAGTTCTGCCGGCAAGAAAAGCATAACTCATAACTCATGTCACACAACTAAGGCCTGAACACCAAAACAATCACATGTTTTCCACTAAGAGGAAATTACAAGTCACAGTCAATCAGAATCTTTCTGGTTCAAGACTCCAGCAGTCGGGGGGAAAACAGAATAGTAAAAACAGAATGTTCCTTGTGGCTGAGGATTTCTTTTGCCCCAAAAATGTAAACTGCAAAAGTCAAAATATGCAGATGGTGTTTCTGACCCTGCGGTTCTAGTATTATGATCTCCAAATTAAACAAACAGAAAACAGGGTGCACATTCGAACAAGTCCAATTATGTAAGAAAATAATGATATCTGTATAGTACATTGAACAGGCGGGGGGGGTAAACCAGTCACACAGCATGACTCCGCCTGCAGAAAAATCTAAACACCAGTAAGTCTTTAGCGTGTTTCCCCTTACATTAATATGAGGCTGAGTTTGATATATAAGTAAACAAGTCCACCATAACTATTCCATATTCCAATGATCATTGGTCATTAATTACCACTTTCTTAACACTTTCTCAGAATTAGACTCCACCACCAAGATATGGCTGCATGATACTCCAGAAAAACTCCAGCCAGAGCCATCAGACAGATCAATAAGCAACCCAGTCATCCCGTTAAAGTCAATCATTAGCTTGTGTTTTTATTATTACAACCCTCCTCAGTGGCATGCAAAGGTAGCAGGACAGTGAATACACTTTCCCGTGCAGGGTTTCCATGACAAAGGGCCCAAAATGCCAAAAGGCATGCCGGGCCTTCCCCTCCTGATTCATGGCTGTTTGTTCTGGGTTGGCCCTCCACTCCAGGGGTCCCAGGGCCCTTTTGTTGCCTCTGTATGTAGCTGAAGAGCCCTTCCACCCCAGCACACAGCCACACAACAATACTAATAGAATGTAAATCACATCTGAACTCAATATTTAGTGAAATGACTAATGCTCCCAATATCCCAGCCCATAAATCGGTCAACTCCACAATATTACATTAGAATAATAACATAAATGCATTTAGTGCAAGTTTTAGTTCATATCCAAGGCTGAGCATAATAATGTAATTTTTTTTTAATCATCTCAATTGTGTTTCACAGAGTTGAAAAGATTTAATGGGGAAACTAAAGATAGCACTCATGCTGAGGTTTTAATTATCTTTAATACGAAAAGGACAGGTCATTCTCTGAATTATTATTACACTGTGCTCTCCAAACAGAACCCCATGATATAAAACGCATTTCAACGTGACACAATTAACATCACCAGACAGCCGCGTGTTTGTGCAGGGTTTCTGCTGCAACGGAGGGATTTCATTTTCACAACAGTCAATAAAAGGTCAGTGGTCAAACAAATCAGTCCCTCGCACATGAAAAGAAAAGCAGCAACAAACTTTTTTTCTTTTTCTTTTAGCTGCGCGAATATCCTCAAATGAAAGATGCGTTTGCGAGCTCTCGGTTGAGCGGAGTCATTTACAGGCACCGTGAGTGAGAAATAAGTTCGTCTCCAACTTACCGGGTAATGTTTCCTTTACTTCACGCTGCATTCACATGTTTCTCTCTTAGAAACGTTCAAATATAAAGTAATAGCTTTAAATGCACGTTTAAAGTTGGTTTTGCTTGGAGTCTCCTTCTACGATATCTCCGTTTCCAGAGCAAACGATCCTGGGACGGAGCGCCAAGAGACTGCGGACTCCTCCCAGACAATGTAGGGTTAAACTCCTCCTTCCAGCGGACACTGAGAAGGGGGATGGCCGTATGCAAGAATACGGCATGAAGCTCCAGGGGATTAGTGAAAGGTAGATTTGAGTTTGATAGAATAAGGGAAACCGGGGATTTCCAAACAGTGGTTCGTGGACATTTTAAGGCCACAGGAGGAAATATCAGGGTCTAAAGCAAAAGCAGCGGCTACTCACTTCCTCTTGAATAAAAAGAGATCATTAGATTTGTTTGCATGAAGTCAGTGCTTTTGTGGGCCTCAACACTTTATGAAAAAACACTAATAAAATAGGCTAAAGATCAGATCAACTGGACAAGCCATTCTGGATATGTGGCACAATGACTTGTGCACACATTTCATTAGTATTTGATGTTCTTTATATAACAACAACTTTTCTCTGGTAGCTTCAGTGGTTTGGCCCCATATTGGCACAAAGCTTGCCCGGAAGAAATGTAGAATGTAGATTAATCTGTTGAATGCACAAGTGCCTGAGTCTGATTGCTAAAACTGCCTAAATTCTCACAGTCCATTGTCAAAAGCAGCTAAACTGGTCATGATCAAGACTGTCAAGATCTGGCAACCATTACTGGACTGGCTTACCGAAGTAAACTGGTGCCAAAACACAACCAAGTGTGGCAACACTTATCCCCAATCTTCTTAATTCAACTGGCAACCCAAGTAGCAAACATAGCAGCCATGTGGAAACTAAATTAAGCTTTGGTTTATGCTCTGTATGCTTGTTTCACAGCCCTTAATTATATATGATAATTTAAATTGTTAAATCATGTTTAACTTTACTTGTACCTGCGCAACACATATTATTCTAACTCCTCATCCATTACATCTACAGTTCCTTCCAGGTAAATTCTGCTTCCTTGTGACAGCTTGATGAATAGTGTCCTTTCACCTGAACAGTTTCCTGTCCATCGGTTTTCAGGTAGCTCTTTTGACTTGAAAGGATGAACAACTTTTGCATACGTTACATAACACTAACAACCTTACTTGTCACGTGGACTAATGAGTGCATGATCAGAGATAAAAAACTTGTTTGTTCTCCTCAGGCAACCAGACAGCATGCCAGCGATGACACTGGTCATTGTTGTTCTTGAGCCCATTCCTCTCTTTCATTTTCTCTTGATGATTCCCAGTCCAAATACCACCAGTTTCTAAGAACATGCTGGTGATAAACCAGCTATCTTGCTTTCACTCGCCTTTGCAAAAGGCTGTAAATCTTAATGCGCCGTAATGTGGCTCTTTGACCAGGCGTGTCTGCTTGGCCAGACCCATCAAATCTCTATATCAGCCTCTTTACAGCTGCTACAGTGGGGGCCAGAGTGATGATTCCTATCTCTGCCCTGCCCATTGAAGCAGCAGATCCTGTAATGCTCTGCTCCTTTCATCACAAACCGATCAGGATCTGTCTACACAACAAACAGCTTTTCATCCCCCTTGGTTGGATGTAGCCATGGGGATTTTAGCTCCAGTTAGCCAAGCATATTGTTTTGGTATGTACATCTTATTATGCATCTTCAGGAGTACCAAAGGATTACCCAAACAGACTGTGAGGGAATGCAAATCATTACAATAGGGATGTGATGAAGCTGAAATGACTGTGATTTGAAGGGATTCTGATGCATGGTTAATGATTAAAAGAAAAAAAAAAGCAGAACTATTACAACAATAATCCTGAAGGCTGCAAACATGATAAGTGTTACCAGTGATGTGTTGCCGACCTCTTGCCACTACAAAATGTTATTTAGACCAAATTCTGGTTATTATCTGCCCACATGGTGCTCTCTTTCAGGAACCATGGTCGCTCCGGATCTTATTAAGCATAATTGACTGTGATGGACATCCTGCCACCCGTCAGTCCGCCGTAAGTCTGTCTGTTGCTCTTGCACAAGACAGCAGTCCTGATTGGGCTGCTCCTATTAGCTCCCAGAGAAATAGTGGAAAACCTACAGAATGAAATATTGGTAATGTCACTTTATTGCTCTAAAACACACCAGTTAGCAGAAAACGGTGAGCTCAGCCCAAAAAAAGTACTCTTTTCTTTTTTTCTTTTCTTATTGCTGATGCAAAAAAATATTCCACACAGATAGGCAGACAGGTATAGGCTTCCACATTCCACATTCCACACAACCACACGCTAATCATCAACAACCCAACCCCACTTCTTTCCCTTAAAATGAGGCTTTTTAACACCTCTAGTTCAGCCAACCTGACTCTTTCCACATCATCCTGTCATTATGGCTCCTCTAATAGGGTCGTCATGGGAAATGCATGTATGTGTGAATGTGTTTCTGAGAAAAAGAGAGAAGGGGTGCAAATCCCCTGCACACTGATACTCGCACTGCTTCCTATCCAGCCATTATTACCACTGTATGACGTACAGAGTTGCAAAGCTTGGCTTGTTCCAAATCCACGTGTGGTTACCAGCCTTATTAGCGCTGTCAGGGTCAAAGCTCACTGTGGCTCTCATAGTTGTTTCCAAGGACGGCAACCATGAGTGGAAGATGCTGTCTAGTCCAGAAACACAAGGAAAGACTTGTCAAAAGGTGTGCGTGTGTGAGAAAGACAAAGGAAGACCTATAATCAGATCCACTCACACCACACCCTTAAACAACTTACTTACTTGCTTCTAAATATGGCAGCCAAAGCACAAACAGGCTACAGCAGCAGCCAGCACAATAGACAAAGGAAATCTTTACCCAGAAAAGGTTTTAGAAGGGCATGTGTAAAGATAAGGGAAGAAAATGCTGGGCCATGTAGGAGAGGCTTTTAATTGAACACAACAGGTCTGATCCTAGAGATAGCTTGCAGGTTCCTTGCGGGCCGAGCTAATGGGAAATCAATGACGACAACGAGCAAACTGTGTGTCGGAGCAGCTGACCCCTCACGCCAATGTTATTTGGACTTTTAAAGTACAGACAGAGCACTTAAACCTGCTGATTTACATGCAAGGTCATTCAAATTTAATTAAAAAGATCAATGTTTTGTTGTAGTTTGTTGTTTTAAAAGGCCAAACATGCCACATTGATCAGCAGAAAGTTCACTATGTGCAGACATAAATCCTGGAGTTGAAGATGATGGGTGATGGAGCAGGCAGATGATTGATTGAGTGTTCCACACCAGTTATCAGAGGAAGTATAAACCTGTATGGATGCAGTGGCGTGGGAAACCACATGTGATGGATCTGTACCCCACACATTGCATCATCTGTCTGCCTATCTTCCACACAGATTTCTCATTATTGAAAGGAGAGGGAGAGCAGCAGAAAGCAGGGAGGGAAGGTGACCGAGCTGTTGATTACTTGAGTTGTAGGTGAGGAAACTATCACAAGGGTGTGACAGGGGGATGGCTTGAATTAGTCTTTTGTGTCCCTGCATGTGGAGAAAGAGTTTAGACAGCTATTCAAGGAAGAAGAGAATGTCGTTGTGGACATAACTAGAACTAGTCTGCAAAAGGAGGCTGCAAAAACTGCAAGAGAAATGCTGCTGTTTATTGGGTAAAACGCTTAAAGTATACACGCTTCAGGTTGTGGAGCATGATTACATCGAACAGACCTAAAACTGCCTCATAGGAAAACACTTCCATTTGTCATTCTTTGGTTGATTGCCTGCTTACACCTACTTACACTCATGACTTCCTGCAAAAACGTATCATTTCGAGGTTAGTGGGAGGATATCCACACCTCTCTGAACCATCAAGCAAGAATTATGATGTTATCAGTAACTCATTGTGCTAATGCTGAACACATCTAGAGCGTCTGATTGCGGATTGTGCAAGAAATTAGTAGCACAGACTTCATAAAAGTAAGAAATTATAAGAAAAGAGAAGGAATAAAACTTATTCCTAAGCTTTGCTGCATCAGTAGATACTACTTAAACATTGATAATGATCCAGATGACCTATAAACACATCAATTGGTGGCATATGTTGAATTCAAACATCTTTAAAGCTCTGTATGCTTACTTTTTTTCTTTCTTTTTTTTTTACAAATGAAATGTTCATTCTGAGTCCAATAAACATCCATATGCAGATGTAATTTGACTCATAACTGCATTATTTGGGTATCAGTCAGACTTTGAGAGATGAAAATTTGCCCGTTTTCAGTAAGACCAACATGTTTACATGTATTTCACAGGTCTGTTTTAAGTTAGCCTCACACATGGGGTGAGAATTCTGCAAAATACAGAGATCTGAAGCGTTAAAGGATGTCTCTGCACCATCACCAATGGTGTCTGTACTGTGATAAAACTGTGGAAGATATGACTCCTTTGTTAGAGCCGATCTCACATAATGTCCTTTAAATTGGTTGACACTGGAAAAAACACAGTGTCCAGATTCAAGGACAGAACTCAAAGAAAAGAAAGATTTTTTTTTCCCTAATACGTAAACAAACTGCTCCACCATAATCCCACGGCAGTTTGTGAAACTGTCACACAATATAATCTATTGATCTTGGTTTTTGACAGCTTATTCTTCGTGTGTGTCCATGGAAAACAACACAATTACTTATACAGCAGCTGAGATATGAACAGAAACCACACATATTGCTGTAGTTTATGGGATGACATTTGCAAATTCCATCTGCAAAATACACAAATGTGGTGCAGGCACAAACCCACATTACTATTAAAACCTGTGATGGATGCCACTATAAAAGTGCTCAATTCATGTCTGTCTTCATGACTGTAATGATTTTCATTTCATGCCTGCGTCCTGATTGACTGTGAGCCTGGGCTAGCTGTGAACTACACAGACTTGCTACAGTGGGTGAGAATTATGTGTGGGAGTGTTAATGTGAATCCAGCCCTCGTGACAGTTTTGCACATCTTTGTGTAGGCTCTTTCTGCACATCCACAGTTTAAATTTCCAGTTTAAAGTGGATTCACATCAGCCAGGGCAGTGCATGGATTTCTATTTGTGCAGCAGGAAACAAATCAGATCAGAATACAGTTTGAATAATTCTTAGTATGTCCCAGTGTTTAGATTTCTCCGACAAGCTTACAAATACATATGACCATCTGTTGCTGTGTGAAATCACTTCTATTGCTTTACCAAATCCTTTAAAACTACAGAGCCACACAACAGTTTCTTCATCCCTTTAAATCTTTTCCTCTGTCTGTACTGAAATCCTACCTTGTTAGCGATTCCTCTCTGGGAACATTGCCCACCTACTTTAGCTTAAAAACATTCAGCTGCCTGGATTTTCTTTCTGACTATAACAGCCGGAGATTCTGAAAGGAAAATGTCCTAAAGAAAGCAAGGTTGTCGTCCTGTCAGGGCAGGGCATTGTATGATTTCCAAACAGGGAGAAAAAATATGACTGATACAAGACTAATGTAATAGTGGATGAAACTGTGGAAGATATGACTCCTTCATCATATCTTCCACAAAGATATGAGAAAGGACTCATATTTCTAATCTCTTCACTCTAGGTCGAGTGATTACAAATACAGTTCTGCAGCCAATTGAGGTGAATTGAGAGTAAACACTGGAGCATTTGATTGAGTTCTCATAAGCTTAAATTGAGTCAAATGAGAGAACACATTACAAGCCAACCAATATTTGTTAGATATCAAAAGGTCTATTCAGTAAAAACGGTAAAGGCTGATTCCAATGAGCCAAATGCAATAATTCACTTTGAAGTATAATGTGATTTGCATCGGGCTGTACTGAGGTTAAATTCAGCTCATTCAAATTCAATAAAAGAAACAGACAAATTGAAAACAAGCCTGGCAATTCAGACACAAACAACAAGCACCGAGTCTGGAAATGAATCTTTATTGTAACAACATTCAACCACAAAATGAGGTCTCCACCTATTAATATGGTTATGATTCTGATATTATTGGCCTTCAAAACAAAGCGTTTGAAACAAATCCTTATTTATTAGGGACAGCAACTGTTCCTCTGCCGAGTCGGCTAAGGTAACATTCCCACATCCATTACCTCCCCGCTCCCTGCTGAGAAACACTTTCACACCCGTGTGAAGGGAGCAGAGTACAGGCCTGTTAAAATGGCCTTGTTAAAATCTGCTCATTTTGCTTTTTTAATTGGAAACATACACATTTTTCAGGTCACTGCCCCAAAATCAACACCTAGCAGAAAACTCAGTCTGGGTAGCTATCTGTCTGGCAGCTCGGATTTGAGATAAAGCAGGAAATGAGTGACCAAGAGCTCTTCTTATGGAAAGCTGATACTTCCCCTTCAAGCTATTTGGACTGGTTTGTTTAAAAGGTATTGTAAAGACATGCACAGCAACAATGGATTAGGCTTTGTGTTTATAAGCTTACAAGTTTCTGTGTTTTAGGAGCATGTCTTTGATATTTATGAGAACTCTTTAAAGAAATCTGCTAGAAATTCAGTATACAAATGGCACAAGCCTTTAATCTCTGATCATCACTGAAACCCTTCTCATATGATTATTAACCAATTAGCATTGAAAAGAACAACAGGTCTCTTAAGATTTAAATGTTCCACTTAAGTGATGTGCATGAAGATGTGTGATACATAACAAGTAGAAAAATAAAGTACACGGAATAGATGAATCAGTAAAGTTACAACTCTTTAAAGTAGGAAACAAGAATCTCTCTCAAAGGCAAAGAGCACATACAGTAATTCAGTCACTATATTTGTTTATGGGGTTGCAACTTATTGACTTCCACACACTCGGTTTTAAATGCAATTTAATGTTAATGTTAGAAAATCTAACTGACCAACATTAACAGAACTACTTTTTATCATTTAGTCTGATTTTGAAGGTCTATAGAGTTCCAGGTCAAATCTGACCTGCAAGAATCTGGACTGTTCTATGGATAAAATTTCCTTTTAAACAAAAAAGTGTAATTATTTGGATTGATGAAATATTAAAAAATGAAAAAAGATGAAAAGAAAATAAACATGGATTTTGGGGTTATTGATAGATATGGAGACCCTCTTAAATCAGTTGAGGGGAAAAAAGGTATAAATACTAATTCTCTGTTTACAAATGGGCATTTGTACTTTTAATCCATGGGCATAGTTTTGCAATGGGCTCTACAGATTTGAGAATGTTTGCATGCAGATTCCTTCTTTTGGCAAACAGTAATGAGTGATGCACGTTGACCAAAACATTACCAGTCACCTTTAGCTGAAGATAGATTAAATGTTGCAGTGAATTTTGCATGAACAGTCTTTACATGGAATAGATGAATGGGTAAATAGATTAGCAGTGAGCACTAAAGGCTTTAAATCTGTAAAAAAAGGAAAAAAAAGCATTTTCTATTCTTTGCAAATATATGGGAATGTCTCCATCAGTGCACACTGTTTATGAATATGAGAATAGTGATTTAAGAGCCCATCCTTGTCATTCCACCGTGACTGCGCCAGGTTTTGTGACCTTGGAAATGTTCAAAGATGTTGTAGATGTAGGATGTAAGAAGGCCTGTTATTATCCAACCCATAATATTTTTCTAACCCTCACAAATTAAAACAAAACTAGATTTTATTTCCCATCTGTTTCACAACAATTTCTTCTATGAAGATATTGAGCGCATTTTTAGAAAAAGCTTTAAAGGGTTAGCTGTTTAAATGCCCTCAACCAAATTATAGAGCCAAGCATTTAGTGAATTAGCTACTGCATCAGTATTTCATTTCCAACAAAATACTTTCATAGTGTCTATTTTGTAGATAGTTTTCCATTTTGTTTTTGATTTAATCTCAGAAAAAAAAAACAGTCTGCTTTTAGACATTTCAGTCTGAAGTCGACAAAAAAATGGTACAGAATCATTAGTGGAAAACCACTGTAACCAGCACTATGTGCCATACAAAAAGTGGGAGCTCGACACTCATTCAGAATGTGTCAGCAAATAGCCAGTTTCACATAAGAGTCTTTCAAAAGGAAAAAAATCACAAGGGCTTTAGGTTGCATTTTGAAATGTGTGCATTATTGCATTCACATGGGAGACGTTAATCTATACAGACAGAAAAGCTCTCAACACACTCCAGTTTTGCAGTAGAAAGGTCTCATGCAACATCTGTATTCAACAGCCCTGTCTGTGTGTTTGTGCATGTTTGACTATTAGGCCTATTTAGCAAATCATAGGTAATGGATGCGTACATGCACGTCTATGCATTTCTCTTCATTTTGGCTGTGAAATTGGACTATTTCCAGAGTGTCAGAGGTGTCTACGTGTAACAATGTTTGTATGCTGCGTGTTTTATTTGCTAAGCTATGTAAAACATGATTACCACGTAATCTCCCCAATGGTTTTCAGTTAAATGCAACTAGCAAAAAGATAGAAACACTTCACTGTCTTCTTGTGCTGTTGCTGCTAAAAATCCTGAACTGTGTCTAACAGGATATTGGAGCTTTACGTGAGGAGGGGGGAGGATGCTGCAGGTCTTAGGAGGGATACACAGGACATCTCAGACAGGTTTAATGTTTAAGTCTGGTGATTTGGGTGGTCGTGAGAATCATTTGAGTTAACCTCTAAATCCTTAGACGTTTTTTTTATTATTACTTTTTCCAAAACAACATCATCAAATTCAATCAGTAACAGCTTCACGACTGTAAGACCAACCTGAACTACTTCTGGCTCTATGAGAAGAGGTTTTTCCTCACTAAACATTTCGAGCTAAGTGCATAAGGGCATTATCTTCTTAACAAAATGGCCAACATTAAAATACTGGATTACCACCTGGGAAAAAATAAGCAACTACTGTGTGGCTCAAGAACTTAAAAACCTATGAAAGATTCTTGCAAACTGCAATGTAACGGGTATCAGGTTGATAAGAAATATACAATCACCTCGTTATTATAGTTTACACTGTGTTCAATAATAATAAAATCTAAAACATGCAGAGAAGTCTGGTAGTTTTGTACATATCCAATTAAAGTACTCTGTTCGAGTTTTTTTTAATCCCGTTTCCAGAGAGGCTGAACTAACAGCGTATGAATATGTAGTTACTGAAGTGAAACATTTTCAAATATAAACTGTGGTCGCATCAGCTGTATTATCATCCTAATATGAAACTAAAAATGTAAGGACCCACATCCAAGGTAATGTGAGCCAAAAGTATTCATTAAAAAGTGATCATCAGACCTCTTTTACAGCTGACACTCACCACTAATTGGTACATTTGTTGTTCAGCCTGTGTAGCTAACCTTGTAATTATGATATGATAAATAAATTTTCTACATAACGTTTCTTCTATTCCTCCAGCCTGTATTTCT
>JBBBVU010000021.1:7528737-7543005 GCA_037177055.1 Atherinosoma microstoma | reverse complement strand
TGTGATGTGCAAATGGCTTGGCACTGTAAATACCATTAGACCCAGATGAGAGACAGGTTTGAAGAATTTTTTTTTTTGGGGGGGGATTACTGAGGAACAAATCATACCCCAATCCATACTTCTGCCCTATTTGAAGCTGAAAAAAGTCTATTTCGTTATGTTTTTTTGGTTATTCATGGTATTCCTTTTAATCTCCTACAGATTACAGCTAGATGCTGAATGAGTATAGTGAGGATTTATTTTATTATGGTCCATGTGAGCGGCAGCCAACTGCTGCGTACATGAGTGTCTGTTTGCGGGCAGATAATGGTTGAGTCAAAATTTTTCAACGGGGAGGTCAGTAGGATGCTGGACCTGGCTGGCTGCCTGGGACTTTAGGAGCCAGGTGGGAAGCAGAAATTTATGGACCAAGTCATGATAAAAGTGGTTATTTTCAGCTTAGATCTACACCCTCGCAGGTCTAAAGATACTCAATCCTGAGCCTGTGTGTTGTTTGGATTAGGCTGAGTTCAGGCGTCACTGGGAGTACCCATGCAACACACAGTTATTTCTCCATAAAAAGAAAAAAGCACTGAAATAGCAACAGCAGATTCCATGATGGAGGTGATAGTTTAAATAAATCCTCCAGCTTGTGTTTTCTGACAATAGCCAGGACACAAGTGAGCAGAGATGTGCTGGTGCTAGAGTGTGCTGAGTAAGCACTCCCTCCAGCTGTAGCAGATGGGACCCTGACAGCGCTGAGAGGAGGGAGGAAAATATCTACTTCTCCCCCTTCTATATTTACTTGTTTTCCTTTTGTTCTGTAGAGTTTAGCACCAGGTGGCTGTTTGTAATTTACATGAAATCAGTGTGTAATTTGGCAGCTTGGTAAAGAGGGTGTTTTGGTAATGATCCACAGCTTTATTGCGAGGTGTCAAATACTGAATATTACAATGTGTTAAAAGTGTGACTGACCTTTATTCAGCCTTTCAAGTCTCTAAAATGTTTGGTCTCATGCTACAATCAGTAAGAAGTTTCGGTTAGTTGTTATTCTCAGCTAAGAAATACGGACTTGTGAAAGGTACCAGTAAAAGTAAACTATTATAACTATATATTGTTATTGGTTTAAACATGATTCACGTCAGTGAAGATCTGAAGTGTAGGGTGTAAAATCATTAATCTGATCAGCCTGTATTAGAATTCATGACAATAACAGGGTTAACAAATCAGATGCACCTTCAACTTTTATTCAACATCACAACTCCTGTAGTAGACATTTGGTCTGAGAGAACACCAGACTAACGGATTACTAGAAGTATGTCTCAACAGAAAACCACTACAAGTATGAAATGAAGAGAGACACGAAGGTTAAAACATGGCTACAGGCCTGCATGCACAGAATGGAGTACATATCGTCCTCCTTTAGGTGAGTGCTGTACAAACTGTGCAGCTACCACTCAATTGGTGGGTCAGTCAATGCTGTGCGGGTTGCATCTGTTTCAGAGAGCCCTCTGAAACAGAGTTGCATACACAGTGGAGTACATCACACAGAAGTGTTGGATAGCATCATGAACGACAAATCCATTCAAAAAAGGCACAATACCATCCTCAACAGTCACCCAGCGAAAAAAGCGTAGGCAAACATACAGGCTGAAGTCATCAGAAGCTAAAATCTACAAGTCCCATGGTTGCATCCAACAAAGTGCTCTGTGGATAGATGGTATAGCAGCAACTTGAGAGCATCAAATCGACTGAAGTGACAGCACACAGTGTGTATGAGTCTTTAAAGTAAAGCAGTCTTATTTTTCCACTGGTCTTGGGTCAGAAAACAGTCCTAAAGCATGTATTTTTAAACAGAAAAAGCATGTTTATTTAAAACTAAAACAATATGCACCGAACAACAGAACATCCCTCTGTTCATCTTCTTCCCCTCCCCCCCCCCGGCATGAAATTCCTGTTTGTGTTCACTGTATAATTAGAAACAAATTACACACATTTATTTCGGGGGTACAACATTTTCACGTTTTTCAATTCAATTTAAAAATCGTAATTTTTTTTCTCCAATTAAAGCAGCTGTTCTGGTGTCACTGTATTGTAGGCCATTTGTTCTGTTTAAAAACAGAAAGAGACATAAAAGCATTCATGGTAAAACTGTGCAGAATCGGCTTAAAAGAAGAGGAGACAATAATTGGCTGACCAGCTGCTATTTTCAAGTTCCACGTATGATCGTGCCTCAATCCATTGTCGAACAGCCAGGATTTCTTATTCTCTTCCATAGGAAGGTCCAGCTAATTTTCCCCAAGTACAATTAAAAACATTTTGGCAGGCATTGCAATAGAATTTTACCAAGTTATATTAGTTAAAATCGGAGGTGTGGTTTTACAACTTAAAAAAAGGAAAAAAGGAAATAAAATACAAACAAAATCTATCCATAATTCACCTAAGGAGTCTTCTATATTTAAGTACACTGGTATTTGTGAGAGATAAAATCATTTGTTATTGGTTATCAGACAACAACTGATGTGAGTCAATAATCATCATGTCCCGTGTTGTGGTGGTAGTTTGCTGACATGAGTACAGAGAAGAAGAGACAACTTTACAAAATGATCTTTTACCTACTGAGTGATGATTATGTCCCCTCAGTGTCTGTGACAGTGTCTACCACTGGCTGACTCGAAGCTTCCTCCATGGGCTCATTCTGTTCATTGTCTAGGTCCTTAGGAGATGAAACTTGCTCCTGCTGTGGCTCCGTTTCTGGGAGCAAAGGATCACAGGCAGGGTCTGGGGTAGGCTCAGGAGAGGCCTCTGGAGTGGGCTCAACCACGCCGACACTGTCCTTTCCAGGTCCATTGACCCATTGTGGTTGGGGAGAGCAGGCTCCCTCTTGTGACTCCTCCTCATCCTTCTGTGGAGGATCCTGCTTCTCCAGAGAGGGAGTTGGATCTTCGGGGGGGCTGTCGGCTTGCGTGAAGGCCACAGGTGAGTCTTGGGATGAGGCCTCAGCCTGCTGTGAGGCGTGGCTTGGGGATTCAGTGTCTGGAGAAGCAGTGGTCTTAGAGGGGAGCAGGGCGGTGGGCTGGGGTGGCGACTCTGCTTGCTGAGGAGTCTCCGGTTGAGGAGATGACTCGGACTGGGTGGGAGGATCAGTCAATGTGCTCTGACCCTTGTCGTCAGGTGATGGGTCGGGTGAATGGAATGAGGGTGGTGACTGTGTGTGAGGAGTCTCAGTTGGAGCTGGCGTTTCTGACTGGGTCTCGGACGCAGAAGCCTGGTTCTGTGATGGAGGAAGAGGCCTGATCTGAGGCTGTGGCTGATTCAGACCCAAAAGAGGATTTTTGGCCTGAGCTTGAGGCAGAAGAGGCGACTGGAATCGTGACTGAATCGGGGGGTTTAATTTGAGTGGGGCGAGAATTTTCCCTTGATTCAGTGTCAGGTTGGGATTAAGAGGAGGAGTGGGAAGCAGTGGTGTAGGTAGAGGAAGGAGAGGTGTCCAGCCTCCACGCTCACGGTCCCTGTCTTTGTCATGGTCTCTGTCACGTTCATGGTCTCTGTTGCGTTCTCGACCGCGCTCCCCCTCTCTCTCGCGCTCCCTTTCTCGTCCTCTCTCACGGCTGTGGCGGCTACCATTCATATCTCTCCTGAAGTCAAAATCTCTTTCATCTCTGTCCCTTTGCCTCTCCCACGGACGCCTTCGATCATCTAGGTCTTGATGTAGTTCACTGTCGAACGGAGGCGGGGCACCACCACTACGGCTCCAGGGCTGTGGGGCTCCGGTATTTACACCTGCCGCTCCAGGACGGTTGTCAAAGCGGCTGGGAAAGTTCTGTCCAGGTGGGGGGCGTTCGTCTTGAAAGCCTTTCGGACCACTTGGGGCCTGAGGGCCTCCACGGATGCCATCTCGTTCATCAAAGTCCCCCCTGGCCTGGTTCCAGCGGTTATCAGGAGTGAAGCCTGCAAGAGCCTGCAAACGTCCCACTAAGCTGGTTCTGGCCGGCTGAGTTCCAGGAGTCTGGAGCAGGGGAGGTCTGCCTCCTCCTCCTGCCCCTCCACCACCTCCATGGGGGTCTCTATGCTCTGGTGGGGGGGTCCGTAGAAGGCCTGTGCTCTGCTTTTCCATTGGGGGGAAGCGGTAGTCTTGGTCTTTGCCCTCATCAGCCCCAGAGGAGGACTCGCCTTCTGGTTTGGATAAGTTTTCACCAGACAGGTTGGGGGCCCTGCTGAAGGGGTCCACCTGAGGGAAAGGTACCCTGGTTCTGGCCTGAGCCTGGAGGGAACTCTCAAGGAGGCCAGTGCCTTGCTGGGTAGGGCCCTGCTGCATGAGGAGCGGGAAGCGGGCGGCAGCCCCAGGCTGAAGGAGGTTAGGCCGCACATCCAGGGGCAACAGGCCAGGTATCCGCTGTCCACCCAGACCTTGATGTATCGGATGCGAGAGGGAAGCTGTGGGGTGCATGCCAAGTAGACCCATCCCACCACGGACTGCATTCTGCATGCCTAGGAATAAAATACATCATAGAAATAAATGTTAACATTCTTCTTGGGGAAACACACAGTTCCAATAACCGTTAATATAAACTTTGATAAAATAATGTAAAAAAAAAATATCTAAGTTTCTTTAACATGTTAGCTTCAACCCACCTTGTAGTGTGAGCTCTGCTGCAGCATCCATACCCTCTGCAGACTGTTGAGTTTTCTCATTAGTGGCTTGCTGAGTTTGAACACCCACTGGGTTGAACACGCCAGCTGAGGGCATGAAGCTGCCAGGGATTGCGCTGGATGGAGGGATCATAGAGCTGAATGGGGTCTCTTTGACAGCTTCTTGGCTTGAGGCCATTGATGGTTGCACTAGAGCTACAAGAGCACAAAAGAAGCAAAATATTTAATCCAAAGACCCAAAAAGGCACTTTAAATCTATGTGCAGGTATCAGTCACAGGAAGGGGAATACATGAAAACTTACATGTAGTTAATGAAGGCATGCCTGCTGTCTGTGCGGCTTGCATGAAATCTAAACAATGGAAAATAACAGTGTGAGCTTGAGATTTTTTTAAAATATGTAATCTTTGCACAACAGTTGAAGTTATTTACTTGGTGGAGGCTGTGTGGCATTGAAGCCAGCTCTAATGAAGGGCGGTGGCGGCCCATAGCCTGGTGGAGGTATGCCCATGCTGACTGGGAAGTTAGGAGGAACCAAGCCTACTGCACCCGGAACTGCCTGGGCCACTGGTAGCTGAATAAAACAGTGTACAAAGAAAGCACTGATAAGTTCATTGAGTAGTGACTTGGTTAAATTTTTTCCCCAGAGATTTTGCTAAAATCTGTTGTATCATTAAGCTTCTACACCTAGAATGCAATTTTTAATTAACTCACCATTGCAAACCTGAAAAGTAATGTTTACAGACCATTTACAGATTGCAAATGAAACTGTTCTGTACCTGTACAGGCATCATGGTAACATGCTGGCTGTAGGTCTCCGTATGTGTATTGGACACAGCTGTAGTCTCAGCGCTTACTGGCTGACTCATAACTTCCTTGGCTGGTTCAGAGTTCTTGTTCGCTTCCCACTCTGCAGTCACATATAAGAAAATATTCAAGTTATAATTATTACCCAAAGCATTATTTGTTTGGATTTAGATCAGTTCTGTTCTTTTTGCTAAATCCTTACATTTCAATATAACATTTGTACAAAGGAATTTGGACATAATGGCAGAACAAATAACAGAGGGAATGAGGCATGAAAAAAAAATCTATTAACATTATAAGATGCCAGAAGTGTCTGTTAGGATAGCTGTCATGCTTTAATCATGAGTGAAGCTGATATAAACAAGCACTGCTACTAAATAAATGGACCTAGAGTTAATGTCAAAGAAAGCTGGTCTTTTTCCCCTCTTACCATCATTGACTGTCTCCTGGTCAATGATTCCCCCCTCAGCAAAGCCGTCCAGGTCATCTATCTTGACTTTCTCCCATGGTATGTAGGTGACACCCAGGTCCACATCCCAAAACTGCTTGTACTCCTGCTTTACACCTTTGTTCAGAGCCCATGCAATCTGGATCAGGCAGATAAACAAAGGTCAAAATGCAGTCTCTTTTTTCTCCCTTTTCTACAGAATTTCCTTTAAGCATACTAGGATGCACCTGGAAAGCTAGGTTTTTAACCACTAGAAGTCAATGGCAAAATTTAATTAGAAGAAACATCAAAGAGATTGAGTGCAGAAAGAATTAAATTATAAAGGTAATTCAGACCTTGATGATCTTGGAGCCGATCTTGAAAGAGCCAGTGCTGAGCTTCTGGAGGGCACGGTATGCATCCTGTCTGTGCACCATACATATGTAGGCACAGCCTCTAGGAGGGATCATCTGCAGAGACACGTAGATTATATTATACAGGTTGAAAAGGTTAAACAACAACACATGACTACACTGAAGGATACCAGACAGAATACACTTTGCTCCAAGTCAAATTTTTAAGGGTGAATTTTAAGGAATTTCCAGGAACTCGCCATGATAATTAATAGCAAATACTTTAACAGATCATATGCATGTCTATACTCAAAATGATTATTTAACTTCCTCGACGTGTATATGGTTTGTGCTATAAGGAACCGAAGCCATGTTTTATAATAGCATTCTACAAAACAGTGACAAATGAAAGAGAAACACAACAAAGCTTCAGTGTCACCCATCTAAAATCATGCTTAGCATCCTATAAATCCCTTTTAACCTGTCTGACAAATCACTTCAATTTCAATACATTGTTAACAGAAAAGAACATTAGTCTTTGAGAGTGGTAGTGAGTCATGCGGACTTGACATAAGTGCACTTCATTAATAACAAAAAAAAAACCTATTAATATTCTGCTTACTGCTCATGTTGAACTCTCAAATACATCATGGACAACACACAGGGTAATCAGTGAATGTTCTCTAAATATATATTCACTAATACCTTAAGTTGGTACAATTGCCCTTTATCTCCCCAAATTAAAAGCACACAGCACTGAAAGGCATGAAAAGTGCAAAAAATAGCAAGGGATGGTAGACAGGGAACATGTGTTGCTATATCACTGGCTTCCTCCACTGTACTGACCATCTACACTACTGATCATTGACATGGGCATAGCTGTGCTGCTTTAGGTGAAACAATCCCCTTTATTCGGCTCCGTCTAAACAAAAATCCATTAAATCAGATAGTGGTTTATTACAAAAGTCATGAAATTATAGCTTAAAGCAGTTTCAAACACTGTTCCAAAAAATTAAAGCACTTATCAGATCTTTTTTTATGATTTCCAACACCCATAAGAACCCTAAGTACAGACAGAGGAATTAAAGCTAGGTAGTAGTTGACAAATGTCAAACTATTAACATAAGCTCCACCAGACACAAGTTGGAGATCAAACAACTGGCTGACACACTGAAATTACATTAAGGGGTTAACCGGGGCAGAGGTCTGCTTACATTGATGGACTCAATCTGGCCAAACTCTTCAAACAGATTGGTGAGGTCCTGCTGAGTGGCCTTTTTGTCCACCTGGCCCACCCACAGAGTTGTGCTGCACACTATGGAATGAGAAGACAAAAAAGGGTTCATGTCATTCATCAATAAAATCCCTGGCAAGAAATAAAAATCATAACGTTCAACAACTTCTTCCTACCACTCAGAGTCTTAGATCTTATGGGAGGTAATCCTTTCTTCTGCCGCTCCTTCTCTCTTTCTCTGGCACGTCTTTCACTTGAGTAGGACCGTGACGACTTCCTCTTGCGATCCCTGGAGCGTGACCGTGACCTCTTGCGATGCTTACGTTTGCGAGAGCCAGAGCGGGACCTGGACCTTCTCCTTTTGGGGGACCTACCAATAGATAAAACATACATATGATCAATTCTTTTGAATTTACTTTTTGTCCTTTTAAGCTTGAAATTACAAATCGGCTCCTTCTGAGCATGAAAAACCAGTTTGCCCAGTTCACAACAGCATTATAATTACAACTACAGGGACTGACCTGGAGCGAGACCTGGAACGTGTTCTAGACCGTGTGCTTAGAGTCTTCTTGTCGTCTGCTTCAAAGATCTCCTCCTCCATTCCATCAGGGCCCTCATCCAGATCCATGTCCTACAGAAGATATTGTTCAATAGAAGTTAACCCTTGTGCCCTCCTCAAATTTAGTACCCTCTGGTGACCCTCGTGGACAAATGTCCATGCACAAAAGCTGCTATAAAATCATCATACATCATTGATATAAAAGACATTGAAATATTTGTCAAAAAAGAAGAGTTAATGCAGAAATGCATACCACCAGCTGCAGCACAGCTGAAATGATTACGAAGTTAAAAAAAAGTTGACAAAAATGGACAAAATTGTCACGAGGAGGGAATAAGGGTTAAAGCATTAAATGATCATTAAATGAGTATAAATTACAAGTTGCCACAAATACCTGCTGCTGGTTGTCGATGGAGTCATCAATCTTATTGTCTGATTCAGAAAGCTGTGACTGGCTGCTGTTCTGAGCAGTTGCAACAGAGTTCTCTTGCCCGAATATTGAGTCCTGCCCCTCTATGCTCATTGCCTGAAGGAGAAACAACAAGGTTTTTGCATTTTGCACAACTGTATTTTGGTTATGGTCATTAATAAAAGTTCATTTAGCACTCAAGGATGTAAATCAGAAGTGTCTCTTTGGTTAAAAATTACATTGAGATATACAGTATATTGTATATATATATATATATGTAGTTTGGTTCTTATCGCCCAGCCCTACAAGTGATGAGACGACAAAATATGAGACTGTAGTAGTCTGAGCTGAAAAAAAAAAAAAATCAAGCTGACTTTAGAGATACCCACAGCGAATACCCTTCAGAGAATACCCTCAGTGCTTCTGTATTCTAGTCTGAAACACCACAGGCTAAAGTCTTAAATAGAACTGCACATATGTGTACTCCTTCATTACAACATTTAAGGCTATTTGCTATGAAAATATTGAACAATTAGCAACTTGAGCAGGAAACAAAACAACAAATCTCTGTAAATAATAACAAGCAGCATGTTGGCAGCAATTATCATTTAAAATAAATCATTAAATCAAAGCATGTTTAGCATCAAAGTCTTGGCTTTCTGTACGATATACCTTCTGCTGGTGCTCTAGCAGCTGCTTCTGGAACTGCTCCAGATTTTGTTGTTGTAGTTGCTCAGCCAGTTGATGGAATAGTGAGCTGTTAATGGGCTCGGACACCATGGGCCTACAAGTGGTCAGAAACTTGAGTAAGTACAAGCTTTCATGGGAGATGACCAACAGAGTGAAGGGACATGAACTGTGGATCACAAATTGGTGTAGAGGAAAAAAAACATAAGAAAAAAAAAAATCTAAACTTACAGCTGAGAAGATGAGCTGTCCTTTTTAGATTCTTCACTGCGCTCAGAATCGCTCCCAAAGTCAAACGGTCCCAAAAGTTTCTACGAAAGAAAATATAACACATCAGGAACGTCCTGATAAAAGTAAAAAATAAAGACACCACTGATTGCAGTGTTACCTTATTAAAAGAGGAGACCCTCTGCTCCAGAGGGTTGAGGCTGTTTGCAGTAGCTGCAGCAGTGAGCTGAGCTGTCAGAGCTTGTAACTGCACCACTAGGCCGGCATCCAAGGCCTGCAGCAGGGAAGGCTGGGGCTTCTGGTGCTGCATCTGCAAACTCTGTACCAGTTGCTGAAGCTGTAATAGATTACCACAAAAGACTATTTGATACCCAAAAATTACAGAGCAATTACAGCCTCATAATAAATAGAATCTATACTGGTTGATTATCTAACCTCTATCTGAAACCTCTGGTTTAATGCGATTGGGTACCAAATTTTGTTTTACTCAATGAAACCTTGCATGTTCTTCTGAGCATCACTTTACCTTTAATAAATCTATTATAAAAATGACCAACCAAATCTAAGGTACCAGTATCAGAACTGGTTCAACAACAATATTTCAGAATCCACTAACCTGTTGTCCCTGGGGACTCTGCAAGATCTGTGCAACAGCAGCCACAGTATCTGTATTTGTAATCTGGGACGCCCAGTCGGGCAGACCCTGGACTATGTTTGCTGGAGTGGCCGGTGTAGCCGGGGTTCCTGAATAAACAAAGACAGATCGTTGTTAAATAAACCAGGAGCGGTGTCAAGTAGGTGATCTGATACCTGATGTGGATTGCACTCTGCTTGTTTGTATTCTTACTGACCTGGTGTAGTGTTATTGACGGGAGCAGCACTACTGGGTAGGACAGGTGTGGCACTCGGAGGAGGAATCCCCGCTGCCATGTCCAGCAGAGGCTGAATGATGTCACTCTTGAAGACCGCATTCTTCTGCCACAGGTTTAGGACTCGCACTATCTTACTCTGGACAAACCCAAAAAACAAAAGGACAAAAGCAGCTGTGTCAGTGCAGTAACAGGCGAGGAGCTCTTGGGAGAAGTGAAAGCTTTGGCTGTGTAGAGCAAACGAAAAGCTATTAAAGACTGCCTCACCTTATCATCTGGAGGGCAGCGGTAGAGGTGCTGGAACGTAGGAATGATGTTCTTGCTGAAGCGTGGGGCAAAAACATCCTTCTCTGTGCCAAACTGGTGACGTGACTGTCTGACGATGGAATCGATGACATACAGCCCCGGGACCTTGTATTCTGGTTTGCACTGTGGAAGACACACAGCTGTGTTAGGATGTTTTTAAAAAAAAAGGAAATGTCTGAATTTTCTGTCTGAGGGCTGTATAACCTATGTGATCACGATACCGACCTACACTTCAGTCACAAACTGTTGGTAGAATAGTTAGATAACACATTTTGAGACTAATTAAAAAAAGTAGCAGAAGTAGAAACACTAACAATCTTACTGACATTAACTACACATCATTAGAGACTGGCTAAGAGGGGAACTCAAACCAAATTAATTGCATCAAAACTGGTGAAAAGTGCAAATGCTCTAAAGCTTTACTCCCAATGTTTTGTTGCTGAGTAATCTGTTTATACAGATACAAAATATCTTACCTTCTGTATGAACTTCTCGACACTCTGGACGACATGTTTGTAGAACTGAAAGTCAAGAAAAGAAAGGGCATTTTTAGTGACTTCAATTGCAATATCTAAGAGCATAGTTACAGCTGACAAAAGTCAGAAACAGCTGCTCAGTATAACAAAAAATGGAAAACAAGCATATATATACTGAATATAAGCAGTTTTTTGTAGAACAAGAGTAGGGATATTATGTTAAAAAGAGATGGGGGAAAAAAATAACCTAGCTTTAATTTTTATTGATCTAAATGATGCAGCAGGGTTCTGATTTGAGAACAGAGGAGATTATATGTGTCCAATTCCTTCACAATCTCCTTGTTAAATCCAGAACCATTCTTAAAATTCTTCTTCATACCTATTAATGACCAGAGTCTATCACCTCTAAGACCTTATGGTTCAATATTTCACCACAGAGCACTTAGCTCTCAGACAGCAGGCTTACTAATGGTTTCTAGTTTCCAAAAGTAGAATGGTAGGCAGAACCTTCAGTTATCCAGCTTCCCTTCTCAAGAGACAGGAACCCAGCATGAGTATGGGAGGCAAATACACACTGTAACTTTAAAAAACTTCAAATTTTGTTTTATATAGTTAGGACTAGCTTAGGTGACCCTCAGACATCTCTTCAGTTATGGTGCTATAGGCCTGGGCTGCTGAGGGGGTGGGGGGGCTCTGCCAGGTTAACATTCCATGTATTTATGTGCCATTACAGTTATCATTACCAAGATCCCTGACTTCGTGTTATTGTGTTTCTGGGTGTCTCTGTCCTGTCCTCTCCGCCCCCCCAGTGAGACAGATGGCCACCCTCACTCAGTTTAATCCTGAAGGTCTGTTCCTGTTGAAAGGGAGCTATTTTTTGCACCACTGTCCGCAGGCTTGTGCATGTTCAGGACAGGAAACAGCATCAAAATGAAGACTTGATGCAATCTGTTGGTTTCCTTAGCAAGGCAAGACAAACCTATTTATAGGCTACTAAGTGGCAATATATCCATACAATTATACTGAACTGAATTAAACTGAAATGGACGACGCAGGACTGAAGTGAAACTTGACGGTATTGACTTGGATCGGCTTCTGTGTAATTAGATTTGAACTGAATTTGTGCCTTGAGATGATGAATTAATAAAAATGTAAGTGAAATTAATGGAATTTAGTAAAATAAATAAACAAAAAAACAGTTATGTGTACGGAAAGACTTACAGATTGATGACATAGCAAAAAAAAGAGAGAAAAATCTTTAAAGCAATCTTCAAAAGCTTTTTTCTTTTCTACTGAAGACAAATTACTGACTAAAAGTTGACTAAAGATGCAAAGAATAAGCTAGCAAAACAACTCAAACTGATCACTTGTGTAATTAAATGTAATTCAAACGTACAGCATGGTATACATTTATCTATAAAGCAAAATATATCTATACTATGTTAAATGTTAATAGTTTTGGTATGTAACACAAGCAACCACACTCCACCGTACTCTAACACATGTATTTACATGCACCAACACAAGTAAAGATGTACAAGTATTCATAATGGTTTTGTCATTTACTGACTTAACTGTCTGGTCAGCCATGCTTAACATAGCAACCAAAACTGTAGTTTATGAGAAGCTTAAAAAAAATAGTGTTTTAGGGCTTGACGGGGAAGGATAAAAATGTTGGTCAAACTGCACTAAACTAGTTAACTAACTTAATTTAGAGGAAATATTCAAATATTATGGGGCTTTATGATTTCTCGCAGCCTGACGGTTAGTTTACACAAATCTGTGTAAACTAGCACAGCCCAGCCAACAAGAATAACGTACTTTTATAACCAATCCATTCTAATCAATTTGTTGTTTTGTTAAAAAAGCACTTTAAAAACAACCACAGTGAACGGGTTTGATATAACCTGTACAGAAGAATAAACATAACTAATATCATTTTAAAGGTTTATTTACATGGGGCGATATAAGTAACATTTTTTGACACAATTTGTAGAAAGGCACAAGTCCTCGTCTATAGCTGCATGGCTAATCCGCAGAACCATGGTGTCTCAAATCAAGCCATTGTCTGCCTTTGGAGATACATAACACCGACCACTGTAACAGCACCACACTGCCTACCTGCACAAATTGCTTTGCTACTGCTGCCTGTGCCATCTGCTGCTCATATTTTTCCTTTCCAAGTGCATCTGACACAAGACTGACATTCCTGACTATGACAAAGCCACCCAAAACAATGCCTGCAATTTCACTTGATGTACCCCCAGCATGTTTCAAAAATATCCCAGAAGCTGCCACTCAATTCACTAATAATCAAGCCTATCTTTGATTGAAGCCAATTCAATCCACATGGAGAACTGACATAATCTAATTATTAACTCCCACACTCCCAACACAATATGTCTATGATTTATTTCCCCCCCAAGTGACTGCAACATGCAGAGTTGAGCAGAAAATGCAGAGGAAGAAACACAAGTGCATTACTGACAACATTGGTTTATGCCTGGTAGAATCTTGGTTTTTTTCTCCTTTCTTTTTTAAGTGCAGTCAAGTTACAAAAATGTTACACTGAAATCATGGAAAATCTTGACTGATGCCTTTACGCATTAATATATGGCAAGATTCATACCATGTTTTATATTTGGAAAACTGCATCTGGGTGGAATGACACAAAGAACAGAGCCATTTTATATCTAACCAAAAGAAATTTGTCCTTTGCAACATCAGTTTCCACAGTAGCTGGTTGTTTAGCTCACGTACTTTCAATCAGCCAGCAGAGGGAGTCAGAGTACACGAGTTGAACTGTATAAAATTAGGGTTGTTAATCAGGAATACTGTGTAGAGGAATCTTGTGATGTCAATAATATTAAGTAGAGTGAGGTGCATTAGTCAAAATCAAACTTATATTCAAGTAAGGAATTCTGTTATATCAATTAATATAGTTCAGTCATCAGATTGTTTCTGTTGATCCCTTCTGAACATTTAAGGAGCAAGAGCACAACATTTAGAAGCACCATTTAATTTAACATTCACCATAAGTATGTTTCTGTTTGTTTTTTTAACTTGACCCCCCCCAAAAAAAAAGATGGAGGCCATTATTACAGATAAATACTCTTATAAGTAGCAAGTTTTTAGAAATATAAAACTGCTGTTTCATTTTAAAACTAATGTGTTTATTAAATGCACAACGACATCACCAGGCTGGACACTGCTGCCATCACGTGACAAACTGGCTGTGTTGAGGTTACAACAGGCAAAAACACTATTGCTGCCTATTAAGTTA
>JBBBVU010000021.1:7497693-7511226 GCA_037177055.1 Atherinosoma microstoma | reverse complement strand
AACAACAACAACAACAACAAAAGAAACCCCACTGAACTGCAAATTTCCTAATACCAC
Source organism: Atherinosoma microstoma (assembly GCA_037177055.1). Lineage (NCBI taxonomy): Eukaryota > Metazoa > Chordata > Actinopteri > Atheriniformes > Atherinidae > Atherinosoma > Atherinosoma microstoma. The sequence continues at coordinate 7,511,169 of JBBBVU010000021.1, read as the reverse complement.
AAACTGAACAGGAAATGTAACACTAAAGATCATTCACATTTTGACACAAGTTGTTCATTGTAATCCATCTTCATCTTGTTTCCATCTTCATGTTGGAATAAAAAAAACACTCTTCATAGATCATTATGTGCTGAACAGCACTTAAATATCCACTTATATGGAACCAAAGTATAAGACTGATTAACAGCAATGTGTGTATTCATAGTAAATGACTGAAGTCCCGACAGTCCAAAACATGGAGAAAAAAAAAAGAGTCATGAGGAGTTTTTATAAACTAGTCTCTACCACAGGAGCAGAAATGACTTTTGGTGCAGCATTTACTTCCTCTGGTGCCACCTCCTGGTCATCTTTGTTGCAGATCTCCAGCACCAATGGTGCATTGGCCTCCTTCCATTCCTTAAACTTATCAGAGGTAAGCTCTGGGTCCAAAAGCACCTGCTCGATTGCCTGTAAATCTGCCTCTTTTGCCTGTGTCAGAAAAGAGAATAGGAAAATATATCAAGGCATAAAATTATATCCATTTGTTATTCACGAAGAAATCCTCAAATTGCTTCAGAACATGTGCTGTGACTAATGATACGGAATCAGATCTTATTTTTAGTACATAAAGCAAAGAAAAACTAAAACGCACCTTTAATGTGCTGTTGAGTGCCCTGATAAGATGCAGCTTATCATTGACCGTCGTGTTTTTACAGCGTTTTATGAAGGAGGCCCTGAATTCTCTTTTCGTGGATGGTTTACGATCTCCAATTGGCGAGAGGCTGGCCTGTTTTAGATGGATATACAGCTTTTCCATCTCATCAGAACCGTTTCCTTGGTTGCCTGTAACAAGATAAGGTTACAATTTATCACACCATCAAAAAAGAACAACGCAATGAGTAATGGTCAGCTCTAGGGAAGATTAAAACTGAACAACACAGCTATAGTTTAATTAATTACACAAATTTTTATTCTCTTTTTTTTTTTTTAAGAAATATAGCAAAATCAGGAATATACCAGAAAATACAGGAACAACAATAATACCATCTTTGAATACAAAAGTAAAGTTTCGAATCAAAGAATAAATGAGCTAAAGGAAGATTTACCTCCATCTCTGATCCCTAAAACATCCCTCTGTTCCTCCCCCTCCGCAGCAGGGCTTCCCTCATTGGACCCGGTTGAATCTGAATGGTGCTCTGGGGCCGATGTCGCCAGTGCCGTCTCCTTCTCCGTGTCTTCTTGTGGGGCTTGGTGTGAGTGAACCTGAACTGAGCACACCACCGCCGTTTCCCCAGCTGGAGGAGATGCCTGCGAGACCAGGTCCAACCATGACTGCCGCTGCTTGTCGAGCAAAGAAGAGGCAGAGCTCTGCGATGTCATTGTACTGACCGGTGAGGAGAGCGAATCGTTGGTTTCACTTGGGACTGCAGATGAGTAAGGGGGAGGAAGCGTACCCTGAAAAAACAAAGACACTGCTGTTAGATGTGTTTCAGACATTTTGCAGTAAACACAATCCATTTGTTAGATTATATAAAAAAAAAACGTTCATGTTTAGATGCATCTCTGCTGACCTGATTTGTGCTACCAGGTGGCTCAGATGCCTCCACGGGGGCCCGCAGACCCTGCTCAGAGTATGGCGGAGGAGGGATCTCTGTGGTTTCAGCTTCTTCGTGATCACTGGCTTCACTATAACACTCTGGACATCCACATTTGAATGGGGAGACACAAAAAGCAAGAATTTATGATTAAGACACATGCAGTGCATTAAGACCCTTCAGCAAATGCATCTTGTAATATCTGGAAAAGATAAGTGCAATCGCTGATAGACAATGTGCAAATGCAAGTTTCTTCTTTCAGAACTCTTATGATATGGAAAAACAAACAAACAAACAAACAAAAAACTTAAAAGTCTAAGTTAACCCTAACCCAACAACAGTGACATCTGCAGGTGCTTACCAGTTGCAGTGTTTTGATCTGTTGGCTCATACTGAATGGAAGCCAATCCAAGCTTATTCAACCACCTGAAAACAAAGAATTATAGAACTTTATGAAATTTCAGAAAAAAAATAATAATTACGATTCAATACCTTTGCACTTTTATGTGACTTACACATTCATGTGCTCGTGGCTATCAGCAGCAAAATAAAACATCATGACGTGAGGATGGCAGGCTTTGAATGCGCTGGAAGGAAAAACAGACAGAGCATTTAGAGTGGTGTGAAAGCCTCAAGAGTCGATCAAAAGAACCCAAACATATACTTGGTCTTCTAATCATTGAGGAAAACGATCCAAAATTAGTCATCTGGGACTATCAGAAGCACATGAACCTGTAGGATTAGCATTTAAACTGAAGGTGTAATTAGTCAAGGGTTTTCAATGGGCTGACAATAAGGTGCGAGTATCAATGTATCAGGAAACCCACTGTAATCCAAGAAATCTTAATCTCTGTGTCATAGAAGTGAAAAGAACTAATCATTGAGAACTGCAAGTTCAACTCAAATTTATTGATCCCTTTCAGGTTGTTCTATCACCCTCACTTCCCATCAGGGTGTGGGAGTGTTTCAGGTCTAAAGATAAATATAGTTCCTTTTATTATCAAACCACTGGAGGCGGGTGAATCATGACAACTTTCATCAAGATAGGTCAGAAGATGTGTAAAGAAAATATGAGCTTACTGTTTCTTCTTGCACTCCATGGCTACATCTATCACAAAGTTGGCGAGATCAATGTACCCTTCAGCTTTTTCCGCCTGTAACACACAGATTTAAAAAAAAAGAAAAGAAACTGAGCAATAAAATACAGGGGCAATTTCAGTGACAAACCACTTCCTGATAACAACTGTCACTGAATTGCAGCAAGCTACTTCGTCTGTTCTCTCTGGCCAAGTAAAAATGACATGTAATAGATCTGACTGAAGTGATGATACCAGTAAATGAAGCATGGCAGTGACGTATGCATGTATCAGGGCTGCCGGTGACACCGACACATTCAGGAAACATGAGGACATTGCTAGACAGTTCCTGTAGTGTTACATTAGCAGGGAGACAGATGTGAAAGAAGCAAGTGTGACTAATGTGCCACACAGTGTGACTCATAGGGTGCTAAAAGTTTTAAGTAAAGATCAATGCTGGATTTAGACTAATTTGAATTTCAATTTTTGCAACAGTGTCCAAAAAAACAGCTACAACTCTGCAAGGCGTGGAAGGGGGCTGCAGCTGTGTCTTAGTTAATGTTGCTCTGCTGCTAAATTCAATTCAATGAAATTAAATGAAAAATACTTTATTAATCCCAGGGGCAAATTGCAATGTGGTATTAGTTTTTTTCTTTAAAGGAAACAAAAATAATAATTCATTAACAGCTAATATCTAAGATAATGCCAGATAATGGATAAGTAATTAAAAAAATAAAAATAAAAAAAAAAGAGTACAAACTTTCCTGATTTAAATTTACAATCCAAATGCTGTCTTTAAACATTATGTTTAAAGCTTTTATTTCAGTCTCCTTTATACATTTTTAAGAATGACCTCTAACAATTTCCTTCCCTTTTTTGTTCCATCTGACTATTTATGATTATAGGCTCAAGCACTTGTGTTAGTTTCCTCTAAAAGTTAGACGTTTTACATTGTAATCATGATTAGAAATACAAACTGCTACATCAATTTAAAAGAAAATGTTGCGTGATATCCTGCATTTGTCATATTCTACAATAGAGAAAAGAATGAAAACATTAAAAACCAACCAAACCAAATAAAAAAAACTCAATAAAGAGAGATAGAGGGGGAAATGAGCAGGGGAATACCATACAGAAAGTATCCACACAAACAGTCGACCTATGTTTTTTATTCTGAGGTAAGCTGTAATCTGTTGTGTATTCACTAGACTACCAAACCCATAGCTAAAAATAGCCCTTAGTAAATGCCTGTTTAAAAAGATCTTGCTAAAAATTCCTGGGTCTGTCATTCTTATTGATTTACTGTGCTATTTGTTTAGAAAAGCAGAGTCTATGTTTAAGACTCGACAAGCCTGAGCTTTTCATTGCCTTTTTTTGACTACAAAAATAAAGAGAACTGGGAGTGATAATGTTTGGAGAGACATAAAACATGCTAAAATGGCCTGCCATGCAAACAAGAAGAAAGTTTTACTTGTAAAGCTATCCAAATCAGACAGAAACCGAGAGATTGTTGCAGAATCAATAAACAGACACTTTAGTGTCATTTTGCATTGTCATGGTTGCAGCTGCACTGTCCGTGACGAGCAAAAGCAGGAACACGTCTACATTATAAATGTGTCTCTGAATAAAATGGTGTTTTTACTCACAAGCTGGTTGGTATACCAGTAGAGAGCCGTCTTCTTCAGCACAAACCAGTACTTCTTCCATTTGATCCCCAGGAAGCCTTTGCTTTCTTTCTTCCTGTACAGCCAGCCCTGGTGGTCTGGCTGACCCAACTCTTTGACCGAGATCCGTCTCCTGCTCATTGTACCATTGCCTATGCACAGAAAATGCATGCGCGTTAATCGACAGAGACTTAACCTCCGTTGTCTACAGAGAACAGAAGCCACGGTTACAAACCTCTAAAGTTTAGAGGAAGCAAAAAGTTGCTGTCTAACGTTCTGACCCCGACAACTAAAAACATTTCCATTTGAGTCAAAATAGGTCACTGATCAATAACCAAATGAACCACAAATAAAAACACTGAACAAACCCATACAAAATCCAAGAGCAGTCGATTTAAAAAGGGCTAAGTTACATTAACCCCTACCTGGTGTGGCTTTAAATCATGCAGGAATAACAGCACAATTAAAACTAACCTCTGAAATGAGAGCAGACGCACAGTAGAGAGGCAGACTGGAGAAAAAAATGAAATGAAAGTAGGGTTGTCTAAAGTCCCGCTGTACACACTAATTGCGCTGCCACTTCACACACGCCCACTGTGGGTCCAAATTACAGTTGCAGGCACACATACAGACACAAAGTGGCGAGAGGCGGCTTACCTCCTCGGCTTTTCTTCCTGGATTTGTGTCGGAGGGAGACCTTTGAGAGGAGAGCAGGGGAGGAAGACGAGAGGAGAATATCATGAGTGTCAGACTCCGACTCGAGAAGACGCTATCTGGAACATCCTGTTTCTCACATGCAGCGTCTTTAAGCTGAGCTCTCTAGTTTCTAACACCCTCCAACATCCTCATGTGGGACTTCACATTCACTTTGTACTTTGTCTGTACTCTTCACTCTTTATGCCCATTTGTGAAACAGAATAAGAACTTGACAATAGCTTGCTATCCACCTGGTAGTAGAAGTATCTAAGGTAATCAGCTCTGAATAAAAAGAGTAGACATATATATATATAATGTTTGCCTCAGAAAATGTTATGAAAATGAAATAGAGAATACTTACAGGGTTGTAGTCATCGGCAGCCATTGAGGGACTCACAGATATGGGGAAGGCAGCCTGTTGAATGAAACCAGAAGATTTTTATTAACAGGTATGTAGGTTGACACCATCCCTACCTACAGATAGATAGGAGAAAAATGAACACTCTCTCTCTCTCTTTTTTTTTTGCTCCCCAAAAGGAAGCAGCATCATTGGTAGATAGCACAGTAAGCATTTGTTTTTTTTCTGGTTTTGGAGAGTGAAAGAAGCAAAAACAACCATTGTGAAGAAAAATGTTCATTTCTCCATCTCTGCAACAGGAAGTAGATTCAGAAAACAGGCTGAAATTGTTCAAGTTTCGCTCACGAACAGCACCGACTCACAGCCTTAGTGAGTCAAAGTTCATTGTCAGCAGTTTCATTTAAGCTGTGACAAATGCCCGCAGGTATCTGTCTCAACTTACCAGGAGTCCTTTACAGAATCTCAGCTCAAAAACAGCTTTTAGCTTCATGTTAAACTATTTTACATAGTTAAGCACAATGACATTGAGTAATCAAAGTTGCCATTATTGACTAACTTCCCCTGCATTCTCAAGTTCCTTATTTCTGTCATGAAAAGTGGCCAGAAAAAAAGAACATCCTTCACACACACTCTGACACATTTAACAGTTTTTTTCACAGCTAAAAAGGTTTTTATGTTGCCGACTGTAACTTTACAGGAATGAAGAATCTCTGTCACTCATTACTATATATTGAGAAAGACTCAAATGCCCCCCCGATTATCTATTTTTACTATAACCATAGAATTGTAATGAAATCAGCTCTAGTGCTTCAAAGAGAAATTGAAAAAAGAAAACAGCTTCAGAAAATGTAACAACTGGTCCTGAGTCCAGTTGAAGACTTTCAACCACTTTCAATCTACAAATGACCCCACTGAGAAAAGGTGCGCGAAGAGAGGAAGAGTCATACCTGGCTCTCTGGGAGTTAATAGATTCTTTTCAAGTCCAAATACAAGCTGTTCATCAGATCATCACTGAGTCTAAAAATCCCACTGACTGACAGAAAACCATTGCAAAAAGCTGTAATATAGCCTACTTTGTGTTGCACAATATGAATGCATATCTTGTTTTCCGGGTGTTAGAGTTGACATGATGATGATCACCACATTAACCACAGATAGTTTACGTGTGTATGAGTGTTTTGTAACTAACTTCCTGATTTTCTTCTCACACACAAAAACTTGCGTGAAGTTCAACACCGATTCGGATATTTACAATGTGAAAACATTTGGAAATTTACTGGTAATCTTTTAAATGATCAGCCATAACAGATACAAAAACTAATCATCTTTTTATGTCTCTGGTTAAAGTCACTTTTTCGAGGGTGAAGCTGTAAGCTGGAGACATATGATTTATTTTTTAAATGTATAATAAAAAATAAAAAAAGGAAACTGTCCCTGAATAAAACTGTTAAGTGTCTGCACATGTCTGCAGCAAAATATCACACAGATAAGTGCTCTTAAAATAAGGAGTATACTAAGGGCTTCTTTAGCTTGTTTTCAATTAGTTCTAGATGGAGGGGGGGGGTTAGGGCCAGCAAACAAAGAATTGCGGTTGGGGTTTAGTCGACTTGCTAGACGGAAAAATAAAACAAAATTACACTTATATTCATAGCCTAAGCATTCTGACAAAATGCATATACTTTACCTGAAACCACAACTGCAGTGAAAGCAGTTTGACCCGGACTCTCTGCTCAAAGTCTGACCAAACTCTGGCGAGCATGTCGGGATGAAGACGAAGAAATACAGCAAGCTCGACTGGTTTCAGGTGAGTTCAGGTTAGGTAACAAGGCTACCCTCCACACTTCATGGGCTACACCCTTTTTTCAAATTCAAAACAAGTAGGAAAAGAGATAAATTATCTATATTATTTCTTTCTAATACGGCTATCAAGGAAATTGACGGTTTCTCCCAGAGAGGGCTTGTAGTTTACATTGGTTGCCACTAGGTGTCGCCAAGTCCTCGCTATGCCGAGGCTTTCGGAGCCAAAAAAAGAAAGTTGAAAATGGTCCCTTCAGGGACAGCATTGAAACTTTTGCTTAATTTCTGTATATTACTTGGAGGATTGGATTGGATTCATTGGAAATGATCAGTTATTGGATGCATTTCATATTGCATTTTTCTAATTTGTCAAACCAAACAACGGAGTGCAAAAATGCAATGTAAAAGCAATTCTTTTGGGTTACTTTAATCAAAAAATTCAAACAAATATTGCACCTTATCCTTAAAAATGAGTATGAATTCCATGAGTACCATGTATATTATTTTTCTCTTTTAGTTCAAATTTAACAAATTTTGCTGGTGTTGCAGTTACAGTAAACCTAATCAAAAAACAATATGGTTGCAGAAACTAGAGGTGTACCCTCTACAACACCTGGCACGCTGTTTTTTTCTTTTCTTTTTCTAGGCAAAATGTTCATCTTTTAGTTCCAGTAAAATTGAAAGAAAATAGAAAAGATAAATCCCCCCATTATCCAGAAACTGTCATTAAAAACAAACACTCAAAAATAAGCGATCATCATAAACAAAACAAGGATCCTGAAAAATAATATTTTCTTTGATTGACAGCTGAAGACATTTTTAGAATTAGTCTTGAAAAAATTACATCAATGCTTGAATCTATTTTTTTCCTCAATTCTGATTCCATACTCCGAGTCGCATGTATGCTTTAACTTTGTAACCCTGATTGTAAAAGTAAAAAGTGAGACTGGGCTCAATTCTGTGGTTTTGAAGAGTTATTTGATTAATGAAAAACATCAGTGATTATCTGGAAAAAAACATCCTGTCATCTTTTGAAATGAATTAGCTGAATGCACCACTTAGAGAAACACACAGTTAGTGCACCTACTGGATAAGTATCATACTGTTAGGGTTATAACTGACCGGTGCTTTTATATTTCTTCAAGTGAAACTCACTAAATATAACAACAGTGGCCTCCAAGAACAAAGCGAAAAATACGTGTTTCATGTTTCAGTGTCCACTCAGGGCTGTGGGAAGCTGTGGACCGCCTGTCAACACCCTTCACTGCCTCAGTGGGGAGCAGGTTTACAGCCATAACATCACTCTTGAAGTTCTATCTGTGCAGAAGCTCAGATGTTCAGACCTAAAAGTATGTCTCTCTGTGCCGGGATGGTGGTAAACCAGCAGACACATTCCTGTGTCCTGCTTTATTATAGTCTCCATTTCATTTGTGCTCAAATAGATAGGGGCCTCCTCTCTCTTTCCATCTTCCCACTTGCTATTGTACTGCAGTGAGTGGTGTGAAGTGACTATGAGGAGACCACCACCCCTCCCTTTTTATGTCTCACATTCTCACACTGTAGCTTCCTCTTTGCCTTCCCCTCCCATATGACACCCTATCTTATTCATATCAAGTCACTTCCTAGTTTAAAATCTGCACCCCCAGAAATAACCTCACAAAAGCCTTTAACATTTCAATTAAATGTGTTGTGTTGAGAAAAATTCAATTTAGTTAATTCCACAGTCATTTGTGGGATGAGTGAAGATAACTCAACATGCCGCAGCGGGGTGACCTGAAGGGGCGTTTTCGTGAAAATGTGTTTTGGTGGAAGTGAGGTAATCCTGCCTGTGACTCGTGTCAAAGGCCTTAAGGATTCATGGGAATGCAGATTGGTCACACCATTGTGGTGCTCAATCTCCCATCATGATTCATGCTGAGAATTGTCATGGCACTTAGTTAAAGCAGCCCGCCGCCTCCCAACCAGAAACTGAGAGTATGTGAGGGAGAGAAATGGGCGAGCGGGCAAACAGAGTAGCTATTATTCAGCGGGCGAAGCTCACGTGGTGTAAAAGGGGGAAGGGTGCAGGCCTGGAGATGATATCAGATTCTACATGCCCCTCGCCTGCTGCTGGTGATAACTGCCCAGTTGACCTGGCAGTGACCATGGCTTCAGTTTAGATCATGAAAATGCAGCATTGACAGTTCAATTTTCCTATGTGCAACAGAGCTGTGTCAACAATAATAACCTAAACAAAGCAATGGCAACATCTCATGTTTTCTTTTGTATACGAAGGCTGAAAACAAGGCCAAGGTTTTATGTTTTTGTGCAACAAGTCACAATTGGACCATAAATCTGTAAAAATGTAATTCCTTCACTTGCCACGACTGAGTATGTGGCTTATCCATCTGACCCCCGTGGAGGTGTGTGAGTGGTATGTGCAGCTGAGGGATTGACAGGAACTTATGGTGCTGTGGTGTACAGTTTCTGTGAGTGCAGACACAGCAAAGCAATCCTTAGTTTACCCTTCTGGTCATTTCATTTCTAAACCTGCCAAAGCTGAAGGGTGTTTGATCAATTTTCCACCTGCACAGCATTCAACAAAGAACACAGCCATGGCAGGCATGGTCTGTTCCATTTTAGTTTAGTATATTAGCATGCAAGATGGGAAAAGGATGCAAAGGTAGGAAAATATGATAAGATTTTACTCCATTAATAATGCTGATGGACAATTAAGGGAGCACTAATCTTTGTGGTAAGCAGGACATTTATGTCCATCCATAGTAAAGCTAGTACACTCTTAAATAAATTACATATAAACAGAATTATGATTTTTCCCAATAATTTCCAATTTTAAATGGGAAATAGTAAAAAGACATTGTGTCAGATGTTATACATGTATGAAATTGCTCACATGGAAATTTATTCCAGTCACATGCTCTAAAAAAAGTAATTTTTTGGTGACTGAGAGGACCCGCTGTTGTAGTTTCAAAAAAGAAATATTTTCCCACATTTTTTGCTTGATTCAGTATTTGAGCTCCTCCACGGCTCAGGGCTCCTTTGTCACATTTTGGAAAACATGTGCGAACTGTAAGCAGATCAGTTTAGTACCTAAATTGCATTAGAGTCATGATGCAGAATATTATGTGGCATTATCCTGCTGAAATAAGCAAGGCCTTCCCTAAAAACAATAAAGTTGTCATCTAAATGGTGGCTACATGTTGCTCCAAAACCCCTGCATATATTTTATATTCAGCATAGTGCTTTTACAGATGCTGCTCTGTAAGCAAACTCATTATCAAGACTTGTCTATGTCTGTGTTGCCAAAGAGAATTTCACTTTGTGTGGTAAAATCACTGGACATCTAAAAAAAATTATTTCCCCATGGAAATATTTTTTTCTAGAGAAATAATATAATATCTATTTGAAACATTTGATACGTTTTTCCTCTTTGTTCTTCAATGAAATGTTGGGTTTCTATGACTTTCAAGTCATTGTGTTGCTTTTTTACTTACATTTTGTACAACTTCCCTACTTCTTCAAAAGAAGGATGTAGTTATATGATCAGTTCTCCAGCATAAGAGTACATTCACACTGGCAGAGGCCTGTTCAGAGGACACGTCTCACGTAATCTCTCTAGGCTACATTTCATTTATCTGGTCTGGTGGTTTGGACATGTATGAAAGAGCGTATATGGTGTCTGATCTCTGCGTGAAATGTAATGGGGTTGTAATTTAGGCTCTCGATTTCACCGCCTCCTGCATTCCTCACATTGCAGAGAGGACGTAGCGAGTCTACATTGACGTATGCAGGTGCAGTTAGGGACAGTGAAGAGCGGTGGATAATTGGTTACTTACCGCTTGAGAAAAAGACCAGGATCGGATATGTGGTTGATTGTATCTGTGGAAACAAGACACATACATCTCATTCATGGTTTCAAACATGCCAGAATTTCAAGGTGAACTTTATACTATGGTTGTCTCATAAACAGAGCTTTAGTTAACATCACCGTTCTTTAAATCAGATAGGGTGTCTTTTAAAAATGTATAAAAAATACTTCCCAGCTTATTTATAACCACCCATTTTGCTTATCTATGTTCCAATCTGGCCAATAGAGACAGTGTAAGAGCTGGCATTATACTTATTGTGCCAATGCTTCTGATAATACTCTTGGAAACCAGCCAATGCCGCACTGGGTAGACAGGAAGCTTGTTCCCACTGCTCAGAATACTCAGTTTCCCTCAGATGGGCCTCACCCTGCAATTTTAGAGTATGACAGCTTGGGTTTTCTGCCCTAAGATTGCTAACATTTTTTTCTCCCCTCCTCCTGTCACTCATACATTTTCCCATCTGTGTCCTTAAATTATAACTTCACTAAAAGAGAGAACGATGGTCTTTTATGTGTTGCAACTTGTTTTATGATGAGTGATGAGAGAAAAAAACAAAACAAAAACACGCTTGTTTTCTCAGACTGATTGGCCGAAATTTGTATGACACCTGATTAAATCCGCTGTCAATCAAACCCCATTTCCTACACCAGTGCCACATGTTTGTAACAGCCACCAGCGATGAGTCAACTGCTTTCCTCCATGATTTACCATAGCATATTCCAAATGTGAGTAATGTGTTTTGATCAAGCGTTCAGCAAACCGGATGTGTTGCGTTTGTGTCCTGTTCTCAGAATAGAACTGGCATGTAGGGGAAGGTGGGTGGAGGGTATTGTGCGAGGCATTTAGTCGTCAATTGTGGCGTTAATGCGGGGAGTCAGGCTTCCTCGGGCCCTGCACCCAAGACCAGGAGAGATCCGAGGACCAAGGATGAGGAGATGGAAACTGCAATCCTTGCATGTTGGCATAATTCTCAGCAGGATAGTTATTTATAGCTGGAAGCTTAGGAGAATGGGGATTTGTCATAGCGCTGACATTTCTGAAGATTCTCTGGCAAGTGAAGGAGTCTTGGGATTGGAGAGACACATTGGTGTGTGGGACATGTTGGATACTGGAGGTCCTAAGAGACAACTAAGTTCTGTTTAATTCAAACTTCCTGCTCCTCTCATGACCACAAGTTGGCTGAAGGCAGAAATTTCTCATTTGTGTTGTATAGTTTTAGTGTATTTTCCCTGATGATGAAAGCAGCTCACTATGACCGCTTTGCTTTTTAGAAAGATTCTGCAGCCTGCTAGGCCCGCCCTGCTCCTATGTTGCTGCTTTGACCTACTGTCTATGCAGCAGTGTATATATATTGAAGACATTCAGCTGAACTTACCTGTTGAGGAAGTCACTGCTAGAAAACCAGTCAGGTCCCTGTGATACATAAAGATCAATACATTAATGTATGTGCGCCAAAAGGTTCAATTTGATTGAGAAACGGTGACACACCTTCAAATATTCTCTGATCAAAATTGTTTATAGGATTATTTTTAAGTTGTCTAAGGAATGATTTGTGTAGTTATACCTTAACATTAACATTTTTGTTGTGTGACCCAATTATACATAGTATTTGATGTCTCTATGTTTGCATTTCTGTCACAAAAAAGAAAATTCTTCTCTGCAAAAACCTGATTAAAAACACCATGCAATGATTTTGCAACCCATATCAAGTGTTGAAACAAACAAACTGTAATGTGCTTTTTTTCAAAAAATGTTTCCTTTTGAATTTGATGTCAGCAACACTTTTAATTGGTCAGGTATAAGAAAAGACAAAATAAAGACTTGTGGAACATCTCACAACTTACATCTCACACTAAATATTATAAAGATTAGGAGGTGCTCACCCATCTGTGCTCAACAACTGAAGTGCGTCCTCTCTCAATTTAAAATGATAAAAACCATTTTAATTGCAAAAGGATTTCATCATCAAGCCTATAACTGCACTTGTAAATAATCTCTGCACATGGCCAGAAACCACTGTTAGAAACTCGGTTTGTTTCTCCATCCACAACTACACATTAAAATTATAACATTGTGTTGCGTTTATTTAGCTGGCGCTTTTATTTAAAGCTGCCTAGAAGTGAGGAAAACATTGAGAGGCAGTGTGGGATTCAGTCTCCTTCCAAAAGATACTCTGATATGCAAACTGAAGAAGTTGATATCAAACCAGTGACCTAATGATGGAGGGATGCCCACTCTTTCTCCTCAACTTCTAGAAATGATGCCGACTTCTCTGGGCTGTTCTGTTGCTCGATAAATTTAAGTTTTAAATGAACAAATATTGTATTCTCTTGTATATAGAGGAGAAGGATTATCCAGCTTGTCTAAGGGTGCAGTTAAAAAACCATCATCCATGATGCAGACGTGCAGTAGTTTTTATGGCATGGAGAACGCCTTTGAAGG
>JBBBVU010000021.1:7480290-7492325 GCA_037177055.1 Atherinosoma microstoma | reverse complement strand
GTGTGTATATGGTGTGGTGTATATATATATATATATATATATATATATATATATATAAACTTAAACATCCAAACTTGTATCATGTAAATCATTTCCCTGTTTTTCTTGTAAAAAGAAGCTTCCCTGTGTACATATTGTACAGTATTACAAAGTCTTTGTGATTGATTTTTGAATCAGGGAGTGTAATTTGTCTCTGTTTTGTCTTTGGAGCAGTATTATCACAGATAAACTGAGACGGCGAACTTTGATATCGTGGAGTACTTGTTAAAACAAGTGGCTGATGCACATGTTGACATTGGGCACCATTGTGCTCAGAGCCCAACTCTAGTATCACCTCATCTCTCTCCTTCTCAGGTTGTAAGACAGGTTACGCATGAGAAGACGGTTCCGCGGCGTGAACCGGGGTAGTCTACGTTTACAACGAGCTCATTGACTCCCTGTCTGTTAGGAGAACCGGGTGCCAAGACATGGTTAAATGCCGATTAAAATCCAATGTGTTCACATGATTGTTTACAAGAAACTGGAGCACAGTCACATAAGCATGTTGGCTCCATATTAATTTTCTCATCTTATACTGTTTTTTCAGCAGCAGACATTTGGGATGATTTCTCAAGAAAAAAGGGAATGAGCCGATTTTCACCATTTTATGCCTCACTGATTTCTTTTAGTGGCAACAGCTGAGTCATTTGTGTCTGATAAACTCAATAAAAGCTAAACCAATTCAGACATTACACACCGACAGTATCGGACTTTGTTTGCCTCTTTTGTTGTGCGTGAAGAAATAATTCAATGCTGTATTCAGTTCAGCCGGCAGCCCTTTCAGGGTGGCCCTGTCTGAACTTGCTGTGTTGGAACCAACTCCCCAAAAAAGCTCATAATTGTTTGCCAATGACAAGACAGCCATACACAGGCTTTTTGTTAAAGAAGGAAGTGTGTACGGGTGCACTTTTGTGAGTGTATACCTGAGGTACAGGAGGCTTCCAGCGCATATTTTTAAGCGGGGCAGGGGTGAAACTACTTGTGCCTGTTGGTCTCTTCTTAAGCAGTAGAACCACACCTTTAGGGTCTTCTCTGAGTTTGAAAACCAGGTTTTTAAGCTGCCAACCCACCTGTTACACAGAATATGAACACAAACAAAAATAAAACAACCCAGTTTTATCACTACTACAGTATGTTACCAGATTGTAACCATGTAGATGTGTACCATTAATAAGATACTCACCACTGTCTGCTGGTTAACTTGGATCACCTCATCACCTGCATGGATCTTCCTTGACAAGTCTGCAGGAGACTAAAGAACAAATGTAGACAGTGAAGCTCAAAGCCTGATTAATTACTTTTTACTCTACATCCATTTAATTTATACCATGTCTGTTCTTAAGATTCACTCCTCAGAGAGCAAATATGATAGATTCTGAGAAAGTGCCTCTCCATGAGTATGAATGTCAGTTGAATTGTTTTTCATTTCACAATGAAGCCAAACAGGATTAACTTGTCATAATGGCTGATGATTCAGGTCCTGATTCATATTTGTGTACTGGAGGCATGAGGATTTGACTGTGGCGATGATGCTGGTGCATTAGTCACTGACTGGTAGTGTCAGTAAGGGGAAAAGGTAGGACTTCTTTTTGTGGAGGCTGTTTCTGATGTTTGCCAGCTAGAGGAGTCAAGAAACAAACAATTCCCTTTGCAGATGAGTAGTTCTTAACTCCTGCTGATTCTGCAGCTGATCATGCCCACACTGGAGGAGGTGTTTAGTGTTTTGTTTTTTAAAAGTAAAATCATAAATGTGTTTAAGAATAATTAATTTCTGCATTGTTGTGGTGTGTATATCGTCATACTTACATATTCTGTGGTTCCGGTGATAACATGTAACCCATCGTAGGTAGACTTGATGTACATTCCCTGGGTTAAGGAAAAACAAAACACAAACATCCAAAGCCTTACTTATGGTTTTGGTATAAACACAATATCCCTCAAGGGCATACAAATGTATGACAGAGATGCAGGGGCCACAATTTGACACACATTGCTTGCATTCCTGGCTTAGAAATCCAAGAGGCTGACAGCAAGTTTTGGGTTTAACAAATGGGAAGACATGAAAAGAAAAATTGATGAGCATTCCTCACCAGACCCTCGCCCGGCTTGATGTTGGTCAGCTGGACTTCCTCCAAGCAGGCTGACTGGCTCATCAGGGGGTCAGATGTGGTTCTCACGGTCTGATCACAGATACTGTTCAATGTTTTAGACTACAGAGGAAAAGACAAAACAGAATGGTTCAGTGATTAAAGTACGAAGTACAAGACTTCAATAAACTTTTCACAGAGATCATAAGTGGTGCAATAAATCTTTTAATAAGGTATTATGCCTATATCGGTCATCAGTTATTGTGTTTTACAGGTTGAAACTATTTGGGTTGTATAGCTACTTGTGACCTTCATGACTCAAACGCCTTATCGTTCATCAGTTATCTCACTCTCTGTATACATGCATCTTTATCTTAGAGTTTACTGCGAGGCTAAATGGCCTAACGGCGACTATTAGTGTGCCATTAACTGGACGTATCGGTGTATGCACAACACTGAAATCAGCCCTGTGCACACACATCTTTCTTTGTCCCTTGCACTTCTAAGGACAAAAAACTGTAATTTGTCACCATTAGATAGGAACTGTGGCACAAACATATTATTTTAAGCAAGTGGAGTATACTTTGTGGAGCTGAGCTTACAGTGCAACTCATAAAAAAAATGGTTGAGATAAAGGCAAAGACATGCATGAAGCAGGAGGAGGAAAGAGGCGAAAAAAGGGGGAGTAAAAGAAAGGAAAAAAGGCAAGTGCAGGGAAATGAACAGGAGACAAAAGAAGGGGGCAAAGACAACTCTACTGTGGAATACACTTGGGTTTTCTAAGAGTTTTAGAGGAAGCCCAGTTTCAGCCTTCATAGTCTGGAGAGTGTCAGCAACAGGAAACACTGATTGATGGTTGGGGGCGTATTAGAGCCGCCTCCTCTGTTGGCGATCCTATAGACCCGTATGCTCTTTTCACTCAGAAACTGACCTTGTTGCTGAAAGCATTAAGGCCTCCCCCCCCCCTATACAGGAACTTCTGGGGTCTTCTTTAGTTTACTTTTTGGGAAATAAGGAGACGCATTATACTTACAACTTCAAGGATCTTTTCTTCCATCTCGTAAACACTGCAGTCCTGTTGCAGAAGAGACAACGATGACAGATTACACTTGTGAACCGTAAACAACGGACAGGAAGAAGTCATTCAGCTTCTTGAGAGAAAAAGTATAGGGGTTAGGTGAATACGATATAATCAGAATCCCGCATATAGAACTGAGAAAAATGGAGAGCAGCCACAAAAAAACAGCTTTTAGTTTCAAATGACTTCTTGGCCTAAATGTTCTAGAGGCCATAATTGCATAATGGCCTTCGTGGTTCAGCATACTGTGCTGGAACTTCAATTTGACTCGAACACATATAGCAATAATGTGTAGCTGACATTGCAGGGGTAAAACATGTGATTGCACTCAGAAAAACAGTACCCCAAATAGTGCTGTGGGTTTACGCAAATACAGTTTTTAGAAGCAGTGCTTCTTTCTGCAGTTGCAGGCAGGTGGGCTTAAGGAGTCAGCAGGTCTTGGGGAGTAATCTTAGATGCATTGGTTGAAGGAGCCACTGCTGAAATCTGCAAATTCAGCTGGGAAACTGTCCACCGACCCCTTCTGAGTATCCCGGCACAAGTCCCACACAGCTGGACTTGACACAGCTGAGGAAACAGCCTCTCTTGACAACTGTGTTTTAGGTGATGAAAGGGTTTATGCTAAGAGGGTGGGGGTTAACAGTAAATGTGTATGTAGAGAGACATGTTTTGGTATTGACTTTATGATGGGAATGCCTTTAGGTAGGTTTTCCATCAAAACACAGGTGAAACGCCTGTCAAAACGAGACAGGGTAAAAAAAGTCCACTTAACCTAGTCTCTTATTTCTTGAGAGCTCCCACAATCCACAAACTATTGTCAAAAAAATATATAAAGAAAACTTGTGTTGTGACATGTATAGGCATGTGCCAAGTACAAAGCCAGCACTGTTGCTATTTGTAAATCCATTGTGCAGACAGCGAATGGGGGTCGCTGTCTGTATTTCCCATAGCTTGCACATTCCACTGGACTAAAGGGGAGCGTCTGTTTTCAAACGCACCCTGCTTGTCATCCTGTTGGTTTGTTTGCACTGAAGAGATTTGTGCAACTATCTGTGACCATGAACAACAGCAAAACAAAGAAGCTCTTATGCTCCCAGAATATTCCCTTTGATCTGTGTTTGGCCGTCTTTATTAATGACTATGCTGTTTTAAAGTATTATATGTATTTTTGCCAGGTTTCCCTTGTTTAAGGGAAAAATGGAGAGCCAATAAAAACATTAGATAGGGAAAAAGATACAATCATTGTAGGTTTCATATGACTCTGGTCCCAAAACCATGTTTCCATACAATGTATTCTCTCATTACAGCCAAGAATATATGGTGGTTTTAGAAAGAATTTAGCCATGCTTGTGTAAACAATTAACTTCAGGTTTCTTTCAGAATAAAGCGTGTCTGGATGACTGCACCGTGGATTGAGACAAAACAGATGAATCAGAAATACATATTTTGAAATTTGGAGGTAGCGAAAGAAAACGGTAAAATTATGAGCTGCAGACATGAATCAGTAAATTTATCATCAAGATTTTAAAAAAAAAGTATCAGATCACCTGAAAACAAAAGCAGAGATCATCCTACAATCGGTTTGTGATGTTAATGAAATCTCATATCTTGAAAAAAAAATCTAAGAAAGGAGGAGGGGGGGGCAGATCGTAACTAAGCACTGTGAGAGGCGGAATGACAATTCCCTGGGTGTACTGATCCCTCACGTTATGGACTTGATCCCACGACAAGTGTGGATCAGATGACTCTTTCTGTGCAGCTCGTTGGGCTTTTGATCTGCCACCAGAGTGGATTTGCATGGCCGAGCAATGAAGTAGTTGAGAGGAAGGAGTGCTGGCACAGGACAAGAACCTGGAGTAGCAACATTTCAAGCCCGACTCTCTGAAATCCAGATATTCATCTTATATCAACATATGATATTGCCAATGGATGCATCGTACACTTTTCTGCAATTAGTGTGACTTTCTACCAAAGAGAGATGCATAAACTTCACATCATGCTGCAATTGAGGAGTGGGAGGCTTGAAAAATGTGTTCTTTGAAAGAGAACGACCTCCACTCTGACAGGTCAGCCAAGATGGGTGATGTGGTAACAGTTTTATGGCCGGGCTCCATTGTATATGTACACACACAGCCTTCAGTCAGCCACGACACATAAATTGCGTGATCTAAAAAGCCTGAAGTCTTAGCTGAAGTTCATGAACTGCCAAAGCGAACCTCACGCTGTCCTCCCCCACCATAAAACTAATCACAGAGGCAGTCTCCTGTGCAACCTATTTTATTAACCAGTGCATATGCTGGCCCACGCAAATGATCCAAACAAATGAGAAACGAAACAAGGAGTCTTCTAAGTCTATATGACAGTTTAGATACATAAATGATGGGATTAGTCAGTTGTTATGAGCTGGTTCAAGACTAATGGACCAAATTGCTTCACTGCTCTGAGAGGAAAATAATAGCTCAAGTCTTATGTGACTCTTTCAGCACCTATCAGGTGTTGATTCTGCGACATAGCCTCTGAGCTTCACATGAAAGTGTGGGAAACGTGTTCCCCCACTTCTCCTGGATGACCATGACCGAGACACCCACGGTAAATCACCAGAGGTGCTGAAATCCCAGGCTCTGGTTAGGAAATGGGCACTCTGGGAAAGGAATTTATTTTGATGCAATAATCCATGAAAAATGACACCTAGAGTTTCAACAGCCACAGTCACTGGTAGTGTAAAATGCTTAAGAATAACTCAAAGGATGAAAAACTGGACATACAAACCAATGAGATGATATTGATATAAAATGTGTAAAACATATATGCATATATAGCAACAATCAGTTGCATTAAACCTAAAGCAAGACAACTAACTCTTCTCGTTTCTGCTTTCAGACAATTTTGTCTCCTGCTGCAAGACTCTTGAAGAGGCAGAAACAGGAACCACATGACTGAAGGGAGAAAGGAAGCCTGGGGAATGCTGGCAGCCACTTTTTCTAAGAAAGCTGGTAGAAGTTTTATGAAACTGGAAACACAAAAGCAACGTTTACCAATAAACGTCCCCACACTGAGGGGGGTCTCATTAGCCAGCGTGAGGGAGGGAGGAGATCCCAAAAAAACATCAGAATTTGCAATAATGTGCTCAGACTATTAGCTTCAGGCTTATGTCATGACTGCCAGACCACATTTCCCATAACGGTCTTCTCTTGCATTTTATACTGCGTGTCTGTGCCCCTGGCTGGTATGTGCTCAGTGGAAAAAAGCTATTGTGTGTATGTTTCCGAGGGGGCTAGCTACACGTGCACTGTTGAGTTAAGTAGCTTGCAGACCTGCTGAACTGTGGTAGTGAGCTCCAGGCACAGCTGAATGATCTTGTTCTTGGTGGCTGTGAAGTCACTGATCCCTGTAAGAGGCGTCCTGCAAGGACACAACAAAAAAAAAAGGGGTGAATTTGGCAGAGTTGTGATGATATGTTAACATTTGAAAACGGTCTGATGATCTATAAAAGCGAGTAACATTTTTCTGGTAAAACTTCAAAAGAAAATGAACTGACATTGTCAATTAGAGGTTAATATACTGTCCATACTCTGCTCTCACTTACACATATTAACAATGTAGCTGCTTTAACTAAGCTTGACACAGAAAAAGAAGCTTAATTTCAGCCAGCAAATACTTAATCCTGGCAACCTGCTTAATATGCACTGATTTTATAGTGTTTTGGAGCAGTTCAGCAGTAGGGCATGGGATACCCTGCCAACTCCTGTCAAATCTCTTAGCATACAGAGGTTTATATCTCTGTTTTAAAATTGTTCATAGCATTAAATTGACATGCAATGGCTAAAAAATGCTTATCTGCTTGACCACTTTAGGAAGGATTTACTTCCTGTCTGCAGTTTAGATTAAACATTGTGCAAACATAAAGCCAATATTATCATCTTTTTTTTCTTTTTTTTTACAAAACTGGTGTGGTTAGATAATGTGCAGCCAGTTTAAACAGCGGTTATTACCTGTCAAGCCAAGCTAGGAGACTCTTAGCGGCACCAATCAGCTCCACTACAGAGGTAAGGAAGTCATTGGGGGGCTTTCGAGAGTTGCTTCCGTCGTACGCTGGGCTTTTTCTGCGGTCAGCTGTGGCCATGTGGAGACTATTGGTTGCAGCTCTCATTCTCACAACCAGATTCTTCAAGTTATCAGTTTCCACTCCATAATTCTGAAAAAAAGTATTGCAAAACTAAATTAAAAGGCATGATAAACAAACATGGATGTCAAAAAGAAGAAAGAAAAGAGCACACTCATACAACTCCAACTCAAGAATGCAGTCTAGACTTGGAAGATGCGTGCATGTTGATCCTTGGGGTTTTTTTAATTTTCATAGAAAAACATGTTGTTTCCTGTACAGTGCACGGCTGTAATCATTGCCTTGACAGATATGATTTAAGTGCACTGTCTGTGAGGATACCCAGCCCCCCCCCTCCCTCTTCCAGTCTCCAGATTTGCTCTGAGTGTGGACAAGCCATCACCTGATTTCTATCAAGCAGAGAAAAGTTTGCATTCTTGAGCCCGGGTTGTTTCCTGCCTTTGCATTCCTATAATTTATGGGTAATTCACATGCACAAAGCAGGCACGCTCAGCATCTTCAAGGGTCACTTCATACAGTACAAATCAGCAGGGAGAGTGAGCTGCATGAGCATGCACATATTTCCTGAGGGTTAAGTGTGCTTCTGAGGAACTAACTTGTAATGTTTTGACTGAATAAATGGTTTTAGAGTAATGTGTTTGTTTTAGGTAAACAGAGGAAGGGTGGCCTGGCTCTTGTCTTGGTAAATATCAGCTTACAGGGTGTTGCATCGCTGCCAGCAGTTCTGCTCTATACGTGATGACGAGCCGGTGGCCAAATATATTTTGCGAGGAGTAAAAGAGCACGTGTTTGGCAGCTAACGGCAGAAATCTGCAAGTGGTTAGCGTGTCGTTTGATTCTGCTGCTGCTCAGAGAGACGTACAAATCAATCCACTCATTTTGGTCCCTGAGGAAACACGTGAATAATTGGACTAGTCAAACAGTAGCGCTTGGCAGCTTTATTTAATGCCACACTTGACATGAAATGGATTGTTGAAACATTACAGATATGCAAACATGATCAAAGAATTTATGGAAAAAGGGAAATAAATAATCAAACACTCTGGCATTCTCATTCAGTCGGTCATAAAGTGCAATTTCAGCACTTTCTAGTTCTTGAGTTGACTTTTTATTAGCAGGCTAATCACATAGTCAAAAAGTAGCTCTGACTGGCCCACAGATGTCTGGTGTGCTTTTGTCCCACACTGCCAGCTGAGGTTGCAAAAGAAAAAAAAAAAGATATCCAGTGGCTTCAACAAAACATAAAACCTTTAATTTTCACAACATTTTAAGCCAGATTTTGCTTTCTTTTCTTTTTTTAGTTCGAGCTCTGGTTGGGGCTCACTGAAGGGACTATAAATTGACATGTGTCCCTGGCAGAAATAAAGCTTTCACAACACATTACCTCCTGCTCTCATCACAGGGATTAAGCATCTGACTTTACTATTAAAGGCACAAATGAAGGATGGGCAAGTCATATATATCTCTGTTGCTGTAATGTCCCATCAAAGTTTAAGCCTTACATTATACAATAAGATGATAGATTTACTCTGATGCAACTGTAAAATGTATAGCTGTAAGCATGATGAGACCAGGTGATTCGTTTTATAATGTATATTCAATGTTTTATGGATGCAACTAATGTGTATGTGTGAGTTGCCGGTGGGTCAGTGGGGTTTAAGGACAAATATCGAGGTGTTGGGTTTCAGTACTAACTCTGCAAAAGGCATCAACGCTGAGAGATGTCCAGTAAAATTAATTGAAGCTTCCTTCTTTGTCCCTAGATAGCAGTTTGGACTTGATAGCTTTTGGGGCGGAAGCGGAGCCTGAGTATGAATCTTTCCTAAAGGGTTATGAGGCTCTAAGTTTGGCCATCAGTCATCATGACTAAGGTTTGAACTGCTAACAGGACATGATACAATACGGTGAAATCTTTATTATGTGTGGAGATGCATAAAAGTTTAAACTCAAAAAGCCCAGTGGGAAAGTGTCACACAGACAGATGTGAGTGCAACAGGAAGTGTCTGACCAAGCAGTAAATAAAACGAAGTAGAAAGGGGAGGGAAAGTGTAAAGCTTCTACGAGGGTGCTGGTGGCCTGTGTTTCTGTCAGTAGCAATGACCTTGCCTCGGTTACAGCTAATTGAATCCAGGGCTTCATTTCCTCCCAAGGGACATGTAGAAGGCCGAGGCCTCCTTCTTAATGAGGAAACCGCTAATGGGCAAAAAAAACATTAAGCTACACTGCTTCGATCAGAGGTGAAAGGTTGCTCAAAGTCCAAAATTCCTGCCCTGATGTTAACAGAAAGGGCAGGACTGTGATGGTATATGTGTCAAATACGTCTCCACCAAATTGCAAATGAAGAAGTGCAAGAGGTGGGTACAAATAGTCACAACAATGATAAGAAAAAATATATATACACAATGAAATTATTATTATTATTATTTTTGCAAAAGGTTCTGTGGGTGTAGAAAAACCAAGGCTTAATTACTGTATTATTGTTGGATGTTAAGGTTCAAATACTATGATGAGTAAATTTCTCAAAACTGGAAAAAAGCAGACATAAAATGCCATATGCTTCCGTCTATTCATACCAAGAAACACAGTAATTGATAAAGGGCAGGTTGCTGTGTAAAATGCAGTTAATAGATCAATCAAATTAATCACTGTTCAATATGTATACACAGGACATTCAGTGTAGTTTGCAGACTGCATATCTGCATAATTTACATGATCTAATGTAATTCCATCACAACCACTGCAAGTTGCAAGCTGAAAAACAAAGGATACACTAAACTGTGCTTGGCTAACTCTGGATGCAATAAAACTTATGCATTATTTCTTTTATTTTTTGAGACATAAAAGTAGCTGATGCAAACCAAATTTGACCCCCAGGTTTTAGTTCAGCATCAGGGTGAGATACAGCCTCATGCAGGGGGAGAAACTTTGTTTGGGGGTAAAAATCGCCATGCTTGAGCGATTAATGTAAAGCGTTTTAAGAGAACATAAAGACAGAAATGCTGACACTGATCAAAACACAGGGACCACAATCTGGGACTTTTATGGGACAGGAAGTGATAAAACTCCAAATCGATCCCATCTGCTGGAAAAAAACCTGGTTCTCTTTCGGAAGGAGCAGAGTCGGTTTTCATCTCCCTTTTCATGCTGGCAAGTTAAAGTCAGAGACATTTTTGTTCAGTGGGGAGCTGTGATGATAGGCAGCTGGGCAGATGTTTCCAGGAGTAACAGGAGACAAACACAGTAACTTGAAATGAACTAAGAAAAATCTACTGCCTCCAATAATCTCCCACGGCTTTAAACTCCCCAACAGAGTACAAGACCTCTATGACCTGATCTCTTCTCTTTTACCAGTCATCCTGCTGTCCCCCAGTGTCCTCAGGCTGCTTCATGTGTCGTGGTGCCTCCGCACCCTACTGAGCTGTGTGGGAAATGATGAGCCCTTCTGCATCAGTGGTCCCTTCAGCTGCCAAATCAGAAACTAGAGGCTGAGATTTTACTGAATGCAGAGGGCAAGAGGGGGAGGGTCAATGACCAGCAGACCAGATGCTCTGCAACAAAACCCTTCTTGAAGGTCCAGTCTATCCAACCATTATGTCCTTGCAGACACACACAGAATAGAATGCATATAAATCTACTAACCAGAGCGCAGAGCAGATCAACAGCCTCCAGAACAAGTTCTTGATGTCCAATCCTTGCCACGCCGAGCTCCTCCAGGTCTTGATGTGTGATCTTCAGAAGCTGTTCCCCGCTGATCTTCTCCTTCTCAAAGTTAGTTACATACTGCTGCAAGCTGTCATCCAAACCTGGACACATATGAGAGGCAAAGCAAATGTATTTATTTAGCACATTTCATGTATAAGACAATTCAACGTGCTTTACATAAAGCATTAAAAGGGTTACAGATGGTGTAAAGAAAGCATTAAAAAGTAGTAAAAGGCAAAAACAAATAGCAAAAATCTGAATAAAATCGTAATAAAAAAATAAAAAAATCACAAATCAAATTAAAATGACAGGAAAAATACAAATCAGTTTTAAAATAAAGCGGTGTGTTGTCATTCACAAGGCTTTTTACATAAAACACAAAAAAATAATAATAATGTAATCAGGTGTTGTAACGTTTATTAGCATGTAGCCTAATTGGGCAAGTGTGCACAGTGGAGATAAGAAACAGGTGGGACGGCTATTTTCCCAAGATAAACACACCATAAACAGAGTAACGGTTGAGACTTCTGAGTCTGTTCAGCTGGTTAAACAATGGATGCTATATTTGTGTGTGTGTATGGATAAGTGGTGTGTGCGGGTGTGGATGCTTGCAGTAAACGTGCCAGCATCAGGGGCGTCCCCCCTTTGCTGCTATTAGAAGCTCATATAACAAACGAGTTGGACCGTTACACTACAAACTGCTGCGGTGGCTGAACGTTGAAGGATGTAGCTCATGGAAATACTGTAAAGAATTGCACAAGGCTTTTCTGACACTGTAGTATGAGTCATAAACTGTACTTTACATTACCCAAACAGACAATACATGCCCTCCCTATGCATGCAACAGAGGGGGGAAAATGAGCCTTTGTGTGTTTTGTGTGTGAGTGTGTGTCTAGCTGTGGGTGTGGAAGTAAACGCCATGTCTCTTCCTATCAAAGAGTGTACAGAGAGGGGGCAGCTGCAGTGACATGGCCCGGTGCCCTGCATCTCTGAAAGACCTGTCAGC
>JBBBVU010000021.1:7462479-7475376 GCA_037177055.1 Atherinosoma microstoma | reverse complement strand
TTCCAACACTAGTTTCATTTCATTTGAATGTCACTCTAGTTTATTCTAGAACTACAGTAAGAAAAACAAACAAAAAAAAAACCCAACATAACAAACAGCGTTAGTCTCATTTTCCTGCTTTTCAGTGTTTTAATCACACCCATGTTTAGAAATGTTGTTGCAAACAGCAGTCATGTCTACATCAACAATCCTACCCCCACCCCTGAACTAGTGTCTCTAAAACCAGTTTTCCTGACAGAGGGCGGCTTCTTTAACTGCTGAAACCTGCTGGTTCCAAACAAGCTCTTGAACTGCTTCCTTCAAAAAAGGGAGTATCAATTCTCTTGTTTTTTTTTTGGTTTTTTTTTTAAACAATTCTATGTACTTGTACACCAGTATAACCATAATACTGGCCTGTTTTAGGCAGTCTGAATGAGTGGTGTATTAAGTAAATTCTACTAACACAAATGGTTTATAACATGTTGTAGCTGATGATATCCAAACAAGTGAATAGTGGAAACATACTTAGATCCTGGGATTAAAAAGCCCAGGTTAACCTGGGTGACAACATAACAAATGTGTATCTATTGATCTGACAAAATCTGTTTCAGTACTGATGGCTTTGTTCTGCCATTCCAATTAGCTAGGGTCAACAGGGTCAAACCATTGATACGAAACACTCAACTGTACTGAAGTCCTCTTTTAGTATTTATTACACCTGTGCTCTTCCTGCTATATAGACTGGTGTAAAATCTCCCATTGCCACTATAATATAGCTTGTATACGTAGACGAATCATTTTTTATGAATAAAGAAGGATGTGGCTTGTTAAGATTGAACATAAGCCACTTCTCTTTACTGAACAATACAAGCCACTATTAGTAAAAGTTTCTGAAGGTAACTAATGGTTGGAGCAATTACATCTCAGGCCAACATAAATACTCCCCACTCTCCAGCCAGTCCGCCGCCTAACCACGCTGCAGCTCGTTACCACTAGCACAAACACTCACTAAAGAAAGCAACAAAGACCTCAAAAATGTCTCAGACACCCCCCATCCTTTCTCTCCTCTCTTCTGTGTCGTTCCTGCCCCTCCAAGCACCATTATATTTTGTCTTTCCTGGCCCCTCATATTGTTGTGGTTCAGCCTGTTGACAAGCATCCCAAGATAGTCACAGTCTATGTATCTTGAAAAGTGCACATTACAGAAGAAAGTGTCACTGTAGTAATCTGAGGACTGCTTGTTTTGCAGTTTTAATCACTACAGCATTCAGTCATGAAGTAATAATAACACTCACTCTGTGCGGCTTGTGTGGAGGATAGGATGTTGCATGAACGACAGTGTGTATCAACAGGACTTCACTTTGCTGCAACCTATGCATCACAACCCTGAGAAAAAACTATAATTAAAGAGTGCTGTGCTTTGCAAATGAGATGAGATGGAGGAAAACTGGCAAAAAAAGAGGGGATGAAAGAGCCAGGGAATGACAAGGAAAGGCAAAAACAAGAATATATTTGAGAGGGGCATCTCAGAGTTAACTTCAGCCTGAACTCCGAAGTCACAGCTACCAAGGCACAAACAAAACAGGGTAATCAGTGCAGTAGTTTCCCATCATGTGTATGGTGTATGATCAGGGTGGCCCTGCATGTTGATTACAGACCCATTTACCAGCACCATAATAGCTGCCTAAGGAGACCACAATAAAGATGAACAAGGTTTTGGGGGAGGAAATGAGCCCCACGCATTTAGTTTGCCATGGGAATGTTGCACTAGATATACTCCTGCATGTGGGTATATTCTCAAGCAGTCAAATTTAAGTTTTCATCTACTGTGTTGTTATTTTGTAGCAAAACACAATACTTTGTGCTTTATTCAACTTTCAGACCTACAGATGTAACAGCCAGAAAAAAAGCCTTTCATTAAACCTAAGATAGCATCACATTGCCCCAGAGACTCATATGGTTGAGTGTAGTGCTTGCTACATTCCTAATGTGGATTCCCATAAGCATCTTTGGATAAGAACCTGCTAATTGCTATAAATCTCCCAGAGGCCACCCCCTCCCCCCCCCCTCTTTCAAATCTTGTTAAAAAGCCTGGCTGAAAAAAAATAGAAAGCTGGACTCCACTGCCAGGCCAAGCAGAGGATTTACTCGATCAAAACCGACAGAGAATCCATCTCTAACCCTGGCACAGTAGAGGTCCCTTTGCCAGGCTGCCCTGTATACATCCAAGTCTGCTTTCTAACTCGGACAACCCAAGTTGGTGCATTTAACTGTGGTACCGCAAAATGCTGCTGGTGGTCAACCACTCAGCCGCAATGGTTGTCAACAAGAACTGGCTGAGGCTATAAATAAAATGAAGGTTACTACAGTGAAAAAGGAAGTGGGGGAAAAAGTTCAATATGAGGGGAGACAGGCTTCTGGGGGAGAAGATGGAAATTTATAGCAGGCTTGTGTCCAGGTCAAAGGAAGAGGAGACAGGGGTCGAATAGACTGAGCGCATCATTAGACCTCTTACCAAAATGACAAAAACACATGAAAGCAAACATTTACATGCCACAGAGGACATACACATGAGTCTGGCAGTCAGAGGCCTTCCCCAAAAATCTCATCGTGACTCGTGTTCTCTCAGTACGAAAGAAAAAGGAGCAGTTGAATGAATTATGCAATGCAAGACATCACTAGTCAGCCTACAAGCTGTGGGCAGCTGATCCTGTTCTCCCTGCTGCAAGGGATGAGGGCAGGGGAGGGTGAGTCATCTTCAGTGGGAGATAGCAGTGAGTGACAGTGTTTCACCCACAGGACAGGACAGGGTGCCTATGACGCACACAAAACAATGCATGTTGTGCTGTTGCGATTCTACCGACCATCTGGCTTTGATGTGGCAATATTCTGTATTTAAAGCACAAAACTGATGATGGATTCTTAAAAAACACACACACGCACACACGTATGCCAACCTCTCTCATCACAAAAACAAATGCCACCCATTTTCAGGTGAGCTTTGTTTGGAGTCTTGTCAGCTGCTGTTGAGCGTAAGACAGACATTATCATGATGCTATAACTGATTAATTGCTGTTGACTCAAAACAGCTAACCGGATGCCTCATATGAACGGGGATGGCAGACAGGTGACAAAGTTTTCCCAGGTGTTTGCACCAAAGGAAACAATAGAAAGGATCAACAGACTCGCCGATTATTGTTTCTCCAGGCCAGGATTCTCTCAAAGAGGAACCACCACTCCCTGTTCAAACAAATTCAAAACCCATATTTGCACAAATATCTTTTGTCCGATATATTGGGTTCAAATCCGGAGAACAAAAGGAGTTTTGTCAGAGACCTGCAGGAGTTTTCAGCCTGTTAGTCAAGATTAACAGAGATATGTCATGAGATTTGCAGCAGATGATTCTAAGTTCAATCGGTTACGAGGACAACTCCAGCGTGAGAAGGCATGCTTATCAGGATGTCTGGTAAGTATTCTAATGTGGTATCTGTATCCTTGGTGCTAAGAACAAGGAAATAAGCTAAAAAGAAATGTGGCTTTTCCAGAAAGTGATGCCTGAAATGGGAAGTTCAACGGAAAGTAGGCAGTAATACAAAGAAAAAAATCCTCCACAGAGCTACAGTATGTATGACTTCACTGCTAAGTGCTTGTGGAATTTTCTGAGGACTTCCTAGGCATCTTCCATCCATAAACAAAATGAAAACAGAAACTTGGCACTACCATGTCATCTTACAAGTGTTCTAACTTTCCAATAACAGAATGACACACGCTTTTCAGCGTTGTAGGCCTGAATGTGGAACCACAAATAATCACAGAAGCAATGTGGGCCTTCCCTTTAGCCCTCCAGGTGTTTTCCAAATTAGGTATCACCCATTCAGCTATTCAAAATACATGAAGTCATGCTGATACTGAGCCTGGGGGCTCATCAATGTAACATCGATGCTGTGAAAACAGACTGGCCTGTTATAACTACCCTGTCTATCATCACTCTCTACCAGGGAACAAAAGGGACATCATAGGAAAAAGGAGACATAAAAACAGCTTTTATGGTTTATTAATGTGAAACCAACACCATGTTTTTATAAAAAATATAGAAAGTAACTTACATTTTAAGGCTGTACTCCCCTCAGGGTTACTTGTAGCGTGAGAACAGCCAAACACAAATTGAGTTAGTCTGTGAAGGACTAAGACAATGTGGACTTGTCTGGACATGTACTGAGCAGCAGCTGATCGGATTTGGCGTTTACCCAAATACCCAGCAAAACCCAAAAGTGGGTAACAGCTCGTAAAGTTCTAGATCACTTCATAATCATACTGACATTACACGATATTGCAGTGTGAGCAGGTGGGAGGGTGGAAGAGCTGTGGTAGTCAGGAACTCCGCCCTAAACAAACACACACAGGCTGGATTTTAAATCCGTTAAAAGCAACTGGTGGTCCCAAATGCAACAAAGGACATGTGTGACCTGTTTAAACTGCTCATTCGCAGGGCTGCTGGTTTGGTAGAGAAGAAAATATAACAACATTAGCTACATTCCTGTCGTGTCCTGCGGTTATCTGAGCATAAATGCATTAGCCGTGCTTTGATAGCAATGTCAACCAGCCACCCATTACCTTTTTCCTAACGTCAGTATGAGTTTGCATCATCATAATGGCACTCATTGAGCATGACAGCAATTAAAACTTGACTATGTTGATATACTTTAATTGTATGACTACAAGAGGGAGCCTTGATGTACAGTCATGAAACGCACGAGGACAAGCACTTGGAATTACGAAGTCAGTTAACGTATGACCCCGCATTCACATTCTAACCGAGCCTCACTCATTCTGCAGCAGTCTGGGGCTTTTCTTCTTCTTTTTGGACTTAAGCATGACTCTTTGTGGGCCGATACTCTAAGGGCTGACCAAAGCCAAACAGTTTGCAGCGACTAAGCTGAGATCATCTGGCAGATTTGCAATGCACATTTTAAATTTGAATAAAAAAAGCAAACAGGTCTAGCCCAGGATTTCCTGAGATATGGGGTGACACGGTTTCTTATGTCCTCACAGCGTAGAAAACCCTGTTAGATGTCGGTGCAAATGTAAAGCAATGTTGGTTCATAAATAAAGAAGATCTAGCATATAATGTGTTATTCACATAAAATATCATTACTGGGTTGTGTCATTACAATGCCAAAGCCAAGTGAATAGAAATTGTGTGTGAAAACTCTAATATCGATTAAAACACCCACTACTGCCTTGTCTTTGTCTCTTGAATACTAGATTAGAGCAATCACATTAACAATTGATCACTTCTCTCAGAGTTCCAATATGTTGGAGCTCCTGAGGCTATAAGACTGGAATGGCTGGACCGTGTGAGAACCAGGTTACAAAAGGTCCAACAGGGACAAAACTACAGCAGTCTCTTTCAGTGACATCTCCCCAGGGGGAATCCTCTTGCACCACTTCCCTACAACTCTAAAGACCATTTCTGTAGAGAGGTAGCATCGTTATCTGCACATCTATTGAATACAATAGGTTGATTTTAAAAGCTGACAAATGGAAACTGGTAAATGACACAGAGGAGTTTAACCTTGTGAAAAGACTGACTTTTTGTTGAATAAATTATACTGCTGTGTTACTTCCTTTTAATAATTGTGGCTGCTGGATAAAGGACAACCAAATTTCCGCTGTTCTAAAATAATATGTTTGGATTATTTTGACACCTGTTCTCACTGAAGCATATACACAAACTCTACAACAGAAGGGTTGCTAAAATGGATAAATGATGTATGTGGTGGCTATCCAAACATAGAACTCCACTTGCCTGATAGAGCATGCTCTAAAACAGAGGTCGGGGATGCCTTAATAAGGGTTAGGTGTCTGCACAATGTCTGCAAACACTCCTGTTTAGGAAGTCTGTTTTAACCAGATAGGGATCATGGGCCATCATTGCCTACACCTTGCTATCATCTCTATAGATAAGGCTGCCTAGGGTACCCATCAGTGAGGTCATTCAGCATGTGAAGACTCACACAATTGTGCTATCTTTCCAGACATGCCCTGGGTCAAAGACAAAGACACATTCAGCACATGTTTGTCACTTATATGACAAGCTAATTACCTCTTTAGCAAGTTGGTGCTACATGAGAGGCATGATGCAGGCACACCCTTGCTACTAGTATTTCCATCCACATGACATCAAACAGACTCCTGAGCAGTGGGTACAGTGTGTTTAATGGGCCTTTTAAACATTTAGGTGGTGCACCAAAAGCTATCAAGCAAATTTGTTGTTGAGGTTTGGAACGTTGTTAAACAGAAAATGTGCATCAGACACATTTCTACCCATCTTTATGTACATCAAGTCTTTTTTTTACCCAACTAAAAATTTCCAGTTTGCATCAACCTTACCAAAAATATCCATCAAGCAACATAGGAGACATTGCAATATAAGGAAAATGTACTGCATATACTGTTTGTAGTCAACATGAGGCTTGTTATTTTGAAGTCTTGAGTTGCACTTTTAGCCATCACCCTTTGGGGATTTTTCCAGGGTAAAGGATCTGGGAGGGATCTGAGCAAGAACTTGATGACACTATCCATCTCCACTGAATAATTCACCTGCTGTAACCTTATTAGCAAGATTACGCAAAAACTACCAAACTGAACATCTTGAAACTTAGTGGACCATGACGTAAACAGGATCATTTTTATCAAAACGTAGATAACAGCAGTGGCCAAAGGAAAGGACGTTTTGTCTTTATGTTTTTGCATCTCCTGTAATGTTGAGCTTTTTAACTTGTAGGGTTTTGAGGCTGCATGATTGCATGGTGGTGAGGTGATTAGCACCATTGCCTCAAAGCAAGAAAGTTCCCGGTTTGAACCCTTGGCCAGGGCCTTTCTGTGTAGAGTTTGCATATTCTCCCCATGCATCTCTCTGGGTATAGTGGCTTCCTCCCACAGTCCAAAACCATGTTTGTTACGTTGACTGATTGATGTTTCTAAATTCCCCTTAGGAGTGAGCATGATTGGTTGTTTGCTTGTCTGTGTTAGCACTGAGATGGACTGGCAAACTCTCAAGGGAGTACCGTTCCTCTCATCTAACAGTGTCTGAGGTAGGCGTGGCATGCATTAGAATAAATGGGTATAGAAAATGGATGGATGGGTGTTTGGGGAGTGGCTCATTCCTGGAACCAGTCTCAAGTGGACATCCAAGAAAGTGCAGCTTCTGTTACTTCTGGCTTTGCCTTTTCTTTTCGGAACAGGAAGTTGTTTGTATTGCAGCACTTAGGTGATAGAGATGGTTATCTAGGACACCATCTACTCACCACTACGGGTTAAATTTATACCGACAAGTGTTCAAAATTAACAGACAAATGATGTTAGGTACCCAATAAATGCCTAATAATCAATAGAAGAGGGGAAATTCTCTTTGGTTATTACAGTTCCAATGTCAGTAGAAGAGCATATCAGCTTTGAAATAAACAAATAGTAAAATTGTTTTCTACTCTACGCTATATTTATTTTATTATGAGGAATGTGTTGCCCACATCCTATATGTCATGGTCGAATATGGAAGAAACGAATAGAGGCTTTTAGTTTTTAACAGCTCTGATAACTCTTTTTTTTTCTCCACAAAGACTTTAATTAAGTTTAATTTCATTCTGTGCACACATGTAAGTAGCATTAAATCAGTTCATCTCTAATGATTGCTCTGCAGAAAAAAAAACGAGACATAAATATGAAAACAGCATATCTGAATTTGAATACAATAATATATTTCTAAAAAATTTATCAAATTAGTACGCAATGTTTTATGTATATAGTTATTGTATTTGCATGCTAATTTTCTTGCATCTTCTTCTCAAAGACCACTTATTTCTAATAATTAACACATCAGTTTATTAGTTGTAGTCCATGTTGTACAACTTGTTAGTATACATTAGTATAACTGGATTTTGGGGGGGGGCACTGTGGATGAGAATTGGCTAGGCCTCCACATGAGCTTTGACTGGCACCGTGCTGTGGTCACACACACAAGACACACATGTTAAACTAGTTCCTTGCATTGATCTGTGGTTAATCAGGTTGTGTGGTCTGAAAGAAATAAGCTTATAGATGGTCACAAAATGACCATCGACGACCAAACCAAATTATGACCTCTTATTTAAAACAGCCCACCACTGAATTCACATGTCTAATCTATTTCCAGATATAGGGTTGTGTAATTTGATTAGCCAGTACACAAGTATAGAAAATGCTGGAAGGCACCCCCAGTCTTGGCTTGGGAAAGGATTGGACAAAGGCCATCCAGTCAGACAGTAGTTGTACAAGTTTACATGTCTGGGATGCCTTGTTAAAACCTGGCAGTCTTACACTCAGTAACTCCAAAGCAGACAAGCAAGGAGTGAAAGAAAAAAATGCATTTGGTGAATGAGAAGCTATTCAGCTGAGCTGGAGCTAAAAATTCTCTGAATGTTGTCAGCCTGTTTCACTTCAAGTACTGTAAGTGAGGAATCAGGACTATATTTGGAAAATGACTTGCAGCATATCATTTGAACTTTTTGCATTGTGAAACAAGGCTATGTGGGTCACTGTATTAACATCACTGGATGCAGTCACTTTAATCGAACCCTAATCTAATCTCTAAAGCTTCACAGACACTTTAAATATAAACAGAAATATATTGTCACTAGGTAAGTGCATATTTCCCCAGGGTCAGTAGTCCAACACATGACATATGGCATACCAATCACACGACACCACAGGACCAGCTGGAAGATCTGAGGTTGTGGTGAAGGAAAAGCGCTTTGGGGGCTTCTCCAATCATCAAACAAAAAGCAAGTGTTTAAATTCGTAGAATCAAACTCCCTTTCACTGGCAATAAACATTCACCAATCACTTGATCTCTTAACAATGCAAGTGATTAACAACTGTCTCAGCTAACAAGAGCAGTCGCTGTCCTACTGAGGAAAACAGCCTGAGGCAAATGAGGGCAAAGGTCTACATACAGTGTTTCCTGAGACAGTGATTTCTGTGACTTCTGTCTCCCAGGTACAACAACTCTGCAAACATTACTGTTTGATGTTGGTGTGAATGGTCAACATGAGGCCAAGACCCTGCTCTGAAGATGTGTTTTAATTCAGTTTCACGCAGCTTATCCTTTAAGCTCTACACAAGCTATTTTTCAATCAAATATATCAGTAGTTTTATCCCATGTTGTTGCTATGAACTTAAATCCTTTTCATGGTAACCTTGGCTTTTCTTGAGTGCAAAGATATTGACGCATGAGCTAAATTTTATTTGCAAAAAATTTATCTATACAACATTTAGCTAAACTTGCCCATGAGACTGCTTTAGATGGCATCAACAAGAACCGCTGCATGCTGAAGGGCTTGGTTTGTTTTGTGGCTCTGGCTACTTAAGAGCAGGATCCACTTGTTCGCAAAGTAATTGCAGTCTACACTCAATGACACCTATAACTAAAGCAAATGGTTATTTTGGCAAGTCAGACCACAGTGAAGGAAGGCAGACTTGAGGGTTGGTTCTGTATGCTTGTATCATCCACCGTGCTAAATCTCAAGTGTAAAGAGAAAACCGCAATAATCACTTTTGATAAGAGCCTAAACATGACCACCTGGTATTTACCCATAATCTAAGTGTAAGTCGACCGCCACTCAGTGATCATGCACCACCAGGTTTGTATGTGAAAGAGGTGTACCAAATGTTCCCAGGAGCAGGCTGCTGCCTTTTGGTTAGTTCTTCTTCTCCATTGTGTTTGCAGGGGTCTGCAAATCCAGTGGTTAAGACCTACACAGACAACTGCTGAGTCAGATTTTCAGGAGTCTGAGAGCAATGGGGTCTGTATGGACAACTAATCCTCCATCTATGTATGCACAAGCTAGGCTTCTTTCACAGGACACACGGACACTAACCCCTCCAAAATCTCCCTTTAACTCCCCAACTATAAATGAGCACTGACAGGCAAGCCTCAGTTTTGGGAGCTTTGGTTGAGATACAATACAAATCAGCTAAGGTTTTGTTTTTAGAAAGTTTGAATAAAAAAAAAAGTCCATTTAAATAGCCTATGATTCATTTTATGTGATTAAAGATTTACTTGCCTGTTACTCCGTTTATAATGGTATCACTATAACTCTTCCAACCAATGTTTCACATTCCACTAAGCCTCTGCTTTGCTTAGACATACCTAAGCCGTGACTGAAGTCAGGTTCAAAGATTACTGTCACTATCATAGCAAGCATTCCTTGTAGCATCTGAAGCAAGTATGTTTTTTTCTGGAGAACCAGATCCCACAGATAACTAACTTTAGAAGAATTATGTCTGATTTATAAACTGAGTTTGCCTCATTGTCTGTATGTAGTATGTAGTAAAGACCTGGCTTGTTGTTATCATATTTATGTTACAGTGTTTATGTATGAATGAATGAAGAATCCCAGCTCAAATAGCAAGGTTTA
Source organism: Atherinosoma microstoma (assembly GCA_037177055.1). NCBI lineage: Eukaryota > Metazoa > Chordata > Actinopteri > Atheriniformes > Atherinidae > Atherinosoma > Atherinosoma microstoma. The sequence goes on along the minus strand of JBBBVU010000021.1, from coordinate 7,464,940 downwards.
GATCAGTCTAAGTGGGGATTTTGTTTAAAAAGAAAGGAAGTAAAGCAAAGCAGAAAGGGACTGATACCAGTGGAATTATGAGACATGATCTGAGGAACAGTGATCTAAACTGAGCTCCATCTCAGCATGACTACTGGTATGCATCATTATAACTTAATCAAAGATAATGACTAAAATAAGCTGTAACATTCCTCACCAAGTAATAAAACTCGTGCCAGATTGAACTTTTTTTTTAATAGGAGTCTTGAATAGTAACTTTGGGATTTTTTAATTTTTTTTTTTTTTACAAAAGTATGAAAACAATGTGCATGAGACCCATTTACACGTTTATTTACTTAAGGTATAATGCTGTTAGAGTAACGTCTATTAGTAGGACACCAATGAACAGTAATTGAACAGATGTATCACGATTTTTTTCTTTTTAAACATCTTCAAGAGGGAATAGAGAGAAAATGCGATCCTATTGTTATGTGCCTCACTGAAGGTATGCTGTCACACAGGAGCAGTTTCTACGAAACCAGCTGGAGAAATACCGAGAGAAAGTCAATCGCGTTTGAAGATGTTCAAAAGTTAATGTCAATAATGATACACAAATTACCTGTTACCCCCAAAATGCTTTAGACTCACCTTTCATCCAATCCACAACTTGCTTAGGCGTCCACTTCGTTATCGGTTCCATGGCTTCTTCTTCACAAGATCGCTGACAAAAATATGCAGAATTATGACGACGCTGATGGGAAATGAAATAAACTTCTAACAATCTTCTGTCACATTCCTAACAACAGCTTGGCGCGTTTCGTCTGTTTGTGTTCACTCACCAAAGAACTCTGAACAATCACGCATGACTGGAGGTTGGACTGACATCCCCCACCGCTCTTTACTGCTTGGTCAGGGATTAATGCTGCGTTCAATGACTACCGGAAACGCTGGGGTAAACAATATTTGCTAAAGTCTCGCAGCCTTCATGATAGTTTAATGAAAAATAAAACACAGACACATTTCTTATTCTATTGGCTCTATATAATACTATTTCTACAAAAGCCCCTCGAACACCGACCAGCGTAGTGTTGGCTGATCTTGTACATGAAAATAAACATTTACGGAGAACACAGCAATGCCGCATATGATGTAGGCAATTTCTGTGCATTCGCCGCTCTCATTTGAAAATAGAAGCGTGTATAGCAAACTCAACTGTATTACCCAGTTCATGTTATATCGAGTCTGGAAAATAAAGTTTGCAGGACCATACAGATTTCAGCACTGAAAATCTGTCAGTATAATTTCAATGGATGAATGCAATTAAATTTGCTTGCATGTGTGCGTTTAGGGACTTCTCTGTGATGAATTATTGACATTAATGTGACATTGTCATGCAGTTATGCATGACAATGTTATGCAGTCTGTTAATCTATATACAAACCAACATATAGAACCAGTATAACATAGAGATAGATGAGGCTTATTAAAAACTGAACATGACTCACCACTGCTCTCTATTGGTAAGCCACATTTAGTATGTAGTTTTCTTCTCTTATTTCCCTTATTCCAGTCCCACAATAAAATCAGATTCCCAGCAAAAAAAAAGAACATGATAGCTTTCCCAGCTACAATGGTATTTTTCCAACTTTCAGTGCAAATATGAGCTATTTTCCTATTTCCCCCTTCCCGACAACAACTGATAAAGATCTGGAGAAAGACTTGAAATGCAGAAAATATTTTTAAGATGTGTTTAAAAAAACTCCCTGTAATTCTCTTTCAAGAGTTTGCCAGTGGCCACATATTATATTCTGAGTATAATGGCATACACAATGTGACATGATGCAAACCACTGCTGGTGAGACAAGTGAAAAACCAGGATTTTTAGTATGGCAACAGGTGGCTACAGTTACAAATAAACATGACATAGATCAGATTACACAGAATGTAAGATTATCAAGATGGTTGTCATTAAGTACAAAATCGGAACTTTTTTTTTCTATTCCAAAATGCATCCAGTACATGTTTGTTGGAAAAGCTTTAAGTTTAATTTATGACCTAATTTAGACGCTTTATCAACTTTTTTGTTCTTTTTCCACTTAAAATTCTCTTCCAACAATCTAGAAACCAATCCTTTTTCAAAGGGAGTAACTTTACTTGGTTCTCTTATTGTTTTCTAACAGGCTGAAACACACCTTCCATGGGAGAAAGTCCCAGCCCTACCCATCATTCCAATGTCACACAGCTGGAAGCTGTTGTGTAGTCTGCACTGTAATCAGCTGTAGATATACGGTGTGCTGTTAGTCGACTCTCCCATGCATTCATTTGCAGTCATAAACATATCTGAAGCCATATAAAACCTTTATGGTGCTTCTCCTCTCACATTCTTTTGGCTCAAACATGCTTATTTGTTTTGTGACTGAATGCTGTCGAGATACTGAGTAAGAATCTTTTCATTAGATTAAAGTTTATATATATATATATA
>JBBBVU010000021.1:7451041-7462361 GCA_037177055.1 Atherinosoma microstoma | reverse complement strand
GAGAGAGAGAGAGAGAGAGAGAGAGAGAGAGAGAGAGAAGTGCCATTTTGCTCCCTCTGTGGGGAGGATATGCAGTGTTTTGGTCTGGATTGTTGCCAGGCATCACAAACATTTCTGCTTGCAGCAAAAAGTGGCCAATCCACATTTACTTATGATGGGAGTGGTTTGGAGTGAGGGGGATTTAGGTGATGTGGAATTCATGGGAGGGCTACCTGATAGGATTAAAGGAATTATGAGAACGCTGCTGAGGTGAGGCAGAGGTCTCACATGGGGAAAGGGCTGATGGAAAAGGCACGGGATGGAAAACAAGGTGCACATTATTAGCTATTCTTGGTTTGTAGGTCACAGTAAAAAGAGTTTACAACAGCTTGAATCAACACAAGGGCTTGGATTCAGTCAGAGACCTCTCCCTTTTTCTGCAGGTCCTGAAAAAAGTATCATTAAAAAACATGTGTAAAGATAAAGAATAACCTGTTCCACGAACCATTGTTTTCTGAATCAATATTTATTCTTTCTCAAATACAGGAAGTCAGTTTTGGCAGTGTATATTATTTGGGCAGTTACATGAGTATCAGGCTAATAACATATAAACAAAAGCAGTCACATCAGACATCAGCACAGGAAGGTATCTACTCCTCTATGTAAGATAACAAGATATAAAAAGATAAAGATGTTTAATTAACCCTACTTCCTGCCACCGATGGCTTTTCTGACTGAACAGACTGAAAGTAGGAGAGGAAATGTCTCATAATCTGCAAGCTGAGAAACATAATGTGTTACCATCTAATGCATGCCACCTTTTTACTCTATCCAATATGTTCAGTAGCATCTGTGTGGGTGGCCCTTTTGCATTTCTCACACAACATATCAGATCAGAGACTCTGGATATCATTGTATGAAGTGCTTTCAGACTTAGGTTGTTCCCCAAGCAACTCAATTAAATTATCATCAAGTTTGGGCTTGCAAAGTTTTTATATATTTTACGTGGCCAGGAAAATTCTTTCTTTCTCTTTCTCTTGAGTCGAGTAGACCAGATCGAAGATGTTAATCTTGACGCTAAATGTCTCCACACAGTGTTAATGAGGACTAATATAAAGAGAGCAGTGTTGTATAAGACACACTGAGGCGCCTGTGTGCTGATCTTGTTGCTGGGAGCTTGAAGAGAAGAAGCTATGAAGCAGTACCCCTACTGATGAAGCCATTAAGGAAAAAATATGTGTTTTATATCACATATATATGGGAAGAAAAAAAAATAGACTTGTCCACATAGATGATATCAAGTATCTTTAAGTAAATTGTCTGTAAACGTTCCCTAAACTGGGTACTCATCTGATGGTCAGAGCTTAGTTTCATCCTTTAATGCAGTGTATTCTTTAGCTGAAAATAGATATTGATTACATATAATGAGATAAAAATGTGTTCAGGGAAGTTTATGGGGCATTTTGTGGATTTGAGGGAACTACAGGTCTGGCGTTGAGGTACTCCAAAACAAAAACCTGCAGGATCTTGTTGAGGTTCTGAATTGTAGGACGATCCAGGTTCTGTTCGTTGTCATCAAACGAGTGCCACACAGATGGGAAGGGGTTGGGGATGAGGTGGAGGATTCTAACCCCTGGAACAGGAGAACAGGTTGAGGATTTCCAAAAGAGAACAGCACTGTATACAATGTGGTGAGTTACATGCAGTTTTTACCTCTGTTTAGGAAGGGTATATGATCATCAAGAACACGTCCCACAGGATAGTCAGGCCAGAAATACTGCACAATGTTAGGATGCTGCACAAGTTGGTTCATGGAGTGTAGACGTTTCTCTGTGTTTAAGACGGGCAAAGAGTAAAAAAGTGCATCTGTTAGTGCATCTTCTACCTGATATCTACCTTTCAAAAGCCAATAACTAAATTATTTGTTTTATCAGGACTTTTGTGCATGCAGTTTCAGCTATTATAATCCACAAGGCAGACCAGCATGAGCAAACATTTCCATGCCTGCCATCACTATTTGGTTAGGGAGTTGCATTGTTGCTTTCAGGTGGAATTCTTCTATCTCCATATCACAATCTGCATTGACTATTTACCAATGTCCTGCAGCCTGGTGAGCCAGGGTGCTGTGCTTGGGAACTGGTTTCCAAACCGGGGGCTAGGGGACCCGATCAGGTCCAACAAGACAAACAGATCCTGGAGAAGAAGAAACAGGGAGTGGTGAAGGATGCAAAACTGTCCACCCATCCTGAGGATAACTTCCTGACAGAGACTTGTTCTCATGGTAAACGCATCTCAACCGCAAGGTTTTGAGGTGCGATCATGACCTCATGTGTTCCACAGTGCTGACGTAATCACAACAAGACACACAAAACACTCCCATTATGCACACACACCAGCTTCAGAGACATACAGTCTGCTTTATCTGTATCTGTGCACACATGAATGTCCATTTGTTGATAAACAGTTGCTGTCATTCCATTGCTAGGATACAGAAAAATATACCAAGTACCATAGATTATCATAGACTGTATAATAGATTATATCAGACATAAAGCTTTCTCAGGTGATAAAATGAGTGGCTTAGTGGTATAAGATATCTTTGTGTGGGCTATGTGTGTTTGAGAAGATCAGGGCTAAGCAGATTTTACTGAAATGTTGTGGGCAAACAAAAGGATAAGCTTGATTGTGATTAAGTGATTATGCTAATCCTATGTAGTCAGAACAGAGAAGGATGAGCAAAACGGATGTGTACAATGCCGTGCAGTTGGTTGGTGTCTGTGGCTCCTGCTGGGTGAGGGGTACTCTCCATCTTCTGGGCCAGGTGGCGAGACCCGTACAGGGAGTCTGTGGAGGTCCACTGGAAAAGGGCCTCTTCTCCATCAAAGAAGAGCAGCTGCAGGGTCAAGTTGGGGCTGGAGCTCTACATGGAAGGTGGAAATAATCTCCTGTTTAGTCACTTCCATTTTATGAGATTTGCTGCCATCTAGTGGCTATGACATTGCAACAAATTTTTTTCTTAAAGTAGTTGTAATTTTCCAACAAATCTGCTTCTGTTTTGTTAAATAAACAATAATTCCCACATGATTGATCACCTATTATATCATATGTCCTCCACACCAGCTAATGTATTTGTATTCACTGCAATTCCTACACCCACAGTGGTCTTTGTGACAGACAGCTGAGTCTGAAAAACATGGCCCTTGGCTGATCTCCCTGTCACAGGCACTGTCACTGTCTGACAATTGACAAGTGTCTGAGGGCAACAGTGAAACAGGAAAAGGGCAGAAGAGGAAGCTACATGAATGCTAATGTTATCCTTACTCATCAGCTGAGCGTGGATTTAATTCAAAAGCTTTTTGGCTGAAATATTGTTCTTTATTATGATGCTGTCTTTGAGAATAGTTCTAGGTTAATCAAATAATAGGATATCTGTTTAGTTTCTCATATAACATGAGCATGTGTAACACCATGACCATGGATCTCAGTTAACAAGTTGGAATAAAAACTACACTTATGTTCCCGTGACATCAAATTTAGGCTGTGAAAAGCTCTGTAAGCTCTTATTCGGTGACTTTATCTAAGAACTCAAACAATAGCACTAACAAAATTTCCTATTTTTCATGTCAAGAAGTCATAGACCAAAACAAACATGTGCCAAATTATAGCCGGGTGTGTGTGCGCGTGTATTTAAAACTGGACAGTCATAAAGCTTAACTGATGTAAAGAACTGTTAGAAATCCATCAGTACACCACTAAGCAGTAGTGAGTGTTGTGTTTCCTCATTGTCACACAGTGACACAGACTTGAGTAATGTTTGCTAATAACTGACTGAAATGACATGATATGATGTTTACAAGGATTGGCATCATCCAGGTGATGCAGACCAGAAAGAAAAATAGTAAGTCCTAAAATAGTAAGGAAGTGACTAACATTGTTTTATTTAGCTTGCAGCACTCATAAAATACATTTTACGCATGTCGTTTAAGCTCTTAACCAAAATATTTTTCAATGCACAAATGTGGAGATGTTCAGATCCAAGTGAGAATAGAAGAATAAAAGTACTTTATTGTCCCACCAAACCAGAAAATTGGTGACTACAGTAACCGGATTGGGGATAAAGGAAGAGTTGTATATCTTTTTCTCTGCGCCTCCCTGAGGCGAGCAGCTCAAACTCCTTATGTAGTGGGTGTGTGTTATCGGAAGTTATTGATAAAGCTTTTCTCTAAACCGCAGAACTGTGATATTCATCAAAAATCTTTTGTTGGCAGCCGACTATCTTTTCCCACCGTTTTCACTACCCTGTTTATTTTGTTTCTGTTTGTTAGAGTCAAGTGTCCAAACCACACAGAAATGTTAAAACCAGCGAGGTTCTGAATCAAACTCACATACACCTTTTGTAAAACCTCAGGACTAACCTGAATCTCTTTTAGTTTATTGATTAAAAACAGCCTCTGACTGGCTTTTTTCATATCTCATCTATATGATTAGTGAAACTCGGCTTATCATTTATGTGTGTTCCCAGATATTGGAAAGACTTGACTATTCCCACAACCTGGTCGCACTATATAAATGAGGAGAGGTTTTTTTTTTTTTTATTTAAAATGAGCTCTTTAGTTTTACCAACATTTATTAGCAACTATGTGTCATTATTAGCTGCTCAAGTAAATAATATAGTAATTAATTGATATAGCAATTAGTCCAAAAGCTGCTGAAGAAGTACACACCTCTGCATGTAATTAAAAGCTGAACTAAAATCAGTAAATAAAATCTTAACATACGTATTAGTCTTTTGTAGATGGCTGCAGAGCATGTTAAGCATAGTTAACGTGGCATCCTCAGTCCTGTGGGCTTTGCAGGCAAACTGTATTGGGTCCCTTTATGGTGTTATGCTAATGAAGTAAGACGATTGCTGACAGCTCTCTCCATACATTTAGCAACTGCTGATGTTAAAGCCACAAGGTGGGAATGGTTTCAGTCACAACACCCTAGTTTAGTTCGGTATTGGTCTAATTATGGATGTGTCCCATGTATTTGACACAGTACAGGTGTTCAAGCAAAATTGGAAAGGTCTCGTTAAAAAAAGTCTTGAGCATATTTTCAGAATCTGCCCCCTTGAACCAACAGGTCCAGGTGCTTTGTGGGGCTGAATCCGAGAGAGAGAGAGAGAGAGGGAGAGAGGGAGAGGGAGCTGCCAAGCTGCTCCTCTGTCAGCTGGACGATGGTGTTCCTGTGTATGTTGGTACACGATGCTCCTGTCCTTACAGTTTTGGGTGTCAAATTGCTCATTAAAAGCCATTAAGATTATTCACAAAGGAAAGGCATCGTGTACATCTTTAACTCTTTCATTGTCACCCCCAAGAAATGCCATCGTTTTGTCATTAAAATGTACCATCAAAGTTGGCAATATTTTGACCTCTTTGGTCTCAATAACAAAGTCCTCATAGGAAGAAGGAAAACACCACTCTTCAATTTATTGGTGATAGTGAATATACTTTTTCCAATGCCTTTCCAGTAGATTTCTTCACTTGTTTCGATTTGGGCTTTTTACTTCAACAAGGGAAAAAGCAGTTTGACAGTATTTGATAGAATCTGAGCTGGCTAGACCTTTGCACCTCAGCAATCATCCTTCTGCTTGGTTTTATCTCTCCAAAAATGCCATTTCAGATCTGCCTTATCAGCATGTTTTTTTTTTAAAGCAAAGTACAATTAAGACTTTCTACTCTTGAGGCTTATGAATAGTTTGGATTGTGGTGAACTCCCTGTGTTTACTCTTGTGATGAATTTCGTTTGTGGCGGACTTGGATAATGATATGCCTCTCTTCTGAAGAAAAATTCTCCACTCGTCTGGATGCTAAAAAAAGGGGTTTTTCCCGTACCATTGAAAGGATGTTGCAATCATCCACCACTGTTCTCTTGCATGGATATACTCTGATGGATTTGTTTTGTTTTCACAACCTAAGGATGAGCTGTGAGACAGAGACTTCCTTTGACTCCATGTTGTGAGTTCACTGCAACATTGTTTGAATGGAAATCTCATGCTTGGAGGATTAATGCTGAACCTTTTGTCTGCCTGATGAAGGCAGAAATAACATAAACTACACCTGTCCATGAAACAGCTTTTAGGTCAACTGTTCAGCTGCTTTTTTGCAGTTCATGTGCTTTTTGGAGCTGTTCCTCTAACATGCCTCCAATTTGGATGTGAATAACCTTTAAGTTTTTGTTCATGTAACTACTGTTATGTGTTTTTGTAACCAGCTAAAAACAATAAAAACCTGTTTCAGTTCCAAAGTGTTACTGTGTTTTTAGTACCACATTGTTTCCTCTGGTATGTACTGTAGTACTTGTAAGTCAGCCTGAGATGATGTTGTTTCTCATGTTTGCGTTACATTTAGGGCAATCTGCAATGATATTTATTGTGTTCTTTCAACTGATCTCATCTGCTTGGTTTTCTGTGGTTTTCTTTGAGCTTTCAGCCACTGGTATTTTTGTGTCATGATGTCCCTGTGATTCATGACCACACTATAAGTCAGTGCTGGCCACAAGCACAAAAACATGGCAAGTATATATGACATCCATCCCAATGGGGCTACTGAAAAAAAGTTCATAACTAATAGTGCATAACGCAGCATTTTAACTTTATCTACAGCTTTAATGCATCTGTTGGTCCATTACCTTCTGAGCTTTCAGTTCTTCATCCAGTGCTCGTGCCAGCTCCAACATCATGGCACAGGGCACAGCAGAGTCAGTGGCACCTTGGAACTCCCTCCCATGCCATTGAGGTGGGAAGTACTTGGAGTCGTAGTGACAAGCTAGGATCAGCCGACGCTGGGCTGATGGGTTTAATGTGGCAATTAGGTTGGTGAATGGCAAGGGGCCATAGGGAGTTTGAGACACAAACTTGTCCTCCATCACTTCCCAACCTGCTCCGAGGGAACCTAGAGTAGCTTTTATATGCTGCAAACACACAAACACACAGAGAACTGACTTTTGCAACAACTAAAAAATGACTTTTATCTCTATTTATGATTACAATCAACACCTTGAGTTTCCATGAACAACGATGCTTTCAATGAGGTAATCTCAGAGAATTTTGCTTATTTCACTGGCTATTCTTGTATAATTGCATGTCTCTCTTGGTAAACAGGATGTTTCATGGAAGCTGGAAGTTACATAAAATATTTCATGAATGAAGGTCTGTTAAACTTACATCCTGTACATTCTGGCTGCCTGCAGACCCTGGGTACCTGGTAACCAGCAGCGGCCTCAGATCCCTCTGCCACATCTGCTCCAGATCAGTGTGAGACAGGGCGGCACGGATCTCATCTTGTGTTAGGGTGACAGCTCTGTGTTGGAGCTGGGGAGTGAACCGGGAAAAGTGATACAAAATGGATGGGTGGATGTTTAAGCAGAATTCAGTGAAATATTTAAGCATGAAATAAGCATGGACAGATACAACTTCAAAGTAATCATATTCTATGGCTTGTAAATGTCATACATGTGATTTCCAATTAATGTCACTGTCTGACATAACACTATTACGCATCCTCACGTATGAAACAAAGACAGAGGAAGTCTGTCAGCAGTGTTTTGCAACAATATCAATGAAATAAACCACGGATGCTAGTGTGTCACAACTTCATCCTCCCATCAGAATAACCCACAAAACCAACCAAAAGGGGGAATTTTGGCCACCATTTTTCATATATGTGGTTATTCTGAGAAAAAAATGTATCAATTAATTTTACAACTGTACAATAAACACACACTTACACAGACACTTACAGATTACACGTATTATCGTCGAAAAGCTGCCATTGTTAATTGAATCCTATGGTAATGGTGTGAAACTTAACACTGTTTTCTTGATGAGCTGCTAAAAAGCATCTCTTGAGATTCAAGAGCCAATTAGAGCCATGCGAAGACAAATCGACTGAATGGCTTTAAATAAGAACAAAGACTTCTTTTGTAAAGCAAAGTGAAAAGAGACAGAAATGCTTGTTATCTTTCTTGTTCTGGGAAATACATTATCGCAAGCATGAAAGATTATTTGTGGAGTGTAAAGAGAACGTTATGGATTTGGATTCAGTTTTTTAAAACAGTATGAGTTAATTCAGCGAATGCTAAAACACAGTGAATGGCTGAAAAAAGTAAACATATTGATCCTTTAATCCCATGGTCTTTTTCATGGGGTCTCAAAGTTCACCTGCTGAGCACCATGGCTGTCTTGGTAACAGAGAAACAGGGGGCAGGACAGCAAAAGCTGATGATAAACAGCAGAGACGAGTCAAAAACCTAATAAACCAAATAGATATTGCAAAGAAAAGTAGGTGGAAATGAGGTTACTATTATTAGATCTATATATTCTTTAATCAATAAAAGGTTAGACTTGTGTCTTCAATGTGATATCTTTATTCAGTTTACTCAGTTCAATGAATGCACTTAAATGCAATCAACTGTTTTAATGGGAAATCAAATAAGAAGTTCCATAAATCACAACAGCAAAATACCTAATCGCAGATACTCAAACCAGTGAATATCTGTTCATTTTCATGATAAATGACTGAAATGGAAAATTGACAAACACTCCTCACTTCAGCACTGTTTATGAATGACATCAGAATGAAAAGCTTTTGAAAATGTTGTTCCTTAATAAACCGGTTAGGGTGCATTTCTTAATCCTCATTGTCTAAGTTGAAACATAAACAAAGATTCACAAAAGCCAGTCCAAGCGTGAGTTGGACCCACACTAGATGAGTCATAGATCAGTCCTGTAATTACACCACTGTGGTGAAAGGTGTAAAAGATGTAATTACATGGTCACACAGACTGAATGCAGCTCTCCAAAGGGCTGGGGCTCACTAAGCTCAGAGAGGGTTAAAAGTGGGTCCACTTAGGGTCTATAAATACAAAGACCCACAATTGGAGGATCAATGGTGATGACTGTGCTGCCATAGCAACAAGGCATGGGGAGGAGAGAAGAACACAAGGAACATGAACGGTGAGGCACGTCTAGGTGCATCTCATGAGACTTACAATACAGCATCCAGAAACAGCAGCAGAGTGTTGATGAAAATGTCACAAATCACATTTAAACATTAAAAAACCTTTGGTAACTTTAAATGGTCTTGTCATCACAATTTTAGCAGTAGCAAAAGTACAGGTAATATGCATTTATCCATTAAATGAGACACATGCACACACCCAAATATAATATGAAAATAAAGACTAAATAAATTTCCTTTTACCTATTAGAAAAAACAAGTCAATGTAGTCATGCTTCAAAAGAAATGGGTACATGCTTTAAATGATGGAAGTGAATTAATTCTGAAAGCACGCCACTAAACATGGCATGCCACTGATAGAAATAATAATGTAAAATCACTGCATGGGTCAAGATAAATTGTTTTGTATGGTTTTACTTTAATAATTGACTTCCTTTGCATTTGCATTTAAAGTCATTCCATGACATTTTATTATATATTATATTTATTATTATTTTATTTATAAGCACATAACAGATGACCAAAGTGCTGTACAATTAAAATGAAGAGCAAGAATTAAAAGGCAAATAGAAAGTTAAAGATTACATCAAATAAAAATAATAAAAAAGATATTAACACAATAGAAATCTATAATAAAAAGCTACATAGAAAAAGTCTAATTAAATCACAGACAACAACTCAGTCTGTGGAAAATCAGGGAGTCAAAGCTTTACATACAGCAAGAGAAGGATCTTTTCTGACTTCCCACATTTTGGGAGCTATAGCTGAGAAGGCTATATCTCCTCTGGGTTCATAAAATGTTTTGGCATGAAACTACCTGACAATAACACCATATATCTTGAGACAGCAAGACCTGAACAAAACCTTTAAATGGGTTTACCTTTTCTTGCGTCCAAGGGATTCCATTCGTGCAGAGGATGGACATCACACAGATTAATAAAGTGTAAAATGAACGCATTATGTAGAGACTGTGGCTTCGGTCAGCCATCGATGTTGTCGCTCCTTTCCACATTCCCGTCTCTCCCCCGAGGGAGATTTTAGATCATGTGAAAAGCAGGAGGGAGGCTCTCTACACCATAGCGCGTCACTATACTCTTATATTTGCGCAAGTACGCGTATGTTCGTTCGCGTGCGGTGCCCCATTCAACTAGGCAATCACAGTGTTTGTGAACAATAACGACACAATGACCCCATATAGACCTTTGGTAATTGACCAAATTTGACCAAAAAAGTAAACATTTATGGTGAATATTGCATGGGGAACATTATTATTTTAAAACCCATGATTCCTTCTTACAGTTCACTATTTCACCTTTACCTTACATTTGATTAACTGGGTGAAAAATGAAAAACTTAAATTAATATTCAGTCTCTTAAATCAGGGCCCCACTCTTTCATTATATTTCTGTTATATTTTTGAAAGATTAAATAAAATCGGTTTATTTAAAATTTAAGTATTTATTTACGTATTAATCAATCGTAGGCATGTTGTACGTCACCTACCACGTGGTCTTACTTTCACGTGGTCAACTCGGAACCCGGAAGTTTGCATCGTATTCTTCATGTTTCAACGTTTGTCTGTTACACTGATACTTTATTGTAAAACCAGGTTTTTTTGCCCTAAATTTATAGCATTTTAAAATATTTTTTCTACATCTGTGAATTTTTCTGGTGTGTTTTCTTCGTGTTTGTCGGCACATATGGCTCAAGAAGTGTGCAGTTTGAAGGCACAACTCAAGGAGAGAGAAAAAGAGATAGCAGCCCTGAAGAATAAATTGGCACAACTGGAAAAGGTACGAAAGGATTGGCGAATGATGAACGTTTTCAGTTACACATTAGATGGTGTGTTTTTTGTTCCTTCCCCCACCCCCAATGTTAGCATCTTCTAGCGCAGTTCCAGTGTAAACATTTCTGTCTTTCAACATGATGCATTCAAAATAAACGACATGTCTGGTGAACTGACATCAGGCGTATTTTACTCAAACATTGTCATTACCCCCCCCCCCCGGATCACCAGATATCTTGAGAAAGAAAGGGACGGTCATGTCTTTAGTTTACTTACCAGCCACATGGCTGCTAACCCAGTTTATTTATCCATCAAACCCCGCATTTGCTGAAAATTTCCCTTAATAAATGTAAATGCTAAACCTGAGCTAAAACAAATTGATGAAAGATCAAGGCAAATTTGTTTATAGAGCACATTTCATGTACAGGACAATTCAAAATGGTTTACACTGCAGAAAACAGAAGAGAGAGAGAAACAAAAATCTAAAATCAAGATTAAGAAAGGACAACAGATTAAAAACATGATCAAGTTTAAAATTCAAGCTTAAAAGGAA
>JBBBVU010000021.1:7396663-7433461 GCA_037177055.1 Atherinosoma microstoma | reverse complement strand
CTTCTCTGCCTGGACACTGTTAATGCCTGCAAAATCCATGCGCACACACACACATGCATGCACATGTGAAAGCACATGTAAAAGGAATTGTAACTGAAAAAAAGTAGGGCAGGTTATGTCATGTATGTCAAAGATTTGATTGTTAGGTGGTTGCTTTGGCAATATAGCAGGTCATAACAGTGATCTCACCACCATTATCTCCACTTCACTTCAACTCTTTTGTACTTTAGGCCAAATTACTACAGAAGAGTATTGTTTCTAAAGACTCAAATGATCAAAGGCCTGGTGGAATAATTGTGGGATTTTCTTTGGAGTGCTTCACAGGAACGTTTTTTAAAACCAGGAGGAGTTATGGCTGTAAACTATCCGCTATTGTGGTTGATGTAAATTGGGTAAACGCTATAGCTCTTTTGGAGTCTCATGATGACTGAAAGGGGTCTATGTTGACAGGTGTATTATCTCTTACTATGCTGTGGTCTGGACAAGGATGTGGACCTAACTGATTCCACCATGTCTCTCCTCCAGAAATATAGATTTGCATGAGCTGCAATCACATGTATTCACAACCCTCAACTTGCAATAAGAAGGAAGCCAGCTGTGAATGAAATGCATATGAATGCTTGGCATGTTTTCAAACCAGAGTTTCTCATCATACTGTAATATGCCTAAACCAGAATATAGAGATGTTGCTTTGTCAGCATATTTACCCTTGTCCTTAGGAGCAATGCAAGAAGTTAAACCTGAGTGGGTGTTTAGATTGTCTGCTTGTATGGTGTGTGTTACAGTATTGAAAGTGCATTGCTACGGTGTCATGCACATTGAGATTAACTGCAACATGCTTGGCTGAGACTTTCAAGGTTGAGAAGCAACAAGTGTCATTCATTGGATGTGTCAGGTTGAAGAGCAAACTGTCATGTTCCATGATAGCACAGCCTTACACAGTAAAACCGATGAATGAAGTGTGAGCCATATTCCACCACATGGAAGAAAACAAGTTAGTCAGCCTGCAGAGCGAGATAGTCACTACTTTTCTTGCCACTAAGCTACCGCATGAGTTTCCTCTCTGCTACATAAGATGGTTTCAGTTCATTAACCGGTGGTGAAGTCTTCCTTTTGCAGTGGAAAAGAAGCTGTGTTGACTTCTGGAGGAACACACCTCATGAAATGTGGAGTGGAGAAGGATAGGATGAGTTTGCATGATCCTGAAAGTGTACAACGATGCTTTGTTGAATATAAACCATATGAGTGTGTGGATAGTGCTTTGTCAGGCAGCTACACGTACCTTCCCCCACTTTTATGCCTCCAGCTGTAGTGTGTTTTTCTTGGCCTGAGCATGCAAACAGAGCAGCAAACAGTTTTATATAATGTACCGTTGAAATGAAGCATGCAAGTTGGCCTTTCTTTTAATGCACTGGCTGCAGAGCAGAAGGAATGCACATTCTGTGCAGTTTGATCCATTCTGAACTGCGGTCGGTCAGTACTAAGTATATTGTAGACGTTTGTATGACGTGTTTTCTCGATTGTAACTTTTTTGTGTACATGGTCAAAGAAATTATTACCCATAAATGTTTTGTTAGGTTTAGAAATTAAAAGCTATTTTCTTGGAGTTCAGAAAACATTATGGATGCAAGACATTGTTTCAGACATCCCATATGCCATTTCAATTATTTATATTTTCCTCAAGTAATTTTGACCAATTGATGATTCTTATACAGATACAGATATATGATCCTTGTCTCTTCTGTAATGGCATTGAGAGATTGCTTCTACTGTTATTGTAATAAACTATATATTCATTAGAATATATTTGTTTATGCAAATCTGTTAATTTCATCCTACTTTTATAAGACTGGATGATCCACACTCAGTGGCAATCCTTAAATTAGTCAAAAGCAAGCTAAATTTAACCTTATCTTTATGTCAATGCCAAAACTGAATGTTAAAGCATTTATCAAAGATATGCTCATCAATTAATTTATATTGTGCATTTTCAAAAAGATCATGGCGTGCTTGTTGGAACCCTCCCTTTTCTATAAAAAAAAACCACAGAAAGATACAGTGCATGGATTCATGACAGATGGCCATGTGATCAGAGTGAAGAAGAGTATGCTGTAGGTCATTTTTGCACTGATAAGGAGAAATCGCTGTGTGTAAAAGGGCTCATGTGTCATCTTGCTGTCTTCTTGTTGTCAGGTTGTTTCCTGAATTTAAAGTATTTTGTCTCACAAACAGTTATTTTTTTCCTTATATGTGAAATCGAAGCTTCAAATGAGCTTATTAGGAAATAATTTTTTTCTTACATATGTACTTCTCTTGAATCATTATGAATCACCAACATTTATGATACATCATCTCAGGGTGAGTGTGCTAGGTTGTGCATGTGTGCTGTTGTGGCTGCTGTTGCACTTAAACTTGTAATACAGTATCATTTATTCTCTGCTCTGATATTTAAATTCAATTGTACAATTTTATCAGAAAACTAAATCAAGTGTATTTCTATACTTAATTTGAGTGCCATGAGTGCATTTGCACCATCAAAGGGAATTATTTAGAAGTCATCTAACCAAATTAAATGGAAACTGTTAATGAAAGGGAAAAAACTTAATGTTGCACAAGATGGTGGAAAACCAGAGTGGCTCCAATGTGCGCCCTCTTTTGATGCATCATTCCAAATGACAAATTAATTATTTGGCTTCTGTTGTTGTCCTCATTCTAGTAATTGTATAATATGCTGTGCATGTGTTTCTCGTACCATGCTGCGTGGAAAACTTTGGCTTGGTATAATAAAAATAATAATACGTAATGTAAACGACTACAGTTCCACTGTTAACTTTAATAAATTAACTCAGTTTTCCACACTGTGTTTGATGTGACTTGGACAAAGAATTTGTATAGCTTTCCCTCAAGGTTCGCATGCACACATAATTGGATTTTCCACTGCAGTTGTTTGACGAGTTGAAGTATTGAAGCGTATTTTCTTCTGTTGTGGGCGTTAAAATGCACCTCAAAGTCAAACAATAGTTTCCCCATTGTTTTGACATAAAAAAAACAGTTTTTCTTTTTGTGAAACCTTCACTATGGCTCAGTAGAAGTCATGGTTTCAAGAGTGACTGCGGGACATTGACATGCTGCACATGTTGTCCATTAAATCCTCAAAGCTTCAAAGCTCATTAATATTATACTTTTTGACCATGTTTGAATACTCATTCCATCTTAAGTAATGCTCTTCTTTTTAAGATATTAAAATACAAAAAAAAACATAATCTTGTTTATTCTGATGTAGTGTGCCCTCTCTTTTAGTACCATTAAATGATTGCAGTTATTAGTCAATAGAGTTATTTATCTGGTGGATAAAAGCACCTTCTATCACATAGTGATCCTGTGACAGCCTTTATCTTGCCACCTCAAGCTGAATAAACAAGGGCCTTCTTCCTCCTGACTCTGGTTAAATGTTTCACAAGAACCCTACACCTGGATGAAAATTTTTGGGGTTTTTGGGAGGTTAGATAATATTTCACCCTCTGGTTTTATAATGCCGGTCTGCATCAATAGGACAGTGGAAGTACATCCAATTAATTTCCACACATTTATGCTAGAGAACTGATTTGCTTGAGGGCACTTCCGAAGTAGCTATGAAATGAGAGAGTAGTTTATCTTGCTCATCTCTCAGTTTCAGTTTCTCACCTGGATCGTGAGTTTGAATTTGCATCAAATACAAATGTGTGTCAGAAGTTCTCCATCTACACTCGTTTTGTCTGGTTTAATTCTGCAGGTGAATGGTTCTATTCTTGTGCCAAAGCAGCTGTAAAGTACTCAACTCTCCTGCTTTAGGTTGAGATGATAGCAGTTGTCATTTTAAATAAGAAAACACCTGGTAATATGTGGAGATAGTGCTCAAAATTATATTTAAAAAAACCTCTGAGTGGTTGGAAGTTCTGGGCAGACATTTGGTTGGCTTTTGCTTTGGAAAAAGCCTTGAAGGATGTTTGTATTACTTTGCATAATGACAGCCCGCTGCTTTTTCTAACTTCACTGTTGTGCAACCTAACCTTTATACAATGGATGTCTGGCTGTGTTAGATTAGGTATTTACAGTGTCAGAAGGAAGAAAGGCATAATGTAGGAAGAATTCCACGAGTAAGCCACATGACAGTAGGATGCCAGAGGTAAAATTAAAAAAGCCTCCATTTTCTAACCCATTTTATAAAATTGGTATTTTCATGTACTTCTGCTTTAAAAAGTATTCTTGAAAGGATCCATTGTTGGTGGCCTGTAACACAAGATAAAAGAAAGACATACTGAGTAGTGGATTTATCTGCTAAGGAGTAGGTAATGTATTTGTAGAGGCAAAATGATGAGGTGTTGATGCGTATAATAGCTTTTTTAGTATAATTTTTTTCCTGCAGTTGCCAACCAATTTATTTCACTTTTGACTCACATAAGAATGTAAAGTGGTACATTCAACCATATCTGCCCTCCACATCTGTCTGGCCCACTTCCAGACTATCAAAGGTGTGAAGAAGCAGCCTGAGGTCAAGCAGCATACTTTCCTTACTGCCATTACTTGGCCATCTGTCAGAGTCCGTACGCTGCTCTCAACGCTGTTTCCCTTTGCCTTCCACCTCTGCCACACACCACACATGGAGAAAAACACAACTTTTCCAACCACATAATCAAATGCAATTCTGTTTCTACAAGACATGTTGTTTTATTTGGTGACATAATGCCTGCAACGCATCAGTTTTGTCATTTTATAGCAACTGAAATTAAATTCAGCAGAACACTAAACACAAGGCACAGCTCCTTTTTTACCAGTTTCACTGTTTAATTTGACCTAAAATATACATGGTAGAGCTATGACATCACTTTGCTTATTTTTGATTTTGCATCCTACGATGCAGCTGATAGTACAGTAGTTAAAATCAATACTCCTAAATAATTTGTCTCAAGACTTTTTGGCTTCCTGTAAAAATTGTGCCATATTTCAGATGTGTTCCATTCCCCTCATAGGCCCCGCTGTCTCTCCTGCCCCTCACTCTTTTTTCCTTTAACAGGATTTAGCATATCAATGGCAGATTAGTTCGTTTAACAAAAGCTTACTACTGCAAAGCCCCTTTCCACTCATCCTTCCAGCCTGACTTGTGGACCTCACACACAGCTCCTCCGTACCCCGGTCTTTGGTGTGTGTGTGTGGTCGTGGCTGCTTGGCTGAATGGATTTTCACTTAAAGATGACAAAAGGTATGCTTAGTCACTATGGTCTTCAGGGATGTATTCAATAGCATGTGGGGATGATAGTGTGTGAGCGTGCATAGGTTTATTTTCACATTCCAGGACGAGAAAGCGTGTATTGGAATCTGCTTTTTCCATGCATGCACCCACAGGTGTGCCATCAGTTATCACTTTGAACAGCAAACTTATAATTGTGTCCTAAACCCCTGCATATCTATTGTTCTCCTATGTCTGGCTTCCTCTTGCTTTAATGAAGCATGGAAAAACGTTGTGTCCTCTGCCCTTGTAGCCATTACATGCTTGCCCGCAGATGCTCCTGCTCTGGAACGGGACCTATTCTGTACTGTGGAAAGAGCTGAACAAGGGGCCAAAAGGAGATGATCTAAACTGAATAGAGTTATGCATTAACTTAAATTTTTGTCAAGCTAAAGGAGGAAAACCCGACCATGACACTGCAGCCAGCTCAGGAAGGATGCCCCCCCCTTCTCCCGTCTGCAGTAGTGATGGTTTGTGCCACATAGCATTAATCACTTCAAAGCGTGACATTGTTTAGGATGTTGGTGTGTCAGAAAGGGGATGAATTGGAATTATTCTGATACAGACTCATGCCTTGTTTAACACTGAGCTGTTTCCATATACCTAAAAACTTCACATACTCATTATAGTTTCAGTTCAGTTAAAATCATATATGTGTGTTTTTGAAAAATCAAAACCACTAATGTTCAATCTTAAGATCATCATAAAACCAACAGGAAATGATGATAACATTGTTAGGTAAAATTGTAAACATTCGATAATTGATTGGCAACTAAAATTTCCAAGTTACAACAACCTTAATGAGGTGTCTTGTAATGAGGTGTCCTGGTCTTGTGAGCTGTGAGCTGCTCATCCTGCAGATGCATGGTCCGATTGGGATTTGAAGAGTTTGGGGGCTGGTCAACACTGTGGATTCTCTGTTCAAGGGCCTCTCACTACTGCTAACAATAATCATATAATCATCATTAGCTGAGATAGTCATGGTCAGGTCACAGTGATCTTCATTTATCTGTCTGTACCCCTGTCCTCTGCTGTAGACAACACTTCAGAAGGACAGAAAGTCAAACCGGTGTATTTTACTTTATGTTCTTGAATTCATTTCCAATAATGGGTAATGTTAAGTTTTGTGTATTTAAATATTAGAGCTGGTCCAGATGGCCTGATCTCATTTATTTCTTAAAAAGCTTCTAACTACATTAACTGTTTCAGCTGTCTTGAGTAGCATATTTTATTATTAAACACTTGTCCAGCTCTGTACTGTGCAGGCACTTTATCACAACCGAAGTTCCTGACAAATAATTACATTTCTTTGATTGAAAATGACATGTTGTTTAGCTTGGATTGAACCTGTAGACATTTCATGAGTACTCCTGTAAACACCCAGTGACTAATGGGTTTTGCGGGGGAAAACTTTGCCATATAAGAAGTGATGTTTTTAATGTGATGATGGAATTTTCTAATTCCTGATGGGAAATGATTGTCTGCTCTCAGTGAAAAACTTGGTCTTTGTTATTCTTTGCAGATTATTATTTTTACTGTTTGGTGTTTTATCCCTCTGAATCAGTTGACATAAGTCATCTGATGCGTGCATGTTTCCTCAGCTATCAATCTGTTGTGCCGTCTCTGTTTCTTGGCACTTATGAGGCGCCAGGTGTCTTATATGCCCCATGCCCAGACATCACACCAGCCCCTGGTGCTCCCAGGCCACAGTGACATTGTTCTGGTGGGCCCATTGTGCATGACCCTGGTTCAGGGGGAAACAGCTGGTGGATCCTGCAATACCAGCCAGTTTGGCATCAATACCAGGCTCATGTCATAGTGTAAAACTGCAGTTCCCATTTTGATACAAACTGTCCAGGTCAGCTTTGAACATCTATCCAGTGTTGATCGACTTTTTCCGCACTGTCAGGTGTGTAAACATGTTGTTCTCTGTAGGAGGCATTCAAAGTACAATTTTCCTTTGAGGTTGGAAAAATATGAATGAATAGAAGAGATTGGTGCCAAACATACATTCCAAGTGCAGAACCACTACACCACATCCATGTCTAAGCTTCCCCATTTGCATGCGCACAATAGAAATATGCATATCATCACATAATTTCATGAAAGTCCTCTTCTTGTGACAAATACGTTGTTCTCTGAGAGGTTACGTACTGCCCTCTGTGCAGGAAGTTACTCAGTTTTGATTGGAGCTGCACTTCCTGTGTGTTGAATCTCGTCTCCTCCTTTCAGATTGTTTACCTCCTGTTTCTCCCAGTGTCCCTCTCCCACCCTCATCACTGGCCTTCTTTTATACTATCTGACTTTACATTGATTATTGACCAGCTTGTTGAGGTTAGTTGTGGCCAAGGCCCTGACGGTGGGGGTGACTGCTGGGTTTGGGGTCATGGCCATGTTAGCACACAGAGGATTTGTCTTTGTGTAAGAAAAAATTCAACTGTACAAAGTTTAAAGGCTTGCTTATGAAGAGTAAAAAAGAGCAGAGCACATAGGCTCTTAATGAAGATAAATGTGTGTTATGTGTTTGATTGCTGTGAAAATGGGACTCAATCTTCGCTGAGGGGTCCTTTAAGTTGCATTTCCTCCTACCTCATGGTGTAGATTCCTTTGAAATGAGGTCTGAGTAGGGGCTCATTTCCTGAGTCACTGGGTTCAGAATACTCCAGTTCCCTTACCAGTGTTGATGTAAGCCACTGGAAATGATGTAATTTGTGTGTGTGTAGTTCAGTATATTTGCTAAAGTTTTACTATAGAACAGGTATGAATCAGCCGAACCAGAAAGATACTTATCTGGTTTTACTTTCTGTATTAGATGTCCACCCACCACATTGTAGGAAGTAAATGTCAAGAATTTCTGTTTTTACATATGAAGATATGATATCTCTTTCATTGTAATCAGATATAACATTTTACCAGCATTTTTCTCATCTTTTTACACGTGTCTCCACTTCTGTTCAGTTTCCAGAGTGTGGCTTCTTTGGCATGTACGACAAGATCCTGTTGTTCCGGCATAACTTAAATGACGAGAACATCCTGCAGAGGCTGACGTCAGTCGAAGACATCCATGAAGGAGACCTCATTGAGGTGGTGCTCTCTGGTATGTATGCAGAGGAACTTTTCACTGATGCTCAAAGCATTGTGCCCACTCTTTTACCAGCATCTCAGATGACTTCAGTTAAAACATTGCTGCTCATTACACTGTTTAACTTGTTCTCGACAAATATTAATGCACAGAAAGAACTGTTAATCATCCAGTCACAGTTTATACACAGATTAGGAATCTTATTCGATTTAATTCAAAGAAGTTTATAGTCAGAATCTGCAGAATTTGGCACCATACTTTATCTGAATAGATTATTTTGAGCTTTTTTATGTATAAGTTGTAATACTTGTGAAGTGTCGGCTGGCACACTTCTGGTTAAGTCTGCTTCACTCTAAACAGACTTAAGGTCATGCTTCTTCAGACTTCCAAAACAGGAGCAAAATTGATGCAAAATTTCTCCAAGTAGTATAAACCAAATGTTTTACAATCCAAACAATGGTCTAAAACTGATACACTAGATGGAGATTCTTTTTTTTTTTGCCAAGTCATAGTTCACCCCTTCCAGTAAAAACAGTCTACTGAACTTTGTTCAAGAACTTTGCGGTACAAAAGAAAAAAAAAACGAAAAAAACAAACAAAAAACTACTCAGCCTTCCTTTCCCACTCACTTGCATTTTGCAATAAGTTTGTGTTTTGTTGTTTTTTTATCATTAAAGTGTCCACTTTTTCAGCAGCTATGCAGGTGTCTGTTTTTGTTGTTGGTTTTTCTTTTAATTTCCTCTGATGAATGAATCGACTTCCCTTTGCTTTGCTGAGAACAACAAATGGTTTCTGAGTTTCTCTAATCTGTTCTCCTGCTCTATCGATCTCGAGTAGGAAGCACCTGACACCACCTGTGCTGAATATCCTCCCCTCTCTCCTGGGCTGGGAGTATTGTTTGCAGGGATTTAGAGCGGTTGATCATATAGGTTCAGGATCTTAGGATACTTCAGGCATAGGGGCTGAGGAATGTAGACTAAAGACTGGAGAACTTCCTTCGTTTTGTTACTCAGTGTCTGTGTTTGTCTTGTGTGCTTTTTGTTTTGGTCTTTGTTGCTCTGTTTCCCTCCTTGTGTTTTCTCTTCTTAATCCCTCTTACCTCATCAGAGTTTATCTGCAAGTGTAAGTTTCAACAATGGGGCTAGATGGTTCATAATATACCTGATTAAGTCTACTGTTAAAGATCTCAGATTTGCTACATATGCAACTCGCATGTCAGGAAACAAAAAGCTGAGAGATCCACATTCCCAGGTCTTTAATTTGCCTCTGAGAAAATATGAACCTTTTTCTGCCCCACAATTTGTCTCGTGTCATCTTCCATTCATTTTCCCTTAACCAGCGTGTTGTTGGATTCTGTGGCTGTGGGAGAGAGACAATCTGAATATCTTCCTCTCTGTAAGAGGGAGGCAGAAGTGGCTTTTTCTTGGCTGTGAGCTCAAAGCAAATGGCTTGTTTTTCCTGCAGTAAGTGATTGTAGTAGACCCACGGAGTGTAAACAGACTCTGATGTGCGGGGCAGCTCTGGACACTGTGAACACAGCACAGGCCATTTTGGCCCATGAGGTTTGAGGTTTGGCCTGACCGATTGTCCTTTTGTTCTGTTTTTCACTCCTCTTAAATTCCCACCCACTTTCACAAGCTCCTTATTCACCACCACCGGTGGTGCGGAAGCTGTATTTTATAATACCTTCTGTTTGTCATAAAAACTGCAAACTTATTTTCGTCAAATGGAAAGTTTTGGCCTCCTAATGGACACTCAGTCCTTCGTAGCAAACAGATAGTTCATTCATTCTTGGGATAAGTACTGTGAAAAACAACGTGTCGAGTTTATGTTTAGTGTTGCTTGATGTTAATTAGCAAGAAGAGCATTATGTTACACTGCGACTGCTAAGAAGTGGCTAGTTGTTTTGCAGACATGTGTGAAATAGCTCATGAATACCTCCTTTCATGTGTCTTTGCCAGGGAGCTATGTTCTCCTCATGACATGTGACCTGCCACAGTTCTTTCTTTTCTCTTTAATCAAACCCAAACTGTGAACATCACCCCACAAGCCATCTCAGTTCCCTGAACTGGAGAAAAAATATTGTCCCGAGTCATCTCAGATGATCTTTGGTATTAACGGTACTGTATATGCGAATCAATGAAGAATTTCATTGATGGGGTTCAAATCTTTGACAAAATTTAACTCATTTAAGTTTATTTAATTATTTATTTTGATCTTAAAATTTACTCTGGACTCATCCTATTAGTATAAAATAACTTTTATCACATGAAGTCTTATTTCTTCAAATCTTAAATTATTTTCTGTAAGGAAATGTTACTCAAATCTGAATGCCATCACAGAAACAGCCGACAATGTCTCCTCTTCTCCAGGAGAAGTGTCTTGTTGAATATCTTTAAAACTCAACACAAACTTAATGACGTCTCCATTGCCACCAAACAGGTTTCATTGCTTAACCTCAGTGTAAAGATTAACCATTCCCTTGTTGGTCACTGTGGCCACATAAATGATTGCATTGAAACAGCAAGAAACACTGGGCAAAGAGAAGCTTCAGTCACGCGCACACAAGATTGGCAGACTTCACCTCCATTTCTTACTCATCTTCACATCTATGATGATTCACAGCCATGATTAACCAACACTCGCGTCCAACAATGAGCTAAGATTGAGTTGTTTGACACAGAATAGTGAAGACATGAAATAAGAGTAAGAGAACGGAAAGAGAGATATGTTCTGATCTGTGCTGAGTTTGACATGGTCATAATGGCTTGAAAATTCTGATAATTCAGCGTCTTATAGGTGTGTCTTGTCTTTGGGCAGAGGGAATGAATGGGTTGAGGGTGTGTTGTTGCAGATGTGACGCCCTCTACTGCAGCTATGAGGATATAGCAGCTATATTTGCAGAGAGGAACCTAACTGCTGATCTTTGAAGCTGTTTTTTCTTCTCAAGCTGGCCGACATTTTTGTGCAATGTTATTATGACGTTAAAACTGAAATGAAACTGTATTCTTTGTCATCGTATGTGTTTTTTTTGTTTTTTTTTTTACTTTTCTGTTGTCTAGATGTGTTTTACTTATCCATTTAGGTATACCACTTTTTTTTCCTTTTTCTTTTTTTTTTTAGCTCAAGCCACAGTTGAGGACTTCCAGATCCGACCCCATGCCCTCTACGTTCACTCCTACAAAGCCCCCACCTTCTGCGACTACTGTGGGGAGATGCTGTGGGGCCTTGTCCGGCAGGGGCTCAAATGTGAAGGTTAGAGACACACGAGCTGCCATGTTTATGTAAATCCTCTGACCTTTTAAAAATGTTTTATTGCATCTCACTATAGTGCAACCTAGTTTAGAAATAAGCTGAGAAAATTGCCATTTTTAAAAAATGGGTTTTAGAAGTCCACCATAATTCTGACTGCACTCTATCTCACACTCAGATGAATAAACACAGCACGTCTCTGACCTTGAAAATGTATCAGGGCGATACAAGCAAACAAGAATGATTTGGTCTGGGAACTGTAGCCATTTAAATGCTTGACATTCAGATCCCAGTGGAGTTATGGTATGCAGGATTGCCTCTCAGATTTTGCCACTGTCAAATCAGATTTGAATGAAATCCTTTTATTTTTATAACATTTAATTGCATTAGAAGTCTTCACTGACCATTAATTAAGTCGATTCATTTATTCTCACACTCTTGGCTTTTTTTATCAGCGGGGCCATCTTGTGGTTGATATGCAAAGTGAAAAATGTCTTTACCCTTACTTTTTCTGGCACAGTTCTCCTAGTTTTTAAGACTGATGTGATCTATGTTTTCTGTTTTGTAAGGATGTGGGTTGAACTACCACAAGCGGTGTGCTTTCAAGATCCCAAATAACTGCACTGGTGTGAGGAAGAGAAGGTTGTCTAATGTCTCATTGCCAGGACCGTCTCTCTCAGTCCCACGACCGTTACCTGCTGAAAATGCAGTGGTTGTCCCAGACGAAGTGAGTTCTGACTGATGAAAATGTTGTGACTGAAGTGTTGAAGTGCAAATACTTCAAACTATTTCAATGAACAGTGAGATATTTTCTGTTGCTTTAGGTAATGACATCACTCTAAATCAGACTGGATGTCAGGTGAATTTAAATGTGTGCAAAGCCCGAAATCCACATGCAGTTCACAAGCTCCGTCTTCGCTGCTAAATGTTTCTAAACCTATCAAATTTGGCCTTTTTCCATGGTTGAATCTCCAGGGCCACGTTGTGGAATACCACAGATGCAGAAAATTGAATCTAGCCATACTAAGCTCAAAGGAGAGCTCCCAGTGAGGTCTTATGAAACAGCTTTTGTTTAAGCACACACTGGAATCTTCCTCTCTTGTCTGAACACATACAAAAGGTCATGAGGAAATGCAATTATGTTAATGACGTTAAAAGTCCATTGAAGTTCAAGTTTATGTATCTGCTTACTTTTTGGCGAAAAATGAGGAAAGTGTCCCTCCCATTACTGTCAGGAGCTTCCGGACTTCTTGATTTAAACACATAAAATGAGAACTAAATGCTCACATGTGGTAAAACGCATCAAATTGAATAATCCACTCAGAATGAGAATAATATGCAAAGTAATGATAATGCTCTTTGACAGATTTCATTTCCTCTTTTTCCTGACTTTAGTTAATTTCCTTTACTTTCCTCCTGCGTGTGAATTGTAATTGTTGCTAATTTCCCTCCATCATTCCCCTTTTCCATCCATCCAACCACAGCAACAGCGATCCCATCAGGAGGCAGGGAAGCGCATCCTGTCTTGGAGCGGAAGGCCCATCTGGATGGATAAGATGGAAAAGACGCGGGTTAAAGTGCCACACACCTTCGCCATTCACACCTACACTCGGCCCACAATCTGCCAGTATTGCAAGCGTCTGCTCAAGGGTATCTTTCGCCAAGGCATGCAGTGTAAAGGTGAAAATATAAGAACATTATTATCCAAAGACATTTCCTTTGGTTTATTTAAGAAAAATGGCAACATTTTATCATAATTATCATATATCAGATTGCAGATTTAATTGCCATAAGCGGTGTGCTTCAAAGGTACCGAGAGACTGTTTAGGGGAGGTGGACTTTAATGGAGGTAAGTTATTTTGAATTTAGTACATTTTTGCATAAATATAACCTAAATTTACTTAGATTTTCAAAAAGCAAAAGTTTTGAAAATTGAAAATAAGTAATACAACAAAGGTTAAAGGAAGGGTAGGAGATTCTGGAATTTTTTTTTGAGCAAGCTACATTTTAAAAATACACAATTCAAAAGTCCAAACCCCTTTCTTCAGACTGTCCCCCGAAGCCACGCCTACAGAGCGCACAAACACACATTGCTTGTTCACGAGGGTTCACGAGTGCTGAGCTGCATTGATTGTTTTTTCCAAAAGTCATAAAGATATAATATTATCTTACCTATCAAGAGGAAATAGGACCACCATGGCATCACTTTGCAGCCCTTTCTGTTGCATCAGTTGCCACCGGTGAGGCACCTTCAGCTTTTTTCTTTGCAGTAGCCTTCTCCGAAACAGTTTTTCTTTTCCGACTTGATATGGGCACCTTTTGTGCCATAATGTCCCTTATGTTTAAGTGTGTACCATATTTTGATGTAGTCTGCTAGCTAATGTAGCTAGCCAAGCTCTGGCTCTGGCTTCGTTGCCTTTACAAGTGCTTCAAGCCTCTGAGTGCGTGCGATTCGTGCATGAAGAAGGACACGCAGGGAGGGACAAATGGCAGTTGAATTTGATAGACATATCGCCATCCAATCTTTTAGAATGGGCCGGTTAAAATGATTTAATGGTATTTTTTCAGTCCTGTACATTCCACAGGTGACTACAATTTTTTATTTTTGTGTTAGAGCATTTAAATAATTGGCTGCAATCTGGGTGTGAAGGGGATTTTAAGCAATATAGTAAAAAATGCTCCTGGAAAACATCTCCTACTCTACCTTTAAATGTAGTCATTTATTTATATTATAAATTGACCCTGTGTCACAAACCACCAATAATTTGGCATTATTTAGTAAAAAAAACAAAAAGAAACAAAGAAAACTATGATGTTTAGGTTATATTGATGTAAAATATTGAACATTTTCACGTACTTACTTTACATTATAATTGACTAAAATTTCCAATTTTAAATAATGTATCTGATGTAATTGTGTAGAGCCAGCCAGTCCTGGGCCAGACTCAGACTCTACTATGGATACAATGGAGGTAGACAGCGGTGACATGGATGGTGGAAGAGGACTGGATGATCCAGATGAACCGTCCACCCCAGACGGGATGTTTGCCATGGATTCTCCCTTCATTGATAGAGAGAAGGATGAGGAGCCCATAAAGACTATTAGGTATTAAGACCTCATTAATATAACTAAAGGTTGTCCACTTTGTCATATTATTTCAACCATGTGGATATCACTTTTAATGCTAACCAGCTAGGTCTATTTTCATGTATAAATGTAAAAGGTATTACTCTGTGTTCAGGATTTATGTCAAGAAAGAAGAACCAGATACAAATTACTTAGAAAAATGTAAAAAGTTGAATTAAGATGTAACAAGTCAGTATTTAATTTGATATATTTAATATTTAATTTGATTGTTTTTCATGTGTCTAGCCCTTCTACCAGCAGCAACATCCCTCTGATGCGGGTGGTCCAGTCCATCAAACACACCAAGAGGCGGAGCTCCACTGTGGTGAAGGAGGGCTGGATGGTTCATTATACAAGCAGGGACAACCTGGTAAGACTGATAACCCAAATGCCCTACAGAGGAGCCCAGTCTGAAATGGCTGCGCTTTGGCAAAACTCCTTCTCGCAAGCTGTTTTCATGTGTTGAAATTCAGCACAGAAGGTATTTTCCTTGTGAAATAAAACCTTTAAATTCCCTTTAATATATATAAAGGAGGAATTTTAGACTAACTTTGTGTTTCCCTCTTTTTTATTTTAAACAGCGGAAGAGACATTACTGGAGACTGGACAGCAAGAGTCTGAGTCTCTTCCAGAATGACACCGGAGCCAAGTTCTACAAAGTAAGCTTAAAAGGATCATCTCTGTCATGTTCTTGGAAAAAATGCCTTGCCCTTTACATCAAACAGACAGTAGCATTCATTAAAATGTCAGAAAATTAAAGTCTTCATGGTAGCCTTAGAGAAATGAAACCACACTACTGCTATCTTATGTAAATATGTAAATATATAAAGTAAATCCACTGAAGTCATTTAGGTTATGATGCATTATATTTTCCTTTTCATATGTCATACTTGTGAGGTATGTAAATAAAAGCTAGTGGTAACCATGTGACTCAGCTGAAGAGCAGGCGTGTTTCAACTGTGAACTATAGTAAGGTCAGTTCGGCTCAATGAAAATTCCCTTGTGGTTTTTCACTCTTCAGCCCGGTGTCGTCCCGGCATGAAGTGAAAGGGTCACATCACCAGCAGCTTCTATGTTTTAGCTTTTGTTACCAGTGCAACAGATGGGACATTTGAAGGGGATTTGAAGGGAACGTCAAAATTCGGAGTATTTGGATCAGCAGGTATAAAAAAAGGGGATATACAGCCTTTGTTATTCTAGTAAACAGCTGAATTCTACAAACCAGACTGTGAGATTCTTAGTTTTAATCTTTTTTGAAATCCTGAAGTCATTTCAAAGTGAGTGGCGGTGCTGAGTGAAATGCTGTAATTTTGATGTGTAAAATCAGTCGTGGAGAGTGTGTGACACTTCCCTCTCAGTGGCAGCACTGTAGTCAGTCATTACACAGCCACAGGGGCTTAATAGCAGTAATTACACACTGAGGCCTGGGGGAGGGAGCTACAGCCTGCAAAGGTAAAGACTTCCACATGTGTGTTGGTGGTTGGGTGTGCGTGTTGGGTGATGGTGGGTGTAATTATTCCATTGTTCATTTAACTTGGTGTGTTTTTTGAGACATTGACACCTCTTTGAGTTGTGGTCAGATGTATTGAGCCGTGGGATGGTGTGTAGGTTGCAGAGTTTTCAGTTAATCTGTTAACCTGAATGCATGTCAAACAGGTGGCGACTTACATAACTGTTATCTAGAGTCCTGCCTTCCTGTGTTTCTTTCTAAGTTGGCTGTGAAACAAGCCTGAAGAAAATTTGATTCCCTCTCCCTTCTCTCCCAATTATTCTGTCACACCCTGAATCCCCTGCCACAAAAACCTTAGAGAGGAAACCTCTGAGAGGAAAGACTCCTCAGGGTGTGTTTACTGGCAACTTTATGTGGTTCTTTATTATCAACTTGACTCGCATATAGATTTAAAACCTTCAGGAGGCAAATTGAAGGTATTGTAGCTATAAATCCCTATTTTTTTTCATCGAAGGTTGGACATTATTATTCATCTGTTTACTCCGGGTATAAAGCAGATATCTGGAGTTAAAATGAAATGGTTTTGCTTACATAGAGTAGAAAACAGTTCTTCCTTGGGTTTCTTTTCTGAAGTCACTGATTCTCCATAAGCTCAGTCAGTATCCACAAAACTGTCTGTCTTGGGCATTTTCGTTTCATTTCTCAGAAGTTTCTTGCCTGCTGCTCATCAGTGTGTGGCCACCGTCCTCCCCTCTCCTCTTTCCTTTATACCTCCAATCTGATTAGTGGTGGTCGTGTGGTGGCTTGCTTGCCAGGCATGGCAGCCATTTTCACCATTTGGAAGCCATAACGGCTCCTCGTTTGAAAATGAGACCCCTGTACTTGTGGCTTTCTCTGAAGAAGCTTTTATGGGGTGAGGGGGCTTCTCTCTGTCTCAGTGCTGTCAAACTGAAACATAGCACCCTCACACACCCACTCACACTCTACCCTGTGGGGGGAACGGTAGTTGCCTTGTCTTTCGTCTCGGCGGTTGGCAGTAGCGCCAGCGGCTCGTGCTCAGATGGGGCCTCTCGCTGGCCCTGCCTTGTAATCAGGGAACCAGAGCACTTCGGCTGCCGCAGAGCCTGCTCACGTGATCCGGTCCCGCTAACCACAAGCACTTCATCTGATACTCTGTGGTGAGCCACGCGGAGGGGACAGCATGCGCCTCTGCGAGCCCCTTATTGGTTGGAAATTCTCTGTGTTTTTTGTTTTTGACCCAGCCTCCTCTCTTTGATTTGATAGTGAGTTTAAAGGGGAAGGGAGAACTTTTAAAGTGTGCCACAACTGTCCTCTCTATTTGTGCTCATAAGAGAGAGAAGAGGGAAGGAGAGTTAGAGCTGGGACCAAAGAGAGTGGAGACTTGTGGAGTGTGAGTGTGACTACCTGTATCAAAATTGTTTACTTGTTGTGGATCATCTTGTTATGTCGGTATAACGCTGCATTCTTTGTTTTCCAGATATGATAGGATTTTTGGTTTTAAATCTTATAAATTGGCCAATAATCATTAAATCTGAGTTAATATCTGTTAAAGCTAAACATATTTTATTTTATTTAGTTATTTATTTCTATCGTCTCCTTTAATTTTGCTCCACTGTTGTCAAGATGTTCCCAGATCATTACTGTTTATGTTAGCTTATTCATTGTGGTATTTTATTATCCATTTCTATTTTATTTCTTTTTCCTAGGAAATATAACATGCATGTGGAAATTTACATTGGCATGCATCTGTGGTCTCCCCTGATATTGGAGTTTCACTCCTTTTCACTATTCATTTAGAGGAAACTGTTTCCATGCCAGTGTTCTGGTTTAAATGAGGATACAAAGAAAAATAACTTCTAATCCTTGACATTTATTTGAGTAGAGTAGCATATGCAGCATTTCCCCTTTCATCTTTTTTTCACTTATCAATTGTTTCTCACTTGCTCCCACAGGAAATCCCTCTGTCTGAGATCCTCCAGGTAGAACCGTTTAGAGACTTCAGTAATCTGGCGCAGGGCAGCAATCCTCACTGCTTCGAGATCATCACAGCCACCATGGTCTACTATGTAGGGGAGAACAATGGCAGTCACTACCATAGCCCTGCTCTGGCTGCCTCTGGAGTGGGCATGGAGGTGGCCCAAGGCTGGGAGAAGGCCATCAGACAGGCCCTGATGCCCGTCACCCCTCAGCCTAGTGTGGCCAGTGCTGTCGGTCAGGGCAAAGATCACAGTAAGATCAATTTCTTACCTCTTTTCTAAATAGCTTAATATACTGATGTATCCCTGTGTGGAATTGGGAGCTTGAATAGGAAAGGGTCATGTTATGGCTACAGCTCATTGCGGGTCATATATGATCTAGTGTTTTCACTTTCAGTAATGACTCACAGTTTTGTTTGCTTTATCACAAGTTTGAGTTTGTTCCTTCCATACAAATGACAAATGAAAAGTGTTACTAACGTTTTGAAAGTTAAAGATTTGCTCAAAAAAATGTCAAGACCTCCTTTGACTTTTGGCAGCCTGGAAAAACCCTGCTCTACTGTCTATACACCACAGGAAGTGAGGCTGTGAAGTCTCTGTTTGGAGATGACAGTTGCGACAAGTGAAGATACAGTACAGAAACAGAGCTTGACTCATTGGTCACAACAAGGATGTTGAGTTTCAAAATAGTCAAGAAGATACAGATCTAGATATGATGCATATGTCACCAATGCAAAGTAACAAACTGATTGGGATTAATTTATTATAAGAAGATAAAGTCTTAGAATATTTGATGTAATTTTTTAGTTTAGTCTGTTGAAATCAAAGCAGGTTTATCCAGATTAAAATGAAATTCTTGTGTAGTATTAGTTTTCCTATGGCTTTTATCTCAGACTATCCGTTCATTGGCTAGTATTCAGTATAAGATTTAATTCCCAGCTCTGAAATGCACTGCATACTTACACCATTCAGTCACACATAACTCTCCAGATCGATTTTATAGCCAATTTATTGTGTAATAAAATGCTTCATTATGCGGGGCTGTGACTTATTGCTCGCAGCTGCGATAAGATTGAAACTTGTGAAGAAAAAAGAAACACTTGCATGTGAGCAATGCAGCTCTTACCACAATTACTTAAGTATTAATGCATGAATAAAGTGGTGTGTTTCAGCCATTGAATGTAGCAACATCATGTGTTTTCTCCTCCAGAAGAGCTGTCCATCAGTATATCTGTGTCCAACTGCCAGATCCAGGAGAATGTGGTGAGTGGAGCTTCTTTCTTTCTTTTTTTTTGACAAGCTATTGCACAATTTCCCAGCATGAATTCCCAGCACAGTCTGCGAATTCATGCATTCATGTGCTAATAAAGTAGCTGTTGTGGTAAGAGCAGAAATTGTATCCTACGGTTGCTTTTATTAAAACATCCAGTGGAAGCTTTTATGCTGAACAAATGGGGAAGCAGACATTTTTTTCCTCTTTTTTTTGGGCCTTGGGTTTTTTTACTCAGTTCCACTTCTGCACTGAGTGAAAGTTAAATATTTGGCAATACCCAAAACATTTTGGAAAAGCAGCAATTTTGCCAAACCATATATGATGTAATTGCCAATTTCAGCATGGAAAGTTAACTTGAATGTTTCTACAAGTAAAACTCAGTCATTAAATAACAATGCAAATTCTATCTGTACAGGATATTGCCTCGGTGTACCAAATATTCTCTGATGAAGTGCTGGGATCAGGCCAGTTTGGGATTGTGTATGGAGGTATGGTTCTCTTTTTTTTAAACTCTCGTGAAATTATCTGTTAATTGCATTGAATTATATTATGTGGACTATTAAGGTAATCCTCTCTCTATATCTATGATATTTAAGGCAAACACAGAAAGAGCGGCAGAGATGTGGCCATCAAGGTTATAGACAAGATGAGATTTCCTACCAAGCAGGAGAGCCAGCTAAGGAATGAGGTGGCCATATTACAGGTAATGACGGAATCCATCATTAACAGCACCAATCATTAAGTACATGCCTTGCTTTGAATCTTTTGACCATGCAGATCATGCTCAGGACTACATACAATGATGTTGAATATTTTATCTGCTTCCTCTTAGAATCTGCATCATCCAGGTATCGTTAACCTTGAGTGTATGTTTGAGACACCAGAGCGGGTGTTTGTTGTCATGGAGAAGCTGCACGGTGACATGTTGGAGATGATCCTGTCCAGCGAAAAGAGCAAACTACCTGAGCGAATCACCAAGTTCCTAGTTACACAGGTCTGTGCTAAGAAATGATTATATTTCTGTATGTTAAACTCCTATATTCCTTCTGAGAGCAGCTAATTGTGGATTACATTTACAGCATGTGTCACTGAACTCCAGTATTTTTAACTTTTGTCTTTGTCTTTTGTCTTAGCTTTCTCCTTTCATTCTGTGTGCTTATTTGGGGGTCTTAAGAGGCTCCACTCCATCTCTAAAGCCTGTTTAAAAAAAATGTATTTATTTATTTTTTATGGCAAGCTGATTTGGGGAAATTGTTAATGAGATTGGTCCGCATGGCATCACAGCCTTCTCCCTGGCTGTGGATTACAGCCTTCATGTGCTGGTGGCTTTGTAGCCTTATTAAAGGAGCAGCAGGCCCCCGGGTCTCTGTGGATTCCGGGTCCCAAACGGGAGCGGGGCCATTAACAACAGCCCCATTAGCTGCGGCGGGCCTGGCTCTGATGTGGCTGGGAGGACTTCTGTTAAAGCCAGGGTCAGAAGCACGGAGCCAGGCGCACTGTGGTTTTGGTACAGAGCCACAGGCAGACATTCGTGCAGTGCTAGCTCATGCCAGCCCTTTTGAATATAGATGAGATGATGAGATCATATGTATTCATATGAAGATACTGGTCAAGATGGAAGTATTTAAGGGCATTTGTATGCTTGTATTGCCACTACATTTCCATTTGGCTGCAACATATATTTTACTGCATGGATAATACAAAGAGAACTCTGTGTATAACATGAGGTTTATGCTATTAAAACATTTAGTTGCTAGAGTTGACATAAATGTCATCTGGATTTGGATTTAGCTAAATCTGAGTTTATGGAATTTCTGTTTGAAACAGATTCTGGTGGCCTTGAGACATCTGCACTTCAAAAACATTGTTCACTGTGACTTGAAGCCTGAGAACGTGCTTCTGGCTTCTGCTGAGCCTTTTCCTCAGGTAAATAAATATTTTTGTGCATTGTTTTTCTTGTTCCCATTGCCTTCGTATTTGCTTACAATACTTTCCTTTCTTTCTCCAGGTAAAACTGTGTGACTTTGGCTTTGCCCGTATCATTGGTGAAAAGTCATTCCGGCGGTCGGTTGTGGGCACCCCAGCTTACCTGGCTCCTGAAGTTCTGCGCAGTAAAGGCTACAATCGCTCCCTCGACATGTGGTCAGTGGGAGTCATCGTGTACGTCAGCTTGAGTGGGACCTTCCCTTTTAACGAAGACGAGGACATTAATGATCAGATTCAGAATGCTGATTTCATGTACCCCCCTACACCCTGGAAGGACATCTCTGCAGAGGGTAGGAAGACAAAGAGCTGTTTCTTTGTTTGCACTGAATCCCCAAGTGTTTGATTTAACTCTCCTTCACTTATGTAAATAAACTGTTGCTAGCCTGGTTGTAGCTCGAGTTTGGTGTCAAACTGAAATTTAGACATGCAGCTCCGGGGCTACCCATCCCACCTACATGTCTGGGTTATCTAAACTCTTTACTGACTTTTCAGAGGTTGAGATGAATCATTTTTGGTTTTCCCCTACTGTACAAGTTGCAGCTCCTTCTACCTACACTGCACAAAACAGAATGATGCTAAAGTTTAATAAGGCGGCCTAAGTGTACTTCGTTGTTACTTTGATGTGCTATTTCATCTCTTTTTTTTTCTCTGCTTCTCCCTCTAAAAGTCGAACCTCGTAAACTATTCATAAATACGCTGTTTGCATGAAATGATATGTATTATAAGTTCAGTTTATTGATATAACCTGCACAATATCTGTTTGTATCACAGCCACAGATCTGATCAACAATCTTCTCCAAGTCAAAATGAGGAAGCGATATAGCGTGGACAAGTGTCTCAGTCATCCCTGGTTACAGGTGAAGTATTTGCTTTTTTTCTTTTCTTGAAATTGACAGTTTTCAAACATATACTGTATAAAAAAACCCACAGAGAGTTGTAATCCAGGTGAATCTATTCATAGTTACCTAAACATCAATAGAAACGGTTATGGTGTAAACAGGAACTGCTAATACATATTTAGACCTTTACAGTTCAAATTTGACCAAATCTAGACAAGTAAAGGCTTTCAAAAACAAACAAAAAAAACTCTCAAACAAATCATATCAAAATAGCAATATCATACCTCCTTGTCCTAATTCCCCAAAGCAGAATAATATAGAAAAAAAGGGTAACAATAAGAGTGAGAAAACCCATCAATATCATAATTTGTGTCAGCTTTAAGTCTGCAGAAGAACCCATTTTAGGGAAATAATAACCCTTTGCCAGGACAGGAAGAATTATTCCCACTGGATTAACGGCACACTCTCCACACTGACTATACTGACAGGATTCGTGTCACTTTTCCTCAGGACTATCAGACATGGCTGGACCTAAGGGAGTTTGAGACGCGGCGAGGTGAGCGCTACATCACCCATGAAAGCGATGATGCACGCTGGGAGGAGTACGCGGACGAGCACAGTCTTGTTTACCCCAAACATTTTATCATGGCTCCCAACCTAGACGACATGGAGGAGGACCCCTAGTGGCACAAGGGGAATTTCTACATCTCTCGTAAGGAGGATAGGGATTATCACACTGACTTTTTTTTAGAAGCTTTGGGAGTGCCAGGTTTTCCCTCCAGAACTCTTTGTTGTTGCAATGGAGAGGAGCCAATCAGGTGGAGAATTACCCCCCAGAGGATTGGAAATTGGGAAAGAACCCAACAGATTTTGTAGCGCGATGCACTGCAACAGTAAGCTGGAGGAGATTACAGTCACAGGAACGCATTAATAGACTGTCAGGAGGGGAGCATCCTTTCTTCCTCTTTGTAAAGAACAAAGACATTCCATGGATTTGCTTTAGTTTCATTCATTTTTGAGAACAATTGTGACACAAAAGTTGAACCTGAAAGCTAATAGTTTTTGACATAATTTTGGACAACTTTGAGCAATAATGTTCTTGATGTAAGAGAGGAGATGAGTGAAAAAGAAAAGCTTGCACCAGGAGTAAAGGGCACTTTTCACAAGGGATTTACAGTCTGAGAATTAAACACACGAGTTTATTCTCATTACCGAACTGTTTGTGAGACTGTCCTCCGGCATGAACTGGAAATATCACATGCATATGTAGTTTTTTTATGTATTTAGTAATTGTGGTAGGTTTTTGCACTATACAACTATTAAATATAGCAATTGAATAGAAACACTATTCGCTGCTACATAGAGCAAACAGTTCTTACATTTTCACTGTTGGTTCAAAGTGATGAAGTGTGATAATCTGTAGAAAATGTATGCGGCTCACACTGTATTAGCTGCAAGTATGTTAAACCAACATGTTAAGTTTGATCTGTTAGTGGCAGCTAATAGTGTGTAAGTTTGATCAGCTATCCTCTGGAGAAAGAGACCCGTAAATATGTTAAGAAATGTTGCAAACTGTTGTCTTTATCAACATTGTGAATTTCTTGTGAAGACCATCCTGAATTCTGAACTCAGTAAATCTAATGATGAAGCCAATATCCATCTTTACAATGAGGTCATCTACAGCATCCTGTTTCCATGTCCCCTTTTTTATTTTTGTAGTTTTATTGAATGTGACTTTTAAAGCACTCCAGTTCTGGAAAGAGTGTTTGATGCTCTGCAGGTATCTAAAATGTGGCTTTGCCAGAGATGGCAAGCCTGGGTTTTACATCAAATGAAATATTGTTTGTTTCTCTGCACCATTTCATTATTTTGTCTGTCTGCAGAAGACAAAATATAAACTGGGTATAATGATAGTTTGAGTCACATGGGAGTTCATAGTACTACAATTGTGTACTTTGCTCTGTTTGTGTGTTTTGGGAGAATGTTTCTGTTTCCTGTTTTCATTTTTCCTGTCTTTGTTGCCGCTGGATTGGCAGGTGTCTGTTTTGTATATTTCAGTACATACAAATGAAATTAAAGCTGAACAGTAAAAGAAACATCTGTCTTAAAACTCTACATGTCTTTGTTTTTAATTTAAGAATATTAAAAGTGTATGCATGCAGCCCCTTTTTAGATTAGACATCCAAAAGTACAAAGACAGGCTTCAGATTTGTGTACACGAATAGCTAAAGCTTGTATTTTGTGTGATGCATTATGATTGTGTGTAGCAGTTTCACTTGTCAGATCCAGTTTTCAGCAGCTGGATGTGATTGTTGTGCTACACGAGCGCTTCGCCGAGCCAGTTGCTCACCGCAAGTGAGTAATGACATAGTTAAAGAGGGTAAGGGGGGATGTGGGGGGTTTGTGGAAGACTTTGAAATCACTCATGATAAAAGCTATCGCAGATTCCCTTCAAGTATCAAATGAGTCCAGCCCATGTGAATGAAATGTCTTTCTCCAGGACTGTACCTCTGAATGGGCCCATTGTTTAAAGGTACTGTTCATCATAAACGACTGCAGAGAACAGATGGCTGTCATTGATTTAGAACAATGTTTTAAGTGTGCTTCCCTTGATACCAATTGATTGCTGTATGTTGCAGGGTGATCTTTTCCCCTTTTTTGTGTAGAAGATATTTGATCCTGCTGTCCTCTAACTGTTTGTCTGAATAACTTCAAGATGTAGATTTGCTGTGCAGCCCAGGTGACCCTACTAACCCCTGTGGTGGGAACATGTATGCACTGTCCACTGAGATTGCCTTTGAACAATGAGATATGAGCTGACTTCCACATCATATTTATCATGTTTCTTGATGTTAATATCAGACTAAATAGATGCAATGCCTCCCCTCTGTGGCTGTACAGTGGTGCATTAGTTATTCATGCTGAAACATGCAGTATTTTGTCTGTACATTCATTTTAACATTAACATAATTACTCATATTTCTCAGGGTCTTTGTTAAATCTCACTGACTCAACTGCTGTGGAAGATAACAAAATGTTTTTGCTGTACATGTCAAGGAGATACAGTGGCCTCAAAATTTGTAGATAATGATAGGGATTATGCAGTAGATATTTGATGTTATAAGCTACATTGTTCAAACTGGGAAAATAGAAGAAAATATCTGTAAGAGATGCTTCTCAACAATACAATAATTACATGCAAGGACTATGGTTATAATGTGTAGAGTAAACTGTTTATGAACCTGTATCAAATAAGAAAACAGTTCTCTTTCTTACCAGAAGGTGTCACTCTCTGTTGGTTAATCTATTGAAAGTGTCAGGGAATACTTGTGGCAGATTTCTGGAAAGTGTGACAGGTGAAGTATTTTGTCTTGTGAAGATGGATATACCTGTAGATGCATTTTCCCAGACAAATCACATGTTCTTCTGTCTGCAACATTTAGAACAAACCTGTGCGGAATATCAAGGTGTAAAAATTCCCATTTTTGACTGCTCACACATTTCCTTGACGCACAAATGAAAAGTACTTAACGTAATTACCACAAATCAAGACCGTACAATAAGACGCATGCTACAAATAGAAATGACTGAAAGATCAGAAACAGAAACATGTTTTTGTTTAACTGATCCTGGGTCTGTGTATATTTGTTGAGCGGCTTGGCCTGGTGGCTTCTCAGCAGGTCTCTCGTCACCTCAAAGGGAGGTCTGTGTGTCATACCTCCTCCTGACCCCCTCCCTCCACATCTATCTGTCTGCCTCTTCTCCTCCACCTCGGCCTCTCCTCTCTCCTCCATGCTGAGTATCCATGAGTTCCAGACCAAACAAGCAAACAAACAGAACAACAGAAAAACCCATCACTCAGACAAGGTTGGTCTGGGCTTGGGGGAGAGATGGGGAGAGATCTTGTTTGCTCTTTGGGCCAGTTCCATTTCACTGTGATGGCAGAGAAGGCCTCCCAGGACATGGTTATACCCACACTTCTGTTTGACTTCCAGGGGGATGAAGGCAGTCCTCAGTCTACACAACACATCATCTTTCCACCCAATACACAGCTGGCTGCAGCCACAGGCCTGCAGCCTTTACCCAAGCTGGCCTTTTTCTTCTTTAGCTTGGACTTTATTTGAGAGCCTTGTTGGTGTGCCATTTGACTGGTGACCTTTCACTTTCACAATGCTGCCTTTCAGCTATGCCCAATAAATTGTGAATCATTATTTTACATTTGAAGTAAATGTTGATTTAAATGACAACCGTGCCTGCGTGTATTGGAGGCAAAAGTGCTCAAAACCTGACAAACTGCTGACAAGTTCAACTTTCTATTCCATTTCATGTCGATCTTTAGCCAAATAACCTAAATTATTGGAATTTTGTTTGTCTATTTACAGGAAATACTAGTGTTCAAAAAGAAAATACTAATCACAGACTTCCACATCAAAAAGGGCCATAGCCATGTGTTTGGTGGCTTGCAGGGCATCTTTTGTTGTAAAATCCACGGAGAGAGGAAACAGTTTCCTCGTCTGGGAAAATGCAGATGGGCTATATAGGTATGTTTGATTTACTGACTCCAGCTGTGCCTGGAGAATTCCCCTGCCCCGTCCTATGAACTGGTTGCTGTGTGGGGCCGCATGCACCACTGTTACAAAGCAGGCAGGCGCAATACGCAACCTCCCTTCCTCCCCCTGAAAGGGATGGTCATTGAACTCTCAGGCAAGTGGCAATATTTGCTCACCTGAAATACACACATCTTGCCAATTGGGGTAAGGGTGGGCTTGGAGACTGGGGAAGGCCTCCTTGACGCAGCTGTAGCCCAGAGAAAGACCAGACTGGGAAGTTTTGTGGCTTGAGAAGGGTGGGGGGTTCTCTTTGCCGGGTGGCTGTTCAGCAGTAGCCACCCTATTGTATCTTGAAGGAGGCAGGGACCATATTTGTTCGAAGCTGCAGGAGGCTGATGAGGTGCTAATCTGTTGAGAGGCTGTGTCATTGGGCCCCTGTTCCCAATAGCCTGTTAGCTGTCAGGGCCTGTAAAAAAGGCACAATTTATGGGCCCCAGGCCAGGACTCAGCCATCGGTGTCTACGGGTAAGCAAACACAGATTGGACACTTATGTTGTTGCTCTGGAAGGGCAGGCTTTAACACCAGGCTCCTGGGGTGACACGTAGACAGCCCCTTTTGAGCCTCCTTATGAGTCGCTGCTCCCTCTTT
The DNA here is from genome assembly GCA_037177055.1 of Atherinosoma microstoma. NCBI lineage: Eukaryota > Metazoa > Chordata > Actinopteri > Atheriniformes > Atherinidae > Atherinosoma > Atherinosoma microstoma. The sequence continues at coordinate 7,405,990 of JBBBVU010000021.1, read as the reverse complement.
GCTCCTCTGTAAACACCACAAATTAGCCATCTGCATATGGATGGGCTCTCAGTCCATACAGGAAGCAGGATGAAGGTTGAAGATATCAACTCTCCCACAATGTAGGCCCAGATATATATTCTATTCTATCTGCTTCATGTATGCAAAAAAGCATGAAAGATTAAAGCTCAGGGGTGTTAGATACGCCTGCAGTGATTCTCTACTCAAGAGAGAGAAAGATTTTGCTGTAGGGTGCCTTGAAGCGTGAGAATAATGAAAGCACAGGGCTGGCCTGCTGTTTGAGATGACTTTGGGTCAGCAGTCAGAGGTAATCCCAAACTTGAATTTCTCCATCAGCCCAGAATACAGATAAGACTGCAGCAGATATGACCCTCACACATCTGACTGACTGTGTGATTGATGGGAAAAGGAAATGGTCCACTCAGATGAGTGAGATGTGTAGACATTGTATGCCTTTTCTCAAGATGTTCATCAGTGATGGCTGCGGTCCAGTAGATGTAAAGAGACAGACTGTACCCGTATCTCATGCCATTAATTAAATCAAAACTAGATTAATGTAGTTGAGTAATTAATCTATCTGTCATGGGAAGGATGCTACAGGTTGAGACGATTAAGATTAGAAAACCATTACTGAGTCACAATTTCTTAATCGCAAGGCCTAGTTTACCTTCTTGTCCACACTGACGGGATCTGACAGCATGATGGCCGCGTTTGAATGGGAATAGCTCATCATGGATAATTGCATAGGCTTGATTGTAATGATATTTAGCCACAGAAATTCCCATGGGAGCCTGGCACTTTAATTAACATAGCACTACTGCCCTCCCCTCCTGTTTTAATTGCCTCCAGTCTGTGATTAAATGTGTATTGACTCTGCAGTTGGTCCACTAATGAATAACAATGTGCTGATTTGATGGTATTACATGTTCTGGCTCTAATACGCATCCCATCCATGGTTCAATGAAAGTTCAGTTGTGGCTGATCTGATCTGTGTCAGAGTTCAGGTGTGTGTAAGTTTTCTCATTTTTATTCAATCCTTTCAGCTTTACTTTACTTTTAAATCTGACATGCAATTCATTACATACATTTAAGGTATACTTGTTTTTAAAATGCACTTTACAAAATGCCTGATAGAAATAGTTAAAATTGTCAATAAATTCTCCCATTGTCAGGTTTTATGTGCTCTATGCATCAGTAATTGTTGTTATCATCCTTTGGTAACCCATAAATAACATCTAATCTGATTTTGGTTCATTTTATCTTGAGTATAGCAAAAATGCTATAACCTTTCAAGGTAAATATTTAAGAAAAAATTCACCAATCTCTAACAAAGCCATTAGTTGCATCTTATTATCATTTTCTAAAAGGTCTTATTGGAAAATGGTACCTGAAACTGCTAAAGAAATTTGAAATTGTAATAATCTAATCCCTCAAAGACCCATATGTGGTGCAGAGGCATTCTTCAGTGTCATCTAATCCATGCGTCTCTCAGGAACCCACCTTCCTCACTCTACTCCTGTGGTCTAATAGATAAACTGTCACCTTGTTTGATAGATGAAGGGCAGCAGTCAACATTGGGTCCCTTAACATGACAAGTACTGAATCTGCAATGGCCTGGATACAGTCAACACAAAACATATCAAATGGCATTCCTCACCACATTCCTCTCAATATCAAAAAGGTGCGTATTTGAGGATATCCTTAGTGCGTTTACGCCTGTGTTTGCCCCCCGACCCACTGGGGCCAGTGCAATAACTTTGGACTCCCTCCCACTGCCTCTCATTGCAGTGACCACTCTCAGTTTTTATTTAGCTGGGTTGTGTGCCTTCCCAGTCCGGCCGCTTTTCAGATTCATTTCCAGGTAAACACAGTGTGGCCAGCTACAAACCTGAAGCCAACAGGCGTTGTCACAGCTGTGGCAGATAATGGCAAGTCCAAACTCCAGCCCGGCTTTGGAATGTTTACTGTCACCACAGGCAAGTTGGCAGCAAACATCTTTTTTTTTTTTCCAGCACTTTCCAAGAGGAAGACTCTTTCCTTTATTAATTTTATTTTGATGAATTACATGCTTAACCCTATGCCCTGCGCTGTTTTGTGTGGCTTAGTGTACTCAGGAGGATACAAAGGCACAAAAAGGGACATTCTAAATGGATCCTTTATTTTTCATTTGAAAAAGAAAAAAAAGAAATCCTCACTTTGAAAGTTGAAACTAAAAGTTAACACATTCCCGCCAACAACTCCTGGGTGTTCGAAGGAATGTTAGAAGAGATCCGCCTTCCTCCTCTCACAAAGCGGAGGTCAGCTTGTTTCCATCCCCCTGCTCTGCACCCAAGAAAACCTTCGAGTTACATTTCAGGGCCTTGCTCATGGTGTTGTTGGTTTCACCTCTTTAACTGATGTAGGTGTTGTTGGTTTCACCTCTTTAACTGAATCATGAAACTTTCACCACTTAGTGCTTCTCCTTGTCATAACCAGTAAAGTAATGACATCTGAATGTGTGAAATGTGACACAGATCATTATGGAGGCTAACTGATGAAGAAAGTAGCAGGAAAATCTGGTATGGGCACTAGAAAAAAACACATCAGTCAAAAAACAGTAAGCTATGCCAGTGTTTCAATCGATTCTGGAAAAATAAAGGGTATTCTGCTCTTTTTACAAGAACATGCATGGTTATCAAAGCCTGTGCTGGGATCACAATGACATACAGCAAATATTGCATTTTGCAATAACGTTCTCAGGCATGAATAATCATTGAGCTGCAATCGATATGTTGAAATTAGCTCTTGAAAAGACCGATTTTTCAGATTGAGGGTTGGAGGTTTGCTGTCTTCCTCTCGGCATCATGTTTTTTTTTTTTTTTTTTTTTTAACTCAGGAGATTTATATCAGGAAACATTTTCAAAAACCAGACAATCTTTTGGTTGATAAGGAAGGTAAAATGCTTCAGAGCGTGATTGGCATTTACTTTTCTTTAGTTATATTCCTTTATCATCCATTTGCATTTCACTACAGTTTATTCCAGATACAGAAGTGCAAATGTATTTAATTCCAGGCTTACATGATGTTAGAAATCACTGTCAAGAATTAATTTGCAAACAGGCTTACATGCTGCCTCATCATGTGACATTCAATCATCAAGGTTAAATGAATGTACTGCATCCTGCTTTCAACATCATCTTCTCTGTTGTTCCAGCTTTGACCTATAAGCAGTTTCTTCATTTAATGTAGATATCTCTTTGTGATCACATCATCAACATCTTGGTATGGGTCTAAAGGTACTATAGCATAAAATCGTCAAATGTACTCCTGGATTTCACTGACAAGCCAAACAGATACAAACACTGACTGATGTGCTTCTTTGTACCATGGATTAATGTTGGCCAAATTTTTCGTGCCTGTTGTGAAATCAGTTCAGTTAGCCTACTGTTGTGGAATGACTGATATATTGGCAAATATGTGTTATAATAGAGAGAAAGAAAAACAAAAAGTACAAAACAGGGTGAGGGCAACAGCAAAGGCCCCAGATTAGCTGTTTTTTTTGCTTTAGTTTTTTTGCTTTTTTGCTTTTGACTACATCCAAATTGTGACCTTCACCCATATGAATGGACTCTGGCAGGTTGATGATTAACTGTGGAATCAACGACCTGTCTCGATCAGGAACATTAAGTCATGCAGGTCATGGAAATTTTTTTTAGAATACTCAAGATTTGTCTGTAATTCTAAAATGATCCTGTGTTTACGGTATCATGTTATTCACTATAATGAAGACTTTATAAAGACTCGAGGTTAGGCCTAAATCGTTACCTTGAAAAACAACTACAAAAAACAAAAAACAAAACCCATTTGCTTGAGCAACACATACAAACAGCTGGTGTCTGCGTGTCATCATACACACACTGAAGTGACCTATTTCAATTAGACGACATTAATGCAACACACAGGCACATGCACACACAAAATAATAATTTGAATGCGTGTGAATAAGGTTGTTTTTATTCCGAAATTTAAATCATATGTATTACTCACGCATTTCTAATAATCTACATAAATCTATTGGTCTTTTTAAATAAATCTGCATTCTTAACTAGTCTGAATCTGCTCACGAGATTGGGTAAATAGTAGACCTATAGCATATGAAATTCACAGTGAAATATTAATACATATTTGTGGCTAAATAATGTATATTTTTTTAAAATGTAGCTGTGGCTGAATCAAGCCGGAAAGCGCAGATTTGACCATCTCCAGCTCCCCGTCGGTGCAATCCCAAATCCTCAAACACACAGAGCTTTTTTCTCATGATCTCATTTCCAAGTTAAGCAGACTGTGTTAGTCCCTCGTCAACACGACAGGTTTACTCGCCTTTACTAATGGGGCTCTATACTGATAGTTATGCTCTTGCGTAAATATGCATTCAAATAGATGTACAACTACCGACACGTGGCTGACAGCGCTCTGCAGCCTCACCTTGATGTTTGTTTCATACAAATACTGTATGGGCAGCGAGAATGAAGGGGCCCTCAACACTCCCAGCCTTTTCTTCTTCTTTTTTGACGGAAGATTAACACATTAGGTAAACTTCCATTATCTAAAAATCCTCATAAAACCAATATAAACAAAAATGATAGCCTACGCTCTTACTTGACTTATGTAAGATGTATGCAGTTCATTTCCAGTGCCGACATGTGGCAAAAGCTATTCTGAATTGGACATATTTTCACTTTTTAAAAAAAATATTTTTCATTTAGCATCAAAAACTCAAAGAAAATAAACACAAATTATTGATTTGAAAATGTCTCCCGGACGTTTATGAGTTCAAAGAATTGTCTTGTGCCACAAACAACAAAGACATTTCGGGTTAACGTCCGAGAGAGGGCGCTCTGAAGCTATGCCTGACATATTAAACAGTAATTAAAACATTTAGAAACCATAATTTAGTCATTCGGGTCGAAGAAGCAAGTAAAAAAATGCGTTTTATGGCAAATATCTGTTGAATTAAGTGGAAAATGTCAGGTTAACTTTGTTTTAGATGCGCTTTTAATCTAATTGTTAAACAGTTGAGATAAAGTGATTATATTTACACGCTTTCTAAGCTTTAACTGTAAATTAACCCAGGTTTTAACAATTTACATTGATATCAGCTGTTTGGTGCCCTGCACACAATTATCCATGCAGGCTATCAGCTTGTATAAGATCTTTATGATCCCCAGATTTACACGATATAAATCTAAGTTTTTATATTGTAAATAATAGACATGTGTGCCTGAAATTGTATGCACTTTCTGGCAGTCTAATGCATCATACTTTTAAATAGTTGTTTAATTCGACTAAAATAATTCCTTCACGCATATTTATACGTCCAGAATTACCTTTATCTAATATATAAAGGTATCCACGTGCTGCCTTCTCGTTGTGGGTATAATAATCAACAAATAGACTATATTTAGGTTCAGATTATAAATTGCTTGAGCTGCATGGATCACGAATGGAGTTCTGCTGATGAAGAATAAACTCGTTGTAGGATGTACGTAATAAAAAAAGCACACCGAGGAAGAGCACCAAACATTCTTTTTTATAGTTCCTCCTTTATTAAAAAAAAAAAATCCCTTTAAGATTAGTATATAATGAAGCTTTTCATATGAAACTGTTCTTTTCAGTCAACGCAGGTGTACAATTGGGGGGTGGGGGGTAAGCTTGAGGAGTCTCACGCCTAGGTGCGAGGAGATTATTCAAATAGGGCCCAAGGCGTAGAAGTAGGATTGGAGGCTTGCCTAGCGCACAGAGCTATATCACAGCGTTAACAAGCAGCGCGGAGCGTCATTTGAACTCCAGTCGCTGACAGGACGCATCGCGGCTGGCTCCGTAAGACACACATGCACCATTCTTCGACGAAGGGACACACCAACGACCCAAATACTCTTAGTGGTCCCCTGTTACCTGCTATTAGAGAGACTTTTGGCTTTTCCTCTGCTGGGAGACGCTTTGTGAAAGTCCTCCATGATGCTTGGAGCAGTTAAAATGGAAGGACACGAACACACCGATTGGAGCACCTACTACGGAGAGCCCGAGGTGGGTACCTTAAATATATATTTTTTTCCGTCTAAAGCCGATCCCATTTTATACAACTCAATATTAGCCCTGAGATAATATTAACTTTGTGATCAAATATTGACTTGAGGCGCCTCCAAATCCTCCCCCATCTCCACGCAGCGCACTATCCTAACAAAGTTGCTTGACATGTAGTGAGGGAAAACTTTTCACTCGGATTATAATTTCATATGACTATTGATGTCTCTACTAAATATGATTATTTTCGGTCACGTTTACACTCGTTTGTAGTGTTTGGTTTGAGGGAGATTGGCTCAAATATTTGTGCTGCAATCGCTATTTGCGTAAGCAGCGTCTTACTAGGTGTAAACAATTTCAGCGAAATAGCGCATTTTTAGCAGATTATTCAATTGACTTTATTTACCATAGAGGTAGATTACACTGTTAACCATATATATTTGTAAAGTAAAATATCGTCGGCGAAAGCAAGCGCTGTCAGGACGATTTCAGCCTTTACAAATTGCTCTTTGACTGTCATCGGTTGTATTTATTAGGCTATTCTGATTTAATAAAAACAATAATATTATTTTATAAGGTTTAAATAATAACTGGATGTGTTCACATTTAAATGTAATGTAATGTTACATTTCCTCTGTTAAACTGCCAGTGCTAAACTCACCAATGCCTATTTTCTTCACTGACAGTGTTACACCTCCGTTGGCAACATGAACACGGGCCTGGGAATGAACTCTATGAATACCTACATGAGCATGTCCGGCATGGGCACCACGGCCAACATGACGGCCAACTCAATGAACATGTCATACGTCAACACGGGCATGAGTCCCTCCATGACTGGCATGTCACCGGGCACCGGAGCCATGAACGGCATGGGCGCTGGCATGACGGCCATGAGCGCAGCCTTGAGTCCCAGCATGAGTCCCATGACCGCACAGCCTGCGTCTATGAATCCCCTGACATCGTACACTAACATGAACGCTATGAGCCCAATTTACGGACAGTCTAACATCAACAGGTCCAGAGATCCCAAGACCTACCGCAGGAGCTACACACACGCCAAACCTCCCTATTCCTACATTTCTCTCATCACCATGGCTATCCAGCAGTCTCCCAGTAAGATGCTCACACTGGCCGAGATCTATCAGTGGATAATGGACCTATTTCCTTTTTACCGACAGAACCAGCAGCGCTGGCAGAACTCCATTCGCCACTCTTTGTCGTTCAATGACTGTTTCCTCAAAGTACCCAGGTCGCCGGATAAACCCGGAAAAGGCTCCTTTTGGACTCTCCACCCGGACTCCGGGAACATGTTCGAGAACGGCTGCTACCTGAGGAGGCAGAAGCGCTTCAAGTGCGAAAAGAAGATGACAATGAAGGACAGCACCCGCAAGCCGGGAGACGGCGGCTCCTCAAACAGCAGCTCAGAGAGCTGCAACGGCAACGAGTCCCCGCACTCCAACTCGTCCTCCAGCGACCACAAAAGGTCCCTCGCGGATATGAAGACGAGCCAGGCCCTGAGCCCAGAGCACACCGCCGCCTCCCCGGTGTCACAAGGGCAGCACCTCATGTCTCAGCATCACTCAGTCCTTGCGCACGAAGCCCACCTGAAGCCAGAGCACCACTACTCCTTCAACCACCCCTTCTCCATCAATAACCTCATGTCCTCAGAGCAGCAGCATCACAAAATGGACTTAAAGACTTACGAGCAGGTGATGCACTACTCTGGATATGGCTCCCCCATGGCCGGAGCTCTCTCTATGGGCTCGATGGCGGGTAAAGCCGGTCTGGATTCTGCATCTATACCTGACACATCTTACTACCAAGGTGTCTATTCCAGGCCAATCATGAACTCTTCATAAACTCTTCACCCGCCATCCGACGTGGACTTTCTTCCCATTCGATTTGTACATTTGTAAAAAACAAAAACAAAAAAAATATAGACTTTGTTGTACAATATGTATTTCAGATATTTTTGACGTTTCCCTCCGTTTTAGTTGTCGAGTTTGTTAGTAGCCCTAATTATTTTAAGAGAGGATGTTGATGATAATTAAAGTAATGATAATAATGTGACAAAATCTGTTCGGCTTCAGGAATGGACCCCAAAGACAAACAACAAAAACAACAACAACAACAACCTGCTGTAAGATAGCTTACATCTGCATAACAGGATTCCTCAATGAATTTAAATGCCTTGCAGGATTTGTTCAATCATTTGTGTAATTCCTATTTATGGCTTGTATATGTGTATTCTTGTAGTGACAAGAACAGAATCTATATTAAAGTGTTATTGGTTTTGTTTTCTGAATATGATGGTGTATTATTATTATTATTATTATTATTATTATTATTATTATTATTATTATTATTATTATTATTATTATTATACAAGAATTGTCTATATTACATTAGCGTATCTCACAATGAGGTTTAGCAGTTTATGTTGACATCAGGTTGCAAAAACACATCGCACCTACAAAAATAAATATAAAATTACAATTCATGATTTTTAAAAAGTTTACAAAAAATACGAGATGTTAAAAAAGAAACATTTTAATACTAAAAACGGAACTATTTCTAATTTAGATCTCGCTCTGGGTCGTCAGTCAATGCAAAGTGCGTCATTTAAGATTTGCATTTATTTATATTTTTTCCAAATTGTGGAATTTATTTTCACCCACGTGCTGTTGTAATGAGGCGTATTCTTTCAGCTGGGGATTAATAGCTTTGCTGGATAAAACCGGGAACAATGCTCTCAATTTGTCTCTCAGGAAATGTAAACAAAACAAATATATGCTCATTAATCCCAAACACAAATGGAGATACTGATGGGAGAAAAAAGGTATATTCAACGCATAAACGTCTTTGTAATATTTTTTTGTGTGAAATTGATGACAAAAAGAAAACATAAGAAAAGATATGAACAGACAAAGATAAGAAGAAAACAGGTCAAGAGGGGTAGATCAATTCAAAACTATAAATATAAATTGGGCGTGCAACGTATCCATAAAATATGACATAGGCTGCCTGTATCACCCAATTTCTCAATTTCGCAAATGTTGCATCTGAAAATGTGGGAAATAAAAACATACACAAATTGAATCATAGCTTGAATTCCCACACATTCAGTGACACATATAAGTCAACCTGCCAAACATGCCTGTCAGTCACCCTTGCTGCACATAAACAGTCTCTCTCTCTCTCTCTCTCTCTCTCTCTCTCTCTCTCTCTCTCTCTCTCTCTCTCTCTCTCTCTCTCTCTCTC
>JBBBVU010000021.1:7345552-7394840 GCA_037177055.1 Atherinosoma microstoma | reverse complement strand
ATAATAATAATAATAATAATAATAATAATAATAATAATAATAATAATAATAATAATAATAATAATAATAATAATGTTCAAGGGACCCTATTCTAGTTCTAAATCATAAGTAGATGGAGAGCCCTCAATATTTAATATTTGTTTCTCTTCCCGACCCTTTGAAGGCAGGTAACCCCACTCAAGCCCCCTCTTGCACACTTTGAGACTTGAACGGCCTTTTGGATCTTTGCCGGTTCAAAGGTAACTAGACAATCTTGTTGTGTCAGACAAAAGTGCAGAGAGGCCACAACATTGCACCTTCTCCGTCTCCCCACTTAGAAAAAAAAAGCTTCTTTTTCCCATCTAGGAAGATACCTCTGCGGCTCCTGACCGACCGGCGCACATCTGTTGTTATAGCAACAGAATAAGCCAGCCCCCCAGCCCCCCCCCCAGCCCCATTTGCCCGTTAACCTAATTTTGCTGCATTTCTTGTGGTCGTATTTGCATATATCTTGATCAGAGCCTTTAAGTATATACCTCTTTTCTCACAGAGGCGCAATGCATCTAGACGCGTCTTTTGCAGGCAGTTTGACTCCGGCTGCAGGACGTCCACGGCAAAAAAAAATCCAATTGTCAACAAATTATATATAGCCTAAATATCATAAAGTTATCTACACGTAAGCAAGAGATGGCATATCAAACTATAAAGAAATTTTCTGGTAAAAGTCATCTTGCAACAAGAGGCGATTTGCCTTGAAAAAGCGTCTGATTGAGGTGAGACACCAAGTGAGACATTTTAAAGTCTAGGCGAGTTTGGGCCTCTGTTTCAATGGGTGACTCAGTAGGCCTACCTTATAAGCCATATGCGCATCCACCCATGGGCGTCAGCTCAATTAACCATAGCGCATTCCTGGCTCTTCCATTCATAAAATAAGTTACACATCCTTATATGAAAAAATATGAAAAAGAAACAAAAATAGTTTGATAACTTTGCTGTGCATTAGCCCACCATCAGTGGAGAAGCCTGTGAAGCAATATGTGTATGCGCAAGTGACTTCAATAGGCCTAACTAATAAACATACAATAAATAAATAAACAAACAAACAAACAAAACAAAAAATAATCTTGAATTCTTTGTGTTTTATTTATTAAATCAGGTGTAGCGTTATTTCAGCGGGTCATATGGTGTTATAGACACAGCAGGCTATGCCGCACCTAGGCTCTGCGCTGCAGCCCGCAGACTGGAACACCCAAGTAGAGCTGTCTCCATGGTGACGGCGGGACACCGGTCCAACAAGCTGTAATTCTGTCTCAGCCTTTTGCAGGGGAGGGACCGTCCACACTAGCCCGACTTAACTCCTCTTTCACCAGAAATACTCCTAATCCTATATCTTAGCAAGGCAAACTGTCATCCTTCAGTATATTAAAGGGACCACAAAGTCAGAACTCAGAGCCACCCATGGTTTCTCAGCAGGCGGCCCATTCCGGTGTGACTCTTCGCCGTCCCGTCCGTCCATTCAGCATATCTCCAATTTTCTCCGCACTCATCACTGAAAAAAGGGTTGTTTTTTTTCATCATCAATTCCCAGTGTTATTATTGTTTTATTATTTCCCAAAAAGTGTATAGCTACAGTAAATATTTAAAGTATAAATTTAACATTTGATAATAAACAGGCCTGTATTAAAAATGATGATTGGATGTGGATGTAAGAAATCAATAAACATTTCGCCGTTGGCTTTTATATTCTGTTCTTGGTGATAAATCAAATGAAGGACGAACGAAAATAAAGATAATATATACATATGATTGAAATATCTAAAGAAATAATGGGACATAAAAAATTACATTACAAAATAAGCTGAATGGTCAAATATGCAAATGAAAATTTCATCAGTTTTGTTGTAATATCATAGGATGAAAATGATCCTAAAATGCACATAAACTTACATGTTTATGACCCTGTATTACAGATCAATACAGCTACTAATTACAGCCACACAGAAATAATAGAAAAAAAGAAAACATGTAAGAATTGCACACTGTAGGCTACAAATATAGCCTACTAGAATTTGAATTCTGGTTGTATAAACTCATTGTATGCATTTAGGGTTCTGCAGGCCTATTTGGCTTTTTTTTATTATTAAATTTAGCTTAAATCTAAAAAAAATAATTTATTTAGTTTCAATGTGCTCTTAATTAATGTTATGATTTTAACAAATTAAGTTGATGTGGTTTTCATGAAAGTCAAGAAATGTATAAATCTACCTGCATAAAGAAGGATTGTTTAGCTATTATTGCCTATTCATAAAAATAATAACCATATATTTTTTAAGTTAAATAAATTGAATATAATTTAAAATGTCAACATTTGCAATTTTTTTTAAAGTAAATGCCAAAAACTCTTTTAGTTGTTATTTGTTATGTTGTGTTGATATTTAATACACCAAACCAGAGTAAAAAACAGACTTTTCTTCTGTTCATGACCTGAATATCCTCGTCAAGTATAATCAAGGATTTAGCTATGTGTACCTTAGACAAGCATCCTCTTCTGAAATTTGTCTCATTTCTCCGTGCAGCTTTGATCTATTTCCTTTGCTCCCATGATGCATTTTACTAAATGAATTGAACGTTGACTTCTTATCAAAATGTTTCATAGTTTTGTACATTAATGACAGAAATATATATATTTTTTTAATCTTTTGAAATAAATGTCTTTCTGTCGATGATGATGATGATGAAAGGGAGGAGGTGTATCTATGTGAGGGAAAAAGAGAGACCACCAGAGAGAAAAAGAGAGCATTTGGGTGGATGGACAGGGTGAGAATGCGGATGCTAACTGTGATGTGTCTGCACTTTTCTGACACGACTCTGTGACATTCCAGTGCAGAACTCCTTCATGTCCTGAGAGAGAAAGAGAGGGAGAAAGAAAGATCCATCAACAATGCCCATTGAGTACTGTGAGGCAACAGCTGGTGGGACATGCAGTGACCTAAAGGCAATCTATTCAGGGCTGGACGGGGTGCCTCTCACTACCCCGCTGCTTTTATACGGCTGGAAGTGGATGGATGATCAGTGTTTACCCTCATCATGCAAATGGAAGAGAAACAGTCCCCACCTTACCGATCGAGTTGGGAACCACTGAATATCACAGGGGGTGAACTTAATGTAAACTTTTGAAGGAAAGATTTCCATCTTATGTTGGTGTGATGGAGAAAAAATTGAATCACTGTCAATGCTTTTGTTTCACAAGAGCAGTGAGGTGAGGCTCAACCGTGCACTTGAAGAGGAGATTACGTTCTCAAGGAAAATAAAGCATACAGAAAAGAAAAAAAATAACAAAACAAGAATGACTTCCACACCAGATAATAAAGGTGTGATCAACCAAGCAGAAAAATATTGGATGGAGATCAAGGATGCTCAAAATGTGAAATTTGGCATAGGTATGGGTCTACTGCTTGAATGACTTGTGTATATGCACAGGCTCATGCTTCTAGCTTCTCTTTGACAATTCCACAGGCATTTCCCTGTGGGCCTCATGCCTGTCTTTGAGATCAAACCTTGCTGGCGAAGCCACCATAAAACGATATGTCAGTCAGGAGTGGTAAAGGGATGCCTGCTTGACTGTGATTGATCTGCCACGGTTTCTTTATTCCCCTTGAGACTCAATACATCCAGGTTTTAGATTCAGCTCCCACCACTGCTGATGAATAGCACCATATATAGAGCCACATTACTCCCCATTTTCTGTGCCATTTCCACCCAGTGTGACACATTCAGCTGCACATGGTCACAACATAGAAGCCAACATGCTGCTATATCTTCTCACTTTCCCCTCAGCTCCAGTTCCAGGAAGTGAAAGCTGAGCTTTGCCAGCCAATCACAGCGAAGGACACCCAACTCATTAAAAGTTAATGAAACCTATAAACGTGGTGCGCCAGCAATTCATTTAAACCCCCAATCCAATCTCCTCTCCCAGCAAAGGCAAACAAGCCTGTGTGCCCCCAGTGCTGTCCTCGGAATAACAAACTATGGAATATTTTGTCCTGCATATGTTCTCCTATGCAGACATGTTCACACTGATAGGATATCTTACAATGGGACTTGTCCAATTTAGAAAATGCCAAGTTGGTGTTCTGCAGGGGTAAATTCTGTAATCTGTGTTGGAGCTGAATTTAATGCCTTTGCCTTACACTGCACTGCTTGTCAGGAATGGCTGCAATAGATATGCCATTTCAACATTCATGAGAATCACTGACATTCAAATAATGTGCTCATCTTAATACCATACATGAGTGAGAGCCAAACCAGTGTGAAAAAGGTGTTTATACTTCCCTCTGTTCATCCAGAGGTCTTCAACTATGCAGATAGACAAGGCCAAATCAGAGTGTAAGCCTATTTTCTTCAGATAAACCAATCTCTCTCTGTTGAACAAGGTCTATCCATTTCACAGAACCCTCACCTAATAGCAGTGCTGCTCTCAATTTGATAACAACCTCTCAAAAGCAATAAAGTTCCACTTTATGGGTGTTGAAATCTTAAGAGTGGAACAACATCCACCCTTGTCTTTTAGAGCTTTCAACACAGCTTCGGTGCCTTATAAAGCTCCCCTTGGGACATTCAAATTAAATTCCCTCCATGTATAGTGTCACTGTCAGCCCACTAATGAATTCCCATACCCTGACGTGAATCAAATTAATCCCCAATTTAATCCCATATAAATGGCTGTGTTATTTATAATGGAAAGACGGATGCTCCGTTGAAGGATTGAGGAAAGCTGGGAGGTGTCTATAGGGCTGTTGAGCAGATTATAGTGAAGGATGAGGCCTGTATATTTTCCCCACTACAGAGTGGTCCCCTGATACACACTATTTAACCCTCGACTGCTTGACGCTGACAGAAACATCATGGAGTTTGTCACCTAATATCCGTTCAGATTAAGGAGTCGACTGGCAGATTCATTGGTCTGAGCTGGGAGACTCTTATCTAGAAGTGCCCAATAGATGAATATAGTGTGAAAGTGCACCTATTTGATGAAATAAATTTGCGCTTACATTTAAATTTGCTGTGGGTTCAGACTTGTTAAAACCAACCGTTGTTTGAGGTTCTGATGTCAGACACGGTTGCATTTATGTAATATAGGCAAATTTTGCACAGACTTCCCTTCATATGCAAATCTTTAACATAAACCCAAGTCGTATATTTGTAGAAAAATCTCTTAACATTTAGATGATGGACTGTTTTTTCTGACAGTAAAGAGTGATTGATGGGTTGTTTGTTGAAGGGCTTATTCAAACGAATAGCATAACATCATGCAACACTGTCAAATGTTGTTAATGTTATTTGGATGCAAATATGATGGTTCACTACGCTACCTCTTTTAGAAAAGGTGGTGGCTTTAGGTGCAGTCATTGATGGGTGACTCAAAAGACTCTACTGTAACTGTCTAACTGTCCATCCCTGTTTTGGTCAACATGGAACCAAACTATGCATAGATGTCAGCAGTGGGATGTTTATTAAATCTGGAAAAAAAAAGACAAAAAGAGTCAGTAGTATAGGGATTGTTTATTTAAATTGATTTGTCTAAGTAGTCAGAAGTTTTCAACTCCGAATTTGTGACTTTGACAATTAACAAGAAAAAAAGGTCTTTAAGTTCTTCCTCCGTGGAGCCCTTGACAAAGTCTTGCTGTTTTTAACGTTTAAAATGAATGACAAAGAAAAAAAGACTGCCTGGAATAAAGAAAAAAAAAAGGTGTTTATGGCACATGTGCTTAATTTCAGTTGCAACAAATCTCTTAGACTCAGGCCTGGGAGTTTGTGGAAACGGTTCTTATTTGGTTCCTAATTTTTGATTTGGCAGAAGTAAAAATGATAAAGACTCATTGTACTAGGAAACACCTTTCGTTCATAACGCCGAGGTTACTGAGTTTGGCCTGTCAGATGTGGAGCTCTAATTGTTTAAATTTAAGGATTGTTTTAAAAATGATAATTCAGAACAACAAAATAGCATCAGGTTCAAGGTGCTAATTTGCCTTTTTCAGATCATGAAGTAATTACTATATGCAGCTGTAAATGGGTTATATGAATTTTTCACATCCAAATGTATGAAAAACTACTTATTGAGTAATCAGTGACATGGGATAGATATATGAATGACAGACGGTTGTGAAAGTCAGGTTGGCACTTTAGGGGACAGTTTGGAGCCTTTAAAGCTTGGTCCACCAAATGTCTGAACATCTACGGTTTATTGAGGCATCTGTAAGCATACTCATTTTGTTGCCAAGCTTGGCTCGTGCACCTACCATCATGGAAAGGAAGACAACACAACACACACACAAAAGTTTGCTGTTTGCTCTCATTTCCCCAAATCCTTGACAGCCGTGCTATACCTCATCACTATTCACACCATTGTGCTGTCACAACAACTAAACACATCATTTGTGTTGCTGAAAGTCATCCTGTATGTATCCAATACCAAATGTTTGTCGACTCAGAAAGGAGATGGTGGGGGTGCTGCATAATTTGCTAGGAAACATTTTACCGAACATTTGGTGATAAAAACGCCGGCGTCGGCCCCAAGGCTTAAAGCAATTAATTCAGGATCCTGACATAAACTCTCCAATCCTTTGACAGCTTGGAGCTGAAATAAAAATGCTAGTTCTCCTGGGAACGGCAGGAGATAGCTGGCTCTTTTCTGGACTGTTTGCTCACTGGCCCTGAGAGCAATCTTCCCCAGTCAGAATGAAATGCAAGGACACAAACAATGTACCGGCGAGAGAATGGGAGATGGGGAATGAACAGTTTGGACTATTTGCTCAGCAGAAGGGCAGCCACAATGGCCGGCCCATGGCTTTCCCATGCATCAAGCCTCTTAGTCGTAGGCCTCCCTTTGTTGCCTGGTTTCTTCTTCCCTGGCCAGATAAGAGCCCAGCTGCCCTATACTTTTAATGCCCATTGTATGCCATACTGTATGGTCATTTATCTGTCCACATTTTGCCTGCAATGACGCTGCTGTCTAATTGAATGGGTTATCGTGTGTGTATCTCTGTTCACCTTAGCATGTGTACTCGTTTAGGGGTTGAATTGCTCTCACTTTGCCATAAAAGGCAGGGCTGTGGCTGAGGAGGGGGATAACGGGTGACCCCTCTTTTCGTCTAAGAGAGGGAATCACAAGTCAAGAACTGAGTGTGATAATGATGCACACCCGAGACTGAATTTTAACTTCAGAGTAGTTTAATCAGTTTTACTAATAAAGAAAAGTTTGCACATTTATATAGAATGCATTCTTTTTTTCTAGAATTGGATAAAGATGTGTTTTTCCAGCCAAGGACAGAAAGCTGAAGAGTGCTCTTGAGGGAGAAATGAGAAGTGGCATTATATGACCTGATGGCAACTCCAACCTGAGGAGAGGGCAAATACAACAAGTGTAGTGGCTCTGGCTGAGAGAAGGATCCATGTTGTGCTCTTTTGTTTTGCTGTGTTGGTTTGTGTTTGCATTTACATTGACCTGTTCTTTGCTGAATGTGTATTCACACTCAGTGCTGTCTGCGTAGCAGGAAATGGAAGCAGAAGGCTTCCCCGCTGTAGTCTGTCGGGGAGAAAACAACAAAACAAATCAACAAACAAACAAAAAAAGAGGGGTAGAGAGATGCACAGGAGGATCAATTCACATAAGATGAAGGAGCGTATTCATGCATGTGAGCAGACACTTGCCAAAATACAAACACACACAGAAGCCCATCCCCCTCTGTAAAGGTTGTGGTGTCAGGACCCCCTGGGTGGTCAGACTGAGGATGATTTCAACACAATATGATGTTGTGAAGCTACACTGAAAAAAGATGTTCACCGGTCCTTTTTACTGTCACATTTGTGTAAAACACATATATTTTATGTACTTTTTCTTTAGGGTTGTATTGTATTTGAAAGTGATGAACAGCTTACAAAAGGTTTTTACACTCAAAGACACTGCATCAAAAAACTGTTCTTTTTTCACCAGAGAGAAAACACAACCCATGATGACTCCACAATGGTTTATTCTAATGGCTAAGCTCTTAATCTATCAGATCAGATTTCAAAGTGCTAGTTGCTGTGCCAAGACAGGCCCCAGGAAGGAAAGCCCTTTTGTTTGGGGCAGAAATTTTAAATTTAAGACCAGCCTTTATACACAGGGACCTTAATCAACAAAAAAAAGAAAAAAAAAAGAAAGAAAGAAAGAAAAGCAAGGGACGACCTGTTACGGAAGTAATACGCTAAGAGCAACATCATTAAGAAACAGTAAGTACTTGTTTTCACATCTACCTTTGGTGCACCAACAGCGCTTTGCCAGCATGTCAGACCTCAGGTATGGCAAGATAAATAGCTGTCTTATATGTGGTTGTGAGAGCCAGGCTCCTTGTGGGGTGGTGCTCTCAGCTTCACGCTCCAGCAACGCTGAAATAAAGCTCTGTTCGAGGCATTTCAACACTGCTTAAGGTTGTCCGTTGCCGTGTAATTTATGAGTTGAGAGGACTTCGTTTCTTAAGTTAACTACGACCTACAATCTTCCAGCATTCATGGGTGGAGAAAAAAAGCCGTGTGAGTCATAGGAAACTTACAACACTCCTCCAATTAAGTTAAACAGTGAAGGTCTGAAGGATGCCTTTAGATTTCTGGTGTGTGGTTCAGTTGCTAAACCTGAAGTTGATATGACCTAAAGTAATTAGATGTCCAGACACTTTAACAGTTTAGCAGTTTTGTCACCTGTAGGTTAGGATAGAGCTGGATAAGGTTAGAGCCATTCACTTCCATCCTTGGAGCTCTCTGTGGGTGGTCACATGGACTGACATGCAGACAAACAGACAGACAGGGCATTTAGTTGTTACTGCATCTTTTTCTTTTGTATTTTTTCAAAAGAAAGCATAATCAACGATATAAAAAGGTATAGTGTTTCAGTTTTTAATGTCTAGCCAATTCAGACAAAAATACTCAAGTATGCATGGGTTTTGCTTTAAAAAAAAAGGGAAAAAAGCAATTCTTCATACCTTTATTCTTTCTGTTAAAATACTATTACAACATCCCTGAATATTACCATTATCACCCATAATCTCCTCTGACGTTAAGTCTTTATTTACTTATACAAACAAACAAACAAACAAACAAAAAAGTAATTACACCCCCCACCAAAAAAAGCAAACAACAACAAAAAAAAAACTTGAGTGTCTTGGATCAAAGCTCATATTTTATTATATAAATATCAGAGTAATAGAAAATGGAAATTTTGTATTTTAAAAATGTTAATATGCAAATAACAGGAAATTACAGCCATTTTAAATTTGATAAAATTTTTTGCATAATATTTTATGTCTGGCTTTAATTTAAAAAAAATTATATATTCAAATACCACAGAAAACAACACATTATTCATTATATTGTGCATAGCAAAATTCCCTATCAGAGTAATATTACATATTTGTAAATTCATAATTTTTTAAAAAACTAATAAAAAATGATTTAATTGATAAAAAATGTAGCCATTAAATTGGCTAAATTGAAATAACAATATCATCATTATCAGTAATAAATTTAAACATTTAGACTTTAAATTGTTAATTGATAATTCTATTGAGGAATGAATTAAATAAATATTTTCTAAAAACAGTGTTTCCTCTTTAATATTAAAGAAAATTGAAGAGAAAAAATGTCAATCTTTGTGTCAGAATATCATTACTTAAATTCTAAAGATTACTAGGTTAAAAAGGAACCTGTTGTAGGGTTGCATTGATGCAATTCTGGGTTATCTTAAAGACTACCAGCCGGTTGCTGTAACCCAGTATCGATGTTATTTATACATTGTTGTTGGATTAATGGATAAAAGCTTTGTTTACTGATATAGCTTTCTACCCCGTGAGATCTGGTCCAGTTTGACACTCTGTCTGTGCTTTATTAAGTTACTGCCATTTCAATTTTAACTCAGTTTTTTTTTTGTCTAATTCAACTTTCATTCAAAATAAATAATTCTATAATGCATTGCTTTAATGTGAACAAATAGTTTTGCCATAAAAAATATCAAAACACATCAGTGTGCTCTTCAAAATCAATATCTGATGATATACAATTATTTAACTTTTTGTGGAAATGCAAAAAACAAACAAACAAGTGTTCAATATTTTTCTGCAATTACTGGTGAAAAATAATTTCAGGAATTTTTTCAGAATCTTTGTCTAAATGTCACAACTTGCGCTGCTGCGTTTTACGGTTTTGGCTTCATATTATGTCTGTCGAAAAGGTAATTCATGAGCTTCTCAACTAGACCTGCTATACCATTCACATTACTTCTCTGCAAGTGTGTGAATGTCAACACCCTGTAAACACCTTTGACACACATGCTTGAATGCGACGGGCGAGCTAACTAAACATTCCTGGGTGTTCCCTATAAAGGTTTACCACTCACCCACCAGACTGCGCTGACCCATCTCCCATGCTCAACACTGCACCAGAGCAAAAAGCATTAAGAGCACATTTTTTCTATTTAATTTTCCCAATTTATCTGTTGCATACTGCATATAATAATACAACATATTAAACGAGTAAAACAGCACTTACAATTCTTCATAATTCTATAACAGCAGTCCGTTTTCCTTCTATGAATGCTTTAAAATCGAATGGAACAATGCTCTATAAGGATTTGGGAATTTGGGAGTATAATTCCAGCCCTGTGCTTATCTGCACACCCAGACTATTTGAGTGTTTTGAGATGCGGGCTCCCTGAGGACGGATCGAAGGCGTCCTAGTAGAACTGCACATCAAATAAATAGGAGGATGGGATTTATATGGAGGCTGTGTCTCTGTCAAACAGGGCTCTGCTGACTGAAGTGATCCCCACGGCCCGAGTGGAGGAGAGGAGGGAGAGAAAGCCTTAGAGGGAAGAAGGATAGCTTTGGAGGATACACGCTGATGCACTCACGCACACAAGCACACTCAAAAACTCACACAATGTCCCTCTCAGTCCTGGGTTGTGACCGGCCCATGGCATTGCCCAGGTATGTCAACTATGTTTGCCAAGCCATCTATCACCCATGCACCTTCCCTCGAGAAACAGGAACTTTTGTTTGAAACATACACTTGTTAAGCCCATCCTTTGACTCCACTCACCCTAATTCATTTCCCTATAGCAAAGGCAGAGGATTTATTAGTACTTATGTTTTTTTCCTTTATTTTCCTCTTGTTGTAGGTTGAACAGAGCAAATGTGCTGTTAGGAACATAAACGTACTGAGACTGTGAGCTACAGTACAGTTTAGGGTAGAGACATCAGCGGCTCTTATCACTGGTGACCAGGGTTAGCAAATAAACACACTGTAGTGAAGTCAAGCTGCATGGAAGGAAAGATTTATGGCTGCACGATGCTCACATGATTCAGGAAATGTTTTTATATTTTGGTTAAGTCTCTGCATCATGAAAAGAAATGCTAGATTCTTGAAAACTGTTGATTGGGATTAAATTATATAAGTGTATAAGTGTAAAACACATGAAAAACTGGCATATTTAATGTTGACAGGGGGGACACCTTAATGTCAAAGATAATAGGGAGTACTTTATTGAGTCATTTTGCTGTTGCTGGCAAGCTTGGGGCATATTGTCTCAGTCATGAGAACAGACAATAAACATCTCAAAAGAAGCCTAAGTGTGGGCTGGTATGTTTGCTGAAGCACCTAAGTTGGTAAGTTGGAGCCTTACTTCATTCCCCGAAACACAACCTTCATTTATCTTTTGACTTCTACTCAGTTTGTGCGAGCAGATATCACTAAAAGTGCCACGTTAATGATTGACTCTCGGCACACTAAGCATCCTGCATTGAGTGGCCACTTTGCCTCCACTTGTGCTGCATTTTCAGCCGTAAATGTTTGTGGTCCCACTATCCTCTCCAAGTCCCATACAGTATTATTAGCACTGGGGGGGAGGTTAGGGTGGGGTCGAGACAAACTTTCAATAAAGAACCATTGGCATGCTGAGGTAAATGGAAGATAAGAGTTTGTGTCTGACCCTTTCAGTGCTTTATATGAATGTGACTGTGCAAACCTAATCTCCCTCTCTAGATAAATTTGGCCCTGCTTTGTGGAAGCAAGATCAAGCATTTGTATTTCCCTCCCTTATTCTAAAGCCTACGTTGACAGGCGTGAAATGAGTCCAGGACTTTTCATTGACAGTTCAAGATGGAGAGCAAACTGAGATTAGGGAGTGTTAATTAATTGCGGGGTTAGTAAAATGGCTTTCAATCCCAAAGACTTGCTCCATTTATTGCCATCCTGCCAATCAGTGACAATGCTGCAATCATGAATCTATGTCAGGTCTTTTTCTATACACAAACATTGAACTCAAGTGAACTTGGCAGCTCATTTTCAAACTATCACTCTATTGCAGGATCATAATTAGTATAAAATGAAATAACAGCAAAGTGCATGCAATGTGGTGCAAAATTAATCTGTTTTCTCTGTATTCTCTACAGATACACATGTCTTTCCATGTAGACGCTTCCACCGCTGTTCACTTTCATCACCCTGCATCATGCGACCTGAAAGCTCTTTCCTGTCGATGTACTTGGCTATATCTGCGTCTGACCTGTCTGCCATATGTAATATCAAAGCCTCTGTCAGCGTGGAGCTGAATGGGAACAAAAGAGAGGCCTCCATTAATGATTAACTGTTCTAAAAGCCCCGGCTTTTGTATTCCCATGGTGCCCAGGCTATCTGGCCACCATGTGACATGCTCAGAGCATTTTTCGAGCAGATTGGGGGAAAGCTAGTGAGCAAACACAGGTGCTTTGGAGCAGCGTTGCCGACGCTGTCAGGGACAACCACAAACAAGAGCAGCTATGCCTGGCTAAATGAATCCACCCCTCCCATCACCATCACCACCGCCACCCCCCACTCTGTCACCAGCTAACTTGTTTGCTAGCTCCCTATAGCTTTCTCCCTGCAAAGCCTTCCTTCTGGATAGTCGCCGTAACCCCCCCTTCCCGCACAAGTGCAATGTCCACTGCAGCCAGGCCCCACAACTTCTCACACCCTCCAAAGAAACAAACAAATAAAAGTGAAGACGGCCGTCCACTTCTTTGAGGTGATGGCATTTGCTGTGGTCATGACTAGTGGCAGAGCAAACAAATTAATGGTGTCCGAGTTTTCACTTTCCAAACCAAACTAAATGTCTTTTAGTTCAAGTGGGGCAATTCTACTGACCCTGGTGTCAAATGCTGCATAAGGGTTGCACGCTCTTGCACTTGAAATGTTGAGAGGAGGCCATAAGAAATTTAACAGGAGTTGAGTATTAGTCTATGTGAGCCTTATACCTCAAAATGGCAAAGAAATTGTTGATAAACTAGAATAACATTTTTGTTAATTGTTGCTTCTAAGTATTTTGGCAGCAAACTATAAGAAGAGGCACTTAACCTTTTCAGCAGAGTGATGGTGGGCGCTGTGTCGTTCAACTTTGATAAGACAATCAGATGATAGAATGGTGTTATCTTAACATGGCTTTCCGGCAGGGAGACAAACGAACAGTGTGTGATAACAGCAACAAAAGCTTTGCTCTTATTGGCTGGCTCATCCAAAGAAAGGAACATTTATCAGTGGAAAATTCACAATAGGCACTGTTTATTTCATTTTCAATTTTCTACTTAAGCCAGTCCAAAGGAACAGCTTTTTCCCCCCTTCATCTCTCAAATATTTATATTGTCTCTTGCTTGCATTTTGGTTTGACAATCTGCAATTACCTGAGCCTATAAAGCAGTTATCACTGGAAAGATGATAAAAATGTTTCAAAACAAACAAATTAAATCAACAGGAGAGGAAATGAAGTTGTAAAAGTAAGAGATGCAGATACAGAAAAAGAAGCAGACAGCCAGGGAAGGGAAAAAATAGAACAAGAGAAAACATCAGTTCTGGTGTCTATATTTGAGAAATGAAGGGGTGATTATAGGAAAAAGGTTAAAAGTCATTTCTCTATGGCTGATCAGTGAAACATCCCTTCTGTCTGAGTTTTTCTGACTTTTGCAGCCCAATTCTCAGAGACGGAGAGGAGTATGTATACTCAAGGATTCACTCAAGGCTTTGTTTGCTTTATTCTCCCCAAAATGATTGGAAAATATATTGGTGCCCCAGCATGAAATGTTAGCACTTTGTAAGAACAAAAAGAGAAAAAATATTCTTGAAATGGGTAAAAAAGAAAAGAAAAAAAAGAATGAATGAATAAAAAGTATTTTTCAAAGAATGAGTGTTGTGTGTTATTTGTAATTAATTTTTGTTAATTTAAACCATTATTTGAAGAATATTTAACTTTCCTTAAAATAAGCATATTTTAAAGTCAAATCCTTCCAACTTAAACCATCCCTCTTCAAACTATCAGAAAGGGTTTAAAATGGGCAGCTCATTTCATCCCTGTTCGGCTCCTGGTTCCCTGCAGGGATTTAGCCTCCGCCGGTCGTGAGCTGAGTCTGATCAGAGGAGTTACAAATCCTCACTTTTAGGGGACTTACTGTAATTCACAGGCCTGTAGGCCACAGTAAAGTGTGGGGGCCCAGCATCTCGAGAGGGATTTGAGACAACATCTTTGTTGCCACCTCATTGTATAATGCTGAAAGTCGCCCTGCTCTATTGTCTGACCAGACTCTGCTCAGACCTCAGCTCAGTCAAAGAAAAGTTTTCCAGTAATGAGGTAAGACATGAAAGCTCATTGAACACAGGGACATGTTGAAAGGACTCGTTTGATCTTGCCAGGCACAATAGTAAAAATTGAAAAGAGCAAAGTGTGCTTTAAACAGCAATGCACTGCATTAACCCCTTCTCTTTTGACAAGTCCACACCTAGAAAGATGTAATATTCCACTCTATGGAAAATGTAGTTCATGAGTAATGGCCCCCTTGTGGGGTGGGGACCTTTGTCCTAATTATACCTGCTGCCTTTATAGATTGCTCAAGAAACAGATGGAGTTGGCGTCTTTTCAAAGCTTTGTCTTACAGCAACCCACTTCATGTGTGTTCTTTCAAGTGGCAACTTATATTATTCACTTATTTCTATGTAGAAAACAAAATTTTTTAGTACTGATTTGATAAATGTTATGGCCTATAAAGAAACATCATGTGAAAAGCAAGAATTTAGAATTCAGGCAAGAGATTAAAGACAATGGTGCTCCCCAACTGCCTGTCTTTTGAACGCAAAAAAAAGTTAATGGCAGTGCGGGGTTGACAGATTACCCAGCAGCCAGCCATGGCAGTCACGGGTCAGCGCAGGCCGTCTCTGTCCCTAGACTCTGTTAACTAAGTGGGCCGGCACTATCTCTGTCCATCCGCCAGCCAGTTTGTTGACTTCTCAAAGAATGCTAATAAAACACATCTCCTTCAATTTTGAGAGGCTGTTCTATTGCTTCCACTCGCATCTGCAAGCTTCTTTGTCTTCAATCAATGACATCAAAATTTTTTTACATCAAGTTTATTGGCTTTAAATTAGTTTTCGGCCTATTTTACAGCTCATTTTAAACAGCTTTAATGAAACGAAATTATTTAGCCATGATATGATTTGACTAAAAAAAATAAAATACTGCAACATTCTCAACCTTAAAAATCACACTTACAAACAATCTATTGATTACTTGGCCTGGACAATTTCAGCTTGTATTTATTTTCCACATGGAGTTATATGATGAAGTTAACCCACTCAGGTAATGGAGCGACTCTGAACAAAATCTGCTCAGGGGGAAGACCTCTGTCCGACCATCGTTCTGCCTGAACTGCAGTCAATGACAGACACAGAGCCTGATGCCTCTCTTAAAAAAACAAAAAACACGTCAACCTAGCTGCCAGAAGCTTCTCACGGCTGTTCCAATAAACCTCTATTCACTGAAATGTGTCTCTGCCTTTTTTATGAATACAGCCTGTGCCCCTTGTGTTCAATTACCTGAGTCAATATGGATGTATTGAACCCCAACATATGAGTCAAATCATAAAGTGTATATAGAAGAGCAGGGTTGTTATGGCTGTCTCAGATGGGCAGTGAAAATTAAACAGGTGATTTGCAGCCCAGGAAGTAAACAAAGTGGTAATATATGAGGGTAATAATGGAAAAAAAAAAAAAAAAAGGTTCCAGTGGGGACAGCATATGACCAGTTGTTTTAGTTTGACTAAATATATTGATCTATTTCACATTATTGTTTCCTGTAAATTTAATTTGTGTGATAAAAAAGTGTACATGCTAAATTAAAGCTTGTATGTAAGGGTTCACATGAGACCATGTGTGCATTGCGTGCATGA
This sequence comes from Atherinosoma microstoma, assembly GCA_037177055.1. Taxonomy (NCBI): domain Eukaryota; kingdom Metazoa; phylum Chordata; class Actinopteri; order Atheriniformes; family Atherinidae; genus Atherinosoma; species Atherinosoma microstoma. The sequence goes on along the minus strand of JBBBVU010000021.1, from coordinate 7,378,587 downwards.
GACAGCTGCCTCTTTTTTGCCACATACAAACACACACACAGATACACACATACACAATCAGACACACTCAGGTAGCAGCTGGGCAGGCTCACCTGTCATATTAATAAAACTAAACAATCCCTTCCATCAGCGGCGAAGCAGTAGCAGCAGAAGCCAAAACAGAGGGAGCCACAGAACAAAAGAACAGAGGCGAAGAGCCGTGAGGGAGAAAACGAGCAGGATGAGAGGAGGAGTCAGTAACACTTTCTATGAAAAATATTGTAGATATAGCATTAAAAGATCCTATATAAGCCCTAACAATGCCTTATCTAGTCTAATAGTGAATATAAAACCTACATCTTTAAACATACACACATGTTTTGTTCATATGTTTGTAAAGATCAGTATACTTTTAAATTTCTTGAAAAAGAATCTGATTATCAGAGTCCACCTACATTATGATAAAAAATTTAGCAAATCAAATCAAATTTAATTTATAAAGCACTTTTCATACACAAGTAGCATAAAGTGCTTTTCATAATAAAAACAATGTTTTCATGTCAAAAAGAATATGAAATAATAATTTAAACCTACACCTACTCTCATTACCTCCTTCTCACGGACGCACACACACGCCCACACACCCAAAGCTCCCTGCTTTTAACTTAATATGAATATAAGAATATAATCTGGCTTGACGCTGATGTGAGGTAACGATATTCTTGGGGATCCATCCACAACAGGAGCCACCACAACCACAAAGGTCGCCACCACAAGAACAGCCCAGATCCAGGCAGGATCGGGTCTATAGGACTGCAGTGCAGGACTGCCCAACCACCCAGATGTGGGCGATCCACATGGCAACTACCTTGCAGCGCAAGCAGGCAAAGCGCCAGGCATGGAGGATCCCCAAGAGGAAAACACTAAAGTTGAAAATGTTAAAAGTAGGAAATTAAATAAACTCAAGAATGATAAGAACAAATGAGAGTGACAAAAGTATAGGTAAAACAATACATAGAAACAATGTACCTTAGTAAAAGAAAACAAGAAAAGAACTGAAACATTTACAAAAATGGGTAGTTTTAAATAAATAATTAAATGATTAGATGATTAAGTAAAATAAATAAATAGATAGATAGGTAGATAGATAGATAGATAGATAAATAAATAAATAAATAAATAAATAAATAAGTAAGTAAGTAAGTAAATAAATAAATAAATAAATAAATAAAATAGATTAAACAATATATGATAATAATTCAGTGAAAAGCTAAGTTTTGAACCTCTTTTTAAAAACATCAATGGTCCATGCAGCTCTGAGATTCTCTGGCAGGTTGTTCCACAGAAGAGGGTTGTAGTGGAAGTGGGCCTTTCCATAAGTTTTAGTTCTCACTTTAGGAACAATTAAAAGCATGGTACCGGAGGATATCAGGGTCAGCGAGGGCTCATCACTTAAAAGCAGGTCAAATAAATAAGAAAATCCAGACCATTGAGACATTCATAAACTACTAATAGAATTTTAAAGACGTTTTACTTAAATTTTGCAATTTTCTCAAAGACGTGCCCCCTGTCGACGACTAATTCTGCTTTCATCTTGTATCCTATCTCTACTGTGAGCTCTCTCCAGCCAGTAAAGACAGTCTTATCTTGACGCTTGTCTTATCTCTTATTCTGTCTCTTTCTTTCTTTTTTTCCTCTCTTCCTCTGATAATGTCTTCTTGCATTTCTTTGCTGAATCAGCCATGGTGCGTGTTCAAAACGGCTGGTATGTTTATATCCATTTGCTAGCATGTGACGCGGTGGTAAAGCAAAACTCAGATGCAACATCACGCAACGTCCTGGATGATAAAAGTTGTATAGTGCGGTTTCTTAGCTTTGGGACGCTGCTGGGCAGCTCCAGAAATGCACTTAATAGATATCACCGTGGCATCAAACAAGCCTGGAATGAAGTGTTTTCAGGTTGGAAAGTTACGGAGTGCGTCTTTAAAATCAATCTTAAAATGCACGGGTAGCCAATGCAGCGATTTGAAAACAGGTGCAATGTGTTCCCGTCTTCTGGTCCTCGTCAGAACACATGCCGCTGAATTCTGGAGTAATTATAGGTTTAAAATGGGGAAGACCAGAGGGTAGGGCATTACTATTTTACTAGAAATAAAACATGCATCAGCAAGAGAGAGAAATGGGTGGACTCTGGCTATGTTTCTAAGGTGATAAAATCTTTGTAACATTTCTAATATGTGGAATTAAATCCAGCGCAGAGTTGAGAAGGACAGATTTCTCACAAACTGAGAAGGATTAAAGTTTTGTAATTTTGGTGAAATGATCTCTCTCTTGTCTTCAGGACCAATAATTAAAACTTCAGTTTTGTCATGGTAAAGCTGTCGGAAATTAGAGCTGTGTGCCATCACCTAGCTGTGAAAATCAACGCCATGCCTCCTGATGACCTTCCCAAGTGGCAGCATATACAGATTAAAAAGTATTGGGCCTAAGATTGATCCTTGGGGATCTCCACACCTCAGGTCATGGATTCTTGAGGTGCACGTATTCATTCAAAAATTGTCAATATGTGAGATATGAGTAAAACCATTTAACCATTTAAGAAATGTACCTGAGATGCCCACCAGACTTCTCAGTCTATGTCTTAAAATGTGGAGATCTATTATATCAAAGGTGGCACTAAGATCCAGCAGCAGGATAAGAATGTCAAAAATGATTAGAAATTCATCTGACATGCTTTTATTTTTCTAAATGATGAAAAACAAGCATATTAGAAGTACTTGTAATGGTTTGCTAGTGGAGAGAGCAAAAATGATTATGGGGTCTTCTGAAAAATTAGAACAGCTCTTACAGTTATGTTGTATATCATATATCAAAAATCCTTATAGTGTATTAATATTCCTGTTTATTCAAACAGACCATATTATGCTCTATTAAGGGATCATAATTCAGTTTTAAATATTTGGAGGTTTACATGGTTTGACGTGAAAAGAAAAATACTAATTCTGTCAAAAGTAATATATTAATTTGATTTCAAAGCTGCCAAAAGTGTGTTTCCCTAAGGCAAGTAAATGCAAAAATTCTATTCCCAAATTGACATTTTATTCCAGCTCATAGTGGTAAAATACATTAGCGGTTGACAACCTCAGTGGAAATCAGGAGCAAGAGATCACTCTGTGTAATTTTATTTGTGACTGGAGCCTTTCTGGACACTTTACAGCTGGATGTGAATAATTCAATCCCTTCTGATGGCATGTCTCTGCTGTAGCCAGGCTTTGCATCCCTCCATTCCTTTTAAACATTCCACAACAATTATATTACATCCAGTTTACGCCACAAAGCCATCTTTTAAAAGGGAAATGCTCAGCTCTTAATAGCATACTTGTATGGACCATATTTGTATTTTTCAAAAATGCATTGGGTAAAATTCACACATACTTAAAGAACACATTTGCAAGTAAAAATTATCAAAAGTCATAGTGTCATTTAAAATTGCTGCAACATCTCTCCTCACTTTCTGACAGAAATACTGTATTTTTGCTTTTGAGGACGGAATTTCCGTTGATTGGTCAGATGATCAAAATGGCAGTGTGAAGCAGCTCCATCTTCATTGAAGGTGCACCAATTTAGCCTCCAGGCAGGTTTTATGCAAATATGTAATGGTGATAAGATAAGTCAGGGAAGAAAACAACCTAAACTACAAAGGCATTTCTCACAGGTCAGGAGCAGCTTCTTTTGTAGGAAAAAATGACTCCCTTTGGGGAGGACTTTGGGCTAGGTTTATACACACAAAGCTACATCACACAGTTATGGAAAAATCCATATTACATTTTATGCCATGATTCTGAACAAATGTAAGTTAAATAAACAGGGCTCAAAATCTAAATTTAATGTTGAAATGATATATACAAAAGTATTTTTTAAACTCTAAAGTCCTGATTTCCCCCCCCAAATGGTACCTAGGGTAAAAGCAGCTGATTAAATATCCAAATGGCAAATATATTTTAAACATTTATCTTTAAGCCATAAAACTTATTTGTATTCTTTAAGTCAGTTTTTGTCAAACAGCAAACATTTTGGTCACTGTGAAAATAGTAATGAAAAGCAAAACTCCATGACCACAAGTTCTGCTCTTCCTTATATCTTAAAAAAAAACCTGCTCTTAGTTTATCACTGCAGAATAAAATGAAGTTATCATTCATTCAAATGTTATCTCTATGTGTAGGTTATTCCAAATATCCCCTTCTCTGGGAGAATCACTGAGCAATCAGACAAGAGAATTGGCTGCAGATGATAGAGCGGTCACAATACTGATAAGATAGGAAAGCCCTTTCTGATTGAGTGTCTGTATGCGTCTGTCTTCTGCGTCTTTGTTTCTGTGTCTGTCTTTATGAAACTGTCGACGCAAGAATGCATGTTGCTGCTTGCTTGTATGTGTTCTCTTGGCATCAGAAAAGCCATTGGACAGAATGAAGAGTGGGTCCAGGAAAGGAGTAAGGAGGAGAAAGGCAGAGTCAGAGAGGGAGACATAGGGTGGAACAATGAGGGGTGGTGGAAAATGACAAGCCTGGTGAAGGAGGTCTTCCTGAAAGCAGCTCATATAGCAGAGGAGCTGTGCCATAGACAAGGCAGACCTCCTCCTCTTCCTCCTGCCCAGGTAGAGCTCATTCATTGAAGCCACTGACAGCTGCTCCATGGGTGGGATCCTGTGTGTTTACTTTTACCTGCAGAGAACTCATCCTAAGCCAGTGAAAGCTCTAATGTGTCATAACTGACAAAACAAAATGAAAGCACTCTCACAGACTCACAAGATCATCTGACAGCCTAGTGAGATCGAAGCTCATTAATCTAGCCTTTTGTTGCTGTCAGAAATAAAAATACAATGAGTGATTTTTTTCCTTCACATTCAAATGAATTAAATTAACGTTGTAATGTTTCGTGGGAGAAATATTTGCATTCTAGCAGCTTCAAAATCTGTCTAATTTGTCTGATTAGACTGATTACCTACACGGGTGAATTCAGAAACATGTCTTAGGGAAGAAGTAGGAAATGCTCCATAAAGAATCTTTTGAGACAGACTGACAGGGCCCAGTGAGTGAGCACCAATTTATAGATGGAGGGACAATAAAGAAAGTTCCCAGTGTTCATCGGAGGCCAGTGAATCCAAAATGAACTCTTTTTATGAGGCTGACTTTGCCTCCGTGATGTTACTTGCACAAAGCAGCAAACAAAGAGTGGCAGTAAAGGGGGAGTTGTGACAAGATAGCGACACAAAGAAAGAATCAACTTTCACGTGGCTGAATGCAGGCAGGAGCCCGGCCCAGCTGTTTTTAATGGCGATGCACTGACAGGAGGCCAAGCTATTTTTAACCGTGTGCACTTCTTTCAGGCACACACACAAAACACCCTTTTCACCAAGCTTTGTCAGTAACCTGCGGTGAACTGCATTCAAAGCTGTGTTAGGGCGCTCTGGACAAAAGACTGGAAGGCAGGGGTACATGGACATCTGCAGCTGGAAGTCCACTCCAGAGCCATGGGATTCCTCATTAGACCCTCAGACCACCACAGACCTGCAGAACGGTGCAGAAAATATTGAGATAAACCTTAACTGACATACAGAGATGTAAAAGCCATACTAACATCACTTGCAATATTTCAAAAAACATAAATATCTATATTGTTTGTGCAAACACACATACATACACACGCAGACAAACGCACACACAGAAACACATGCACACAAAGAATGTACAAACAAGTCGGAAAACAAAGGGCTCTTGTAACAAGGCTTGGGATCTTGATGAAAAATTCAAACAATATTAAATGGGGAGTGTCAACAGCAGACACACTCCTGCTGAGGGCCCTTCAAACAGACAGAGTAACTCGGCACACACATTACGCCACCACAATTCAACCTCTTAGTGTAATGATGATGGCAGCTTTAACTGGGGCACAGCTTTTAAACCACCTCTCCTGCAAGCACTCTCCTGCAGGGTTGGGGGATAAAAGCCAAGGATTCTGAGTTGTTGAGTCCAGGCACGCCATCTCCTCAAGATTTACATGCCGGTGAGCGTCAAGGGCCACCTGGATCCTCTGCAACTCCTCCTTCCGACTCTGGTGACCACTTCATCAGGACTTGCACTTCTGAAACACGCAGATTAAGATATCAGTGTTGAAGGATTCCAACTGTCCTCCTGCACAACACGGAGCAGTAATGCGTCCTGACAGGAGAGATTTAGGGACTGGAGACAGCAGACTTGAGATTCTCACATCCATCAGTGATTCTTTAACTCAGAGAGGTGGAAACAAAAGCAACATACATAAATATGTGGATTCCAGTAGACATGAGGAGGCAGTCCATGACTGGATCAGATAACGGATCTCACAAAACTGGTCAAATTTTAAAAAGAATTTAAGAGAAAACTTAAAATTTGCATTTTCTCTGCAGGTTTCAAATTTTAAAATAGAAGTGTACTTGTAAAGTTTAAATACTGAAAAACTGAATATATCTAGTTTTTATGTAGAATGCCAGTTGTATCAATTTAAGTTTATTTCTATTAGTTAAAATGACATGCACAAGATAAAAATGTCTGTTTCTGAGACTATGGTCTACTTTAATTGATTAAAAGATTACCTGGTTTCCAGGACGCATAAAAACCATACAACTAATTATACTACTACTACTACTACTAATATGATGAAAATAATAAACATTGAAATTTATTTTGATTTGAACTTCAAAACAACAAATGAGAACAAGGAAATAATGCAGATGTTTGGTTTTCGTAGCATCCTCTTGTAAATGTGCAGCTTGAACTTCTGTACTTTCAGTGGCTCTGTAGTTTTTGCGTTTTTTGGGGGGTGGGGGTGGGTGTGGATTTCTGTCACCAGATTTTTTATGATGTTCATGCTGAACAGTGACAGTCATAGCGAAACCTTCAGCTTGCACCTATTTAGGAAATGCATTGTGGAATTTGCAGTCTGTTCAGGATTATTATAGATTCTACAAATCATCTTTTCATCATCACCTTCAGCTTTTTTCCTCTCTTTTTTCATTACAGACAGTTGGATGTTTGCCTCCAGAATTTGCTGGTATTTAATGCAATCCATTCTTTAGTCTACCAGTAAAACATCCCCAGTGCCACTTGCTACAACACAAAGTCTAGCAATTATCAATCCCTAAAAAAACTCAATTGTGTTCCTTAAAATTGCAAAATTGAAGTTAGAGAGCTCCTCACTCAGATACTATCTTCTCCACAACTGTCCTAATTGCTGTCTTTAGTTTGTACTAGGGAGGATACATTTTCATCTTTATTTCATTTTTAAAAAAAAAACTTTTTTATTATCTAGAATGTGTTCCTGAAAGTACAAGCAAATTCACTGTAAAAGTCCAACGCAAGTCAGGATCTTCTCCTCCATTGTTTTACGTGGCACATAGAGGCTGTATGACCTCACCTTTCTGTGCCAGTAGCGGCTTGGTGCTCTGCAGAGGCAAAACAAAAATCCTCAGCTGTAATATTAATGGCTAATGTAGCTTGTATCCCTCGTTCCAAGAATTCTAAATATCATAAAGAAGATTTTAAAACCTTAAAATTAATTGAGAGCTCAACTCTCAAAACTTTTGCACAATTCTTCATCTTTAATTTTTACTCCTTGTGGTTCACCTTTGAAATGACGTGTGAAGTGCTTAGTAGCCAGTATTTTACCTGCAGTCAGAGCACACTTTATCTGGAGAATCTGATGAAGACCCATAAAAAAATTGCAGAATTAAAAAGCTGCTCAGAAGGGAACCAACTTACTTTCTACAAAAAAATTCATTATGATTCAAGCAAACACTGCTACACTGCTCCCCTGCATCAGGTAGTAACACATAGGGGGTATGAACAACACAGTACATACGGTAGTGTGGTAAAGAGAACCTTTTTGGAATAGACTTTCTGTGGTTAAGAAAGTGCAGTGATAAAGCAAACTATCTGATGCAGAAGAGACTTGGTTTAGAAATCCATACCGTAGCGTGGCTGAAAAGATAAATTAGCTACCCAGTAATCATTATTACCTCAGCCAAGGCAGAGGTCCCATATTCAGTGGCGCTGGTTTGTCTGTCTGTTAGAAACATAACTGTAAAAGTTATGGATGTATTTTGATGACATTTTCAGGAAACTCTCAGAAATGGAAAAAGGAGCAAGTGATTAGATTTTTGGGGTAATCCGAATCACCGCCTGGATCCAGGAATTTTTTTAAAAGATTCTTTACTATGGGGCGATAGGGATAATTTTGCCATTAATGCTTCTTACTCAGAAGTAATGCCCCCTATCATTAGCAAAAAAGTAAATAAAAATAAAATAAAATAAAATAAAATAAATACTGGCTCGGTGGAGGTCAGTGCTCTCTGGATGCTTCTAGTTATTTACTTCTTAATAATTAGTAACATTGTTTCATCATTGCAAGTGCCTGAAGGAACAACATTTCCATTACAGTTAAATGAGATGCAGTAAATTATGCCATTTTTATTCAGATGTTGGAAGGATATCAAGAATTGCTGACAGGAAGCACACATTTGGCCTCCCTCTGATTAAAATAGAGCTGGGATGACTTTCTGGGAAGGCAGATAGATGGGAATAAAAGAACAGATGATGTTCAATTTTCAAAGAATGATTATATTTTTATTTCATGTTTAATGGATATATAGCCCAGCAGAGAGCCCCTCTCAGGCGGTACATGGTTCTGCATTTATTCTCCACACTAGCACTAATCCTAAATAAGAACGTGGCCATTTAACAAGCTGTTGGTAAATGTGTGTATCCGGCATCACTGCAGGGTCAGTAGCTCCACCACCACCTGTAGGCAGACAACCGTGCTGACTGGGAGGGGCTCGGCAAGCTGTGGTCAGACGCAGGAAGCTGAGACAGCAGGTGCACTGTTATCACCTCCATGGAAAGGTAATGAAGCCACATCACAATCAGCAGGAAATGAGGCAGTACAGCTGAGTCTGATAGCTTACTCTATGACATTGAACAATATTTCAATCATGTATATGGACCTGTATGGGATCTGACAATTGATAGTAGCTTCTATCTCTTTGATGCAATCAAGGGAAATCTGTTAACTTCTGCGCCTTGCAGTTGTATCCCTTTTGTTTATGAGCGCTCTGCAGACTCAAAGTGGTGTGACATTTACAGGCGCCTGCTTTGAAGAGGGGCCAACTGCTCTCCAAGCAGTAAAAGAGCCACCTGCCTCGCCTCACCTGCCCTCCTGTGAAGGCTTAGTGAATAAAAACTCCAGAGGCTCAGTCAGCTAGACCATGCCTGGTAGCAACTGTACAGTGCAGCACACCTTCAAAATCCCCCCAATTCTGGTTCTTGCAACAGACAGAAAAGAAGATATAAAGAAAGAGAGCTGTTTTCTTTTCAGTGTCTCCCCTCGGCTAAGTCTGGGGTAAGCCCACTAATCCTGCTTGGTGTGATGACTCACAACGGGTGTGGCCAATGTGTTCCCAAAGATATCTTTTCCACAGCCAGAATATCAATAGGAATGTTTATGTTGGCTTTGTGAATCATGTTGTGTGGCATTTCACATTTTCAAATAGGGACTGAGCACCCCTTTGCTGGTGTGTACCCCTATGTCTAAGAACCACTGTTGAAACAACCACATTTGAAAATGTTTTGCTTTTTGTTATATTGTACATTTTTCTGGATTTGGTGGCATTGCATGTGTTTTTTACATGTTTGTGTATGTGTGAGAGGGAGAGAATTGGGCCAGTGTCCCACCTAATTGTTATTGCGCCCGTGTTTGGCCTGGAGACAGTCGATAGGAATCAGCAGTGAGCCTGGTGGTGCTAGTTGGTGGGGGTGGGGGGGTTATGGAGAGCTGTGTCTTCCACTTCTCAGTGTCTTAGTTGTAATGCATCCCTCCACTAACAGGGATCAAGGTATTAGGGATTCAGGTTATTTGTATTGATTTTATGTGCTGTCATGCCGGGCTTGAGGACGCCCTCATATTTGAGGAAATTGCAAATTCCACCTCGGAAATGTCACCAGCGTTTAATCTTTTCTTGAGTGGTCAATATGGGACCACCACTCTGGTCCGACCACGTTTATTAAACAGAGATCAACTGTTCCCACGGTTACCAAGACACCATGCAGTATGGAGCAAAATTGGTCCAGACGAGATGGTAACATGGGAGAAAAGAAGTTGAACTTCAATACTGATAACTTTTGATTAGATCTGTGTTGCTGGTTATGAGATTGCACATGGATAAAGAGAATTGACTCTGGATTACATCCAGCACAAGGAGGATAATTCCTCTGAATTTCATCACAGGAGATTTTAAAGATCTGTAAACTTACCTTCTTCATCAGAGGGGTTTCCAATATCATGCATTCAAAAGGCTTTAGTGTGTGGGTTATAAGAAATTTGTACACTGACAGGTGTACAAATTTTGAGGTCTGTGTCATTATTCTATGAGGACTCTTCAAGGTCCGTAAAAGCAAACTTCTTTGTTGCATCTGCCAACATTTGCATGCCATTATCATCTTTGCTTTATCCGTGTCATAGCAAATGTTTCTCTTTCTCCAGTGTTTACAGGAATGGCCGAGTCACCCCTCCTCTCTCCATTCACCACAATCAAATTTACTCTGGCTTGAGTACACGTTTAGTGGGGACCATTTGTTTGAGGCAAACACTTAGGGCCCTCGTATGTCATTGACCAGTGTCCACAAATATAATCCTATCAAGTTCAATCTTAGGATGTCCTGCACCATTGTTTTCCTAATGCAATAAATGAAAATAATCCCATCTGTCTTGTTTTAATATAGAGCTCTCCTCTTCTTTTGAGCACATTATGAACTTCCTGAATCCCCTCCTCTAGTCGACTTGTTTGAGTGGGGCTGCAGAAATGCGTTGATGATATTGTGATTGTTTGACTGAAATCTTCCTGTTGACATAAACCACGCTTGAAATATTTACAGTATGAGTTGAAGAACGGCAAATCTAACAAACATGAACCTGCCGGCATGAACGGCATGTGCCAACGCACTCTTTCTTGCTTGTTGATAAACCCCTGCTTCTTTCAAAAGCCCTCAGTTGACATGTACCTACAGAGAAAGCCTTAGCAAAACAAGCAGGACCCTTGTAAATATGCAGTGCCCAACAGTGGCACACGCAGTGTTGGCTTACATACTGCTAGTGGTGTTTTTCTTTTTACCTCCAAATTTGCTCGGAAAACTAATCATGGTCTGATAAAGCCCATGGTAAATATGGGAGAGATTGACACCCACATGTCAAAGTTTACATAGCCAGACCAAGTGTACATATAGGGCAAGGGAACTGTGGGGCCGACTGGGACTGAACTGGCCTGACCTCCATGAGTCTGCACCAGTGAAATAAACACTTTGTGAGAAGATTATTAGGCCAAAAAGGAAAATCATATTAAAATAAATTTTACATCAGCTCATTGTGGAAAAGCAAAGAGAAAAAAAGGTACAAAATCAATGGCAAAATAGACACACTCATACTAGACTGTGCTGTGGATATTAAAGTGTATTTTAGTGAGGCAGTAATACTTGCATTTGTTCTTTGAAATACATGAAAATTTAAACTGTGGATTGCCTCTTTCTCGCTAGCTGCTGTCAGCTTCCCATTTGCTTGATAATCCACAGCAAAGACAGTGCAGCTAACAGAAAAGGTTAACCCCTGACTGATGTGTCTGATGTTAATCTATAGATCAATTAGAGAGAGGCACACTGGGTCAAGCTACAGATATTGCAGCGGCTATTAGTTCGTCTATCTGCCATTATTACACAGTCACATGCTCAAACATTGTGCTGGGTTGGTATGCTAGGCACAGATGCCTAGGGTAAACAGACAGGCCTACAAGGCTTGCACAAAATATTGATCTGATAGCAGATGGGAACCTTGATATCAGCTATTCAGTTTTATGATGTCTGAATCCTTATGTGTTGGAACATTTGTGGTAAACGTGTTCAAGAATATATTTCTTTTAGCTTAAAGTTGATGTAGAGCATATTACTTAAATGGTTTTTCTTCTATTCTAAATCTACATGGCAGCAAATAATATATACACTGACAATGTGCATTAGGCTATTTAAGTTTCTTTTCTTTTTTTTACATGCAACATGTCTGAGAAAATTTGTGTAATTCAAGTAAAATGTATTACATTTAGTTCATAATTCTATGTATTCTGATCATCATTTCCCAGGTGCTTGCAGCATTTTCACTGACTTCAATATTTTGCTGCTTTAGTCCTCAAATTAGTAAAATCTTCTATATACAAGTTAGGAATAGCAGTTGTCAGATTTGCATTTTAGGTCATTCTTTGACTTTATTTTCAATCTTAACTACTGCTCACCTCCACAGTAATCCAAACCTAGAAGTATGTAGCCCTCTCAAAAAAATACCAAACAAAGCATGAAACACATGCATTAGCTTCTTTTGTTGCATTAAGCTGCATTTAAAAGAGGGAAAAGATGTCAGTGAGAAAAGATGGATTGAAATTTTCCATTACCTCATTCAAAGCTTCCCTTTCAATTTCAGTGAATTAGCTCAATGGCAAAATAACTGTGTGGAGATGAAATGATACCCTGTCTATCAGCAGACTGAAAGAATAAAGTTCTTAAATCCTCTTTCTTGGAATCTGAACTCATAGATATTTTGGGTGATCAAAATGGCTCCTGCTGGGAAAAATGTCAACATGGCTGACCTGTTTATTGGCAAGGGATGGTTCTTTCTTCTCTAAAGCTGGTGATAAGATTGAAACATCATATTATGATGAAGAGATGCAAGTGCTCTTAGTGGTTATGAATAGGCAGTCAATATAAAATTTCAATTTGAAGATAAGGTTCGGCAGGGTCACATATTTCTTCGGACTATTCGTATGCACTACAATGCAACCAACTTGTCCAAATAACACTGATCGGTAATCCAACATTCCTCAATCCTAAAATCTTAGGATCATCACAGCAGGGGTATGAAGGCATATTCATGACTAATTATGTTTCTATATCTTGCTGCTCCGCCTCTCTGTGTTCACAGCTCCATGGGGATCAATCACTTTGAGGTGCCTGGCCAAACACCATTGACAAGGCAGACGCAATGCAAAGCTGGTCCAGCGCCTTTATGGCATGCCACCATTCAATTAGTCTTGGTCAGCAGGAGGCATGATTATTCCAAAATTAGTGATTATTTCCCTGGGTAAACAGGCCAGATTGGGGTGTGTCATCCCTTGTGATCCTTGCTGGTCACTGGGCCTTCACAAAAGGAGGCTGGAGTCTGGAAAAAGGCCAGGGTACAGAAGACTGCTTCCTCTGAAAGAGCAGCGCTCTCCCCCCCTCCTCATTGCCAGAACCTGCAGCTCGACACAGCCCTCTGTGATAAAGTGGTATTTCCCGCATACAAAGGAGGCATCGGGCTTAATCCCCAACCACCCACACCCCCTTCTTTCTTCCCAGCATGAGAGCACAATGAGCATAGACCTTGTCTTAATCCAAAGGTGCGCTATCACAGTAATCAGATAATACATGCTGATCAAAGTCCATTCAATGTTAATCAGGACAACAGATCAGCATTATGATCTAATTAGGGACAGCAACTGAAGTGAAATGCCAAAGCATTGTAAATACTAGAGGATGGCACAGAGATTCTGCAGGAAAACAAAAGGCTGAACGTAATGCTGTGGCATAATCCTTGCCAGAACTTGCCAAAGAAAGTAAATAGCGGTGTGTTAAATGAGTGTTGAATTGATTTAAGATTTCAGGAGTTCAGGTCAAGATGTAAATCATAGGATTTTATAGATCTTATACCGATGATGACTGAAAGTTTTTTTTCTTTTTTGAAGACATGGCTGTGTCATTTTTTTCTGTGGATTTTTTTCTTCTTTTAAAAAAAACCCAGTTCTATTGCAGGCAGATGCTACTCCTCACATAAAGGATGATGAAAACATTATAGGTCAACTGTGGTACCCTGTCTGACAACATGTCATATGTTGTAATTCAAGTCATTGTTAAAATACCAGACCAATATTCTATCAATCGAGAGATGCTGCTGAGCCTCCTTGATAGTTTGGGCCATTCTGTACTTGTTGATTTCCTTACACTTGTTGGTATGCTCAATTAGTCATGAGCTATTAACAAAGCATCCAAATCAATTACCCACTTGCCTTTCGGAAGTTGCTGTTCTCCTCTGGGAGGTGCATCAGTCATGCCTTGCCTGCAGAGTCATCCCAGGCAGCTCCTGCAAATCTGGGTGGCCATGGCTCTTTCAAAACAGCACAACACAGCTCCTACATTTGGATAACCTAAGTCTACTATAACAAGGCTTCCAGCAATGGCTAATCCTATCAAAATGGACTCCTTTTAGAAAAACAATAAAAGCAAGTGCCCACTAACGACAGTGATATGTCACGCATGGAATGCAGGGAAGACAGAAATCAGTGTGCAATGAAAATTCCTTTGCGGCGACCGACATCCCTTTCACCTGGCCCTAAAACAACAAAACTGTTTTCGGATTCATCCCTGTTTAGATACTCCTTAGCTACGAAAATAAAAAGCCAGATGTGCTGGCAGGGGCCTCATGTGGCTACATGTAGGCTACTTGTATGTGCCGACGAAAGGCAACCTTGTCGACAGCCATTGCTTTGCAAACTGACTTTCCCTTTCAGACAGTGTACAAAGAAAAGTTTAACCCTTCAGTCGCAGCTAAATGTACAAACATCACTGACAGTCTGAGAGCGAAACTATATATATACGTATATACATATATTCGTAACATAGTTTGGTATTTTTAAAGATAACATGTCTAGACAAGTAGATTAAACAGATTAGTCATTGTTATAATCTGATGACTTTAAATAAGTCAAATAGAAAAAGTGTTACGCAGACAGATTAAAACACAGCCCTACATTTCAGTTTAACCCCTAAGCAGCTTCTAAGTTGCTTGAAGTTTAAACGTTGTCCTGTGTGGGTCAGCTCAAAAGCACTGCCCCCACCCCCATTCTTAGCCCAACTCCCACACACAGGCAGGAACAAAAAGACCCACCTCAGTGTGGCCCTATCAATGTCACCGCTTTGTGCAGCAGTCTTTCAGTGTACATGAAGTGTCTTTAGCCACAATGAGATCAATAGCACGGCCAACTGTGCAGCGGCCAGAGGCAGTAGCAGCAGCACGGAGGAGCTGCAAGGCTGAGAAGATAAAGCTGATCAGACAAGACTCATTGTCAGATCTGTATCTTTGATCTGCTTGTGTGCACTTTGCTTTTTAGTGAAGTTTTCAGTCAGGTTCCTCTTTTGCACTTTCTGTGCTGGAAAGGGAATACTGCAGACGAAGTGCAATATTGATGCAGCATTTCTCCATTTAGTTATAAATGTCCCTGAGGACCTTTCAAAGTTTTCTGTTTACTCTGCTGAGCCAGATCTTTCCGGACTGTGACCTCAGTCAGCCTATAGGTACACTGGCTTGGACAGGTCAGTTCCATTGATTTCCCATTCCCTCTTGGCACGATAAAGACTGTCAACGAACCACTGAGATGTGTCCTTGACTAAAGAGTAACCCAAGCTGTTATATCACGTCTACTTGGGCGCTGTTAACTCAGCAACAGCTTGTTCGTGGTGCAATGATCTTATGAAGAAAAAAAGCTGATTTAACTGGCCATTTTCTGTCTCTTTTTTTTCTGTTACTTTGATCGTCTTCTGTAATTGTGTAAACTGTAGGTGAATATATCATTAGGAATAAATGGAGACCACCATGTTAGACCTTAGAGGTTTTTCCTCTTTTTCCCATCAGAAAAAGCTCAAGCCTAATTTGCCATCATCAGCTTCTTTTGTTCAAACAGGGGCTGGTATTTGAGAATAATCCTCCTTCCATAGATGAAATAGTGTCTCGACAGGCAGCGGCAAGACTCTGTCAAAACCTTTTCCAGGGGAGAATCTTTGTGAGATCTGCAATGTTCAAGGCAAAAAAATGTCTTGTTAATGACAAAATAAGTGATGTAAACTTGCCACCTGGCTTTGGATACAGGAAATGTGCAATGAAAACTAAATTAAACAGTAGGATGTTTACTATAATGCAAAATTCTTTACACTTCTCTGGAAATCTATTCATAGATCATAAAAGTCATAAATATTTCTACTTGTTTTAAACCAAATTTGATCTAATTTAGAAACGTAGGATGAATTGACCCAAAATGAACATAAAACGGAAGCCTTTGCTTTATATTCAGCCTCTAGTTATCCTTCCAAAAATGCCACGTATAATGTCATGCAATATCTGACAAAATGACCTTAATTTAAAGGGCTGCCATTGATGTCAACACCTGGTAAATACCAAGTTGCAAATGTGCATTGATTGTTTAGATGCTCCAGGTGACCCCCATGCCAGCAGAGAGAACTTTTGTTTACCTCTCAAATTTCACAGAATGTTGAAGCGGCACTAAAAAAATTATTGACTTATTGCTAATGTGTCAGTGCTAAAAGACAAATTGGAGCATAAAGATTAGATGTCAAACTACTGTACAGTAAACAGTGAAAATGTACAATGAGGGATGCACTTCATACATAATGTGTGATGTTTCTGTAATTTGTAAAATACATTAATATAGCATGACATATGGTTCAAATGTATAAATAAGTATTTAACAGTCAGGAATCCTCGCTATTCTTCTAGCTGTCTCAGCAGCAGCATAGACTGCTAGTGTGTACGGTGCGGTTCAATGAGGAAATGAGATGCAAATTACTCAATACATTTAGGGCATAATACAAGAACGTTATTCAGTGTTTTGATCTAGACTCTCTCTTTGTTAGTTAAAATGTGCAAACTATTCAAAAGATTTCTATTGTCCTTAAGCGATGTAAGAGAGTGGAGAAAATATTTGGAATGCATTGAGTTCTGAAAGCCACCTGTCATGGCTGACATTAAAAAATGGCCTAATAGACTTTAGCATTGATGGTAAAGAGAACAAAAAGAAGCGTCTCTCTGTTGTGCACTGCCTGCCTACTGCAACTAAAAATGAATCCATTTACTTCAGGCTGTTTACTTTGTACTTTTGGCTGTAAAGGCGAAGAAAATAACAAAACTCAATTCACGAGGTGCAGGAGCCAAGGCCTCAGCTTCTCTTTCATGGGCCACGTTTTTTCAGCTTTTAAAAAACTCACACGCCAAGCGCCCTGGCAGCCAATGCTGACAAGATGCAGGGGTGAGAGAAAAGACGAAGCGGTGAGACAAAACCAAACACAAAAACAGTAACATCTGCAGCCGCTTCCAGCCAGACAGTTTGATGTGAATAACTCAACACTTTGTGCCCTGACCTTGGCGAACAAAGCTGGGGGTGGGGGGGTGGGGAGATGCCTCAGGAGTGGAGTGCGATGCCCTGGGAGGCGAGTGTCCAGTGAGCACTCCCGGTTGTTTCACTGAGCTGGAGTTATTATTCCCCTCGGCGGGGCAAAGAGGTGCCATCGGGGCACCCAGGCACTACATGCCACATGGACTGTCATAGCTGCAGCACAAAGATGGCTGCTTGACAAATGAAGCAGAGCGGTGCAGGAATAACTTGTCATTTTCAGAGTGGTTCAATACCGGGATCCCCATGCCATATGAATGCAGATCAGGGTCAGGCAAATAACCATAGAAGTGTCTTTTAAAGAGACTGGTAAATGTGGAGATAAATCAGAGCAAAGGGGAGTAGATGAATATTTATCATCCTGCCAGAAGATGCTAATATATATACAGATTTATTTCACCTCAGTCCAAAGTTAGAAAAGGCAAATTCCTCCCCATCAAATCAAAGAGAAACACAACAAAGCCACTGTGTACTTCAAGACTTAAATCTTACAAGTTCCTAATCCTTCTGAAGTCCACACGGGACCTTTGGTCTCCATGGCAACGACAGAGCATTCAACCAAGTGATTGCCTCCAATGAATTTCAGATAAGACAAAATGGAAGTGAATTGATGTGATTTTAATGCAGAAGTGAGCGGTGGAGGGGAGGTCCACTCGGTTCATATTTGAATAAAGCAAACAGAGCAGACAAAAGGCTGACAGCCGTAAATGACATTGTCAGTACAAAAATTATCAGCCAGTTTACAATCTGTTTGCTCATGTAGAACAAACAGAATGTGTGTGGCATCCCGGGCTTTGTGAACGGCAGGGCCGGCAGCCGGCAGCGAGAGAAAAGCAGATATCAGCTCCCCCTGCAGCCCTGCAACAATTAGATAGCAATTTGACAGGCACACTCAAAATGTGAGTTTGTTGTTCTCTTCCAAGGGCACCCCATCTTTTTTTTTAAATCAAAAAGGAAATACATAATTGAAGCATTGATGAAAAACGACAAATTGTGTGACCCATGGCCAGCGGACATGCAGGGTGGGATATCATAGTCATACTGAGACACACATTCCAAACATGGGACCCTCAGTTACCTAGCAAGGACTCAAATCAAGGTCTCTTTTTCTGCTTTGCCCTCCTTTGGTGGTAGGGAAACAACAGGGAGATCTTCCTTAAAGACAGCCCTGTTCATTCCCTGGTGCCTTTTGTTGCATTTTGTCACTTGTTTTGTTTTGAGCTTGTTAACTTCTCTATGGCCACATGGACAAGCAGCAGCTGGTGAGCTTGCGGTGGGCTGCAAGACATCAATTTTATCCCCCGGACAAGGAGGGAAAACAGGCCAGACTTGCTTTTGAAAGCACCTTGACCTTCTTACTGTAATGCTGTCCGTCCAGACTACCAAGCAGCCAGGAGGTGCCAAAGGACCCTGAGCTATATCACTTCTCTTTGGTGAGGTAGCACATTTCCACCTGAATTGCATTTTATGAGAAATACAATTTTAAAATGTTTTAGTACAAAATTTTCAAAAATACAAAATGAAATCTAAAACCTAGTTTATTGACCAAGTTTGCAAAGTTAAACTGAAAGCTTAGAAGTGTTCACATGATGAAAATAATGCAAAGGAAAGGGAAATTAAAACTGCAGCACAATCCTGGCTGCAAAGGTGCAAATTCAACGGTAGCAAACAAAGCAGCTATGGAAGAGATTCAGCAGAACTGAAAAAAAAGTTTAATCTTTTCTTCCTGGCTAGAAAGACCAGTTTGAAGAGGCTGTGGCCTTGTGAGTCACAGCTTGCCTGACAGATCTGAAAGCAGCAAAGTCAGCTGATTGTTCTTGATACTGTGTCAAACTTCTGATCACAGAAAACCAGCATGTCACAGAGTTACTTGATATTCATCCCAAGATTCTCCTCGCTGTTCTGTGAAGCCCTGCTCTGTTCTCTGGCGGTGGAGATGCCGTTTAGTCTTATTAAAAGTTGTTTGATTAGCCGGCCCTGGAATGGAGGCTATGGAAAGGTCTGGCAGCAGCAGATAAAAGGGGAATGATAAATAGGCGAAAAGCCAGCCGATTGCCAGTCAACCACTAGAGCATCAAAACACATCCATTTCTCTGCAAAGTTGATCCAATTATTGTCAACCACTCACAGATAGCTACTATGCTTTACTCCTTTCATTCCAGGCTAAATTGCTCTTCCCCTCTTTTGCCGATACGGCAATCGGTCATAAAGGGCCAGCCATCATTAGTGCTGTTTGAATTGGAACCCTGTAGTGTTTGGTTAAGAGGGTAAATGCAAATTTGATGAAAGAATAAGGCTGCATTTACATATCAGCCTCAGCTCACATGGGGAGGGTAAACATTCTGTTTATCTCAAGTGTCATTTTATGATTTCAGTTGAATTTAAAGCCGACCTTGGACCAGTCGGAGCAAAAGACCAAGAAAATTTACTGTTGATCAAATAGAATTTATTCAAGTAGAACTTGTCAACAAATATGAGAAGAATATCAGGATGTTTCTTGTAGAAATGAGATGACACATTCAAAAGGTCCCTCTATTTTTTATTTTGCTTTAGATGATTTAAAAGGGTCATTTTCTTAGGTATAGTATACATTTCCAAGCCTCAAAATAATTTTCAAAAAGAGCCCAAAAGTAATCACCTCCATTCCATAAGACTAAATGAAAGAAATAACACAACTATAACATGATTACGTAGAGCCTCTTGAAAACATAATACAGTTTTAAAAAATTCATTTTGCTTTCCATTTGCATACAGCAAATAATAACTGCTGCACCCAGGCTTTAAATACAACCTTGAAAAGTGTAATTATAGCAAAGACAATATGTAAAATCAAAGAAAACAGGGCAATTGTAGGAAAAATTAGGAAGCTAATATAAAGTTGAAAACGGATTTTACTGAAGACATACATGCATAGTTTACAATGATCTTTTGTCATTGTATTCATGTGTAAAGCAATGCTTTCATTATCTTTTTGATTTTCTGAATTCTGCAAATTTATATCCAGTAATTCAAAAGGAAGTCTGATAAAACGTTAGCATAAAAAATAAAATACATGCTCCAATTAGAAGGCATATATTCCACAGAAACAGTATTTCATTTCTGCATAGCCTCAGAGCTGAGTGGGCTGTTAAAAATAAGGCAAAACACTGCCATCTATGGCTACATTCCTAGGACTGCTGAGGTCTTGTGCAGCCAGCACAAAGACAGGCAAGAATTCCAAGAAAAAATAGTGTATGGTTTTATATTTATATAAAAAATACTAATACAATATAAATGTAATAAAAAAATAGCAGACACATGCCTGTCAATTCTCAATGTAGAAAAGTAAAGAAGTGTTCTGGAACAGGGTTAACACCAAAGTTTCGAGCAGTGCTCATGATGCTGACACGTTTTTGGCTTCCGAAAATGACAGATTAAACTGAAACCTAGATTTTCATCCAAATGGGCATCTGGTGGCCATATCCTTTAAGCAACACAATTCTGCACAAATCAGGGGTTCTGTCAGAGCTTTTCCTACCACCTGCTGTGTATATTCCCCTCAAAACGATTGAGCCTGCCTTTATTGTCTCATCATAATTTTATCTTTACAGTTTATTGGCCAAAATGCAACACACATTGCACATTTGTACCAAAATGGGCAGCAAAAAACATACTGCTAGCATCATATACTGCATGCTGGTATAAGTTATGATAGATACTTTATATCAAATACATTTTATTGGCAATAAAATGACATATCAGGACTTAATTTTGACTGTGATTCAAAAGCGCATTAAGGCACAATAATGAAGTGCATATAGCTGCCAGACTGGGGTAGCAGGTTGGCGATGAAGCATAGAAGAAAGCCAGATGTCAGGGCTTCTATAGCTTAGGCCTTGACCAGGCCTACGTCTGCAGCGGCCCTTTATGTGGCTCTCTGTGTGATGCACTGGTCCCCTATGGGAGCCCCAAGGCTTTAGTGGTGATGAGACGCGATCTGTCCCGTCTGTCACCTCTCTCCAAGTTATTCATACACCATCCATACAGTCGGTCCTCCAAGGCCTCTAATCCCCATCTCCCGAGGTGGAGTACAGACAGGGGAGCAGACAAGCAGGCAGGTTGCAAGTCTGTTCATAGGATGTTTAACACGCTGAGCATGACTGAGCATTTCATATTTACAACATTACAGCAATCGTATCAGCACAAGGCTGCAAAACAGGGTGCAAGAGGGAAATCTGGTTCTCACTATCATGTGCAAATGCATAAGTTTAAAGATACAGGAAGAGCTGCATGCTAATTTCTTTACAGCCTTTACGGACACTATAAAACATGTTAGGACTGGGACAGTACTCCATATTTTGACTTTGCAGCCAAATTTTCATTCACTTGAAAATATTTTCATGATGTTTCAGCCACATTTCAACAGTTAGCCCGGGAAAAAGTTTTATTTTTTCAAAATGCTAAAGAAAACTGATCACTACTGTTTACAAATTCATATTCAATTCAAACAAACAATTCAGAAAGACTTAATGTAATGCATTGTTTAATCAAAGACTAAGAAATGAGGAAATGGATTACTCTTACGGAGTCTTTGCTTTGCAAATTCACCAAAAGTTTGACTGTATGCCAAAGTTATCAAAGTAAAGTAGAGCTGTGACTGACAGCTGAAAGTGGTTTCTCTTTGCTCTTATGTGTGTGTGAGTCAGGTAGAAAAAGAGAGCAAGACAAGCCGTATATAAAGAAGTTCAGCAAATCTCACTACGTGGTGCTTGTTTTTACCTCCCTCCTTCCTGGAAATACCATCAATTTACTGAGGACAACTTGACCACTCCCTTCAAGGATCAACACAAAAAGACTGACCTGGGACAGAAACACAGGTTTCACCTCAGAGCCCATTAATCATGTGTCATGGTTGTGTGTGGATGAGGTCAGATCCTGGCATGCTGTGTTGCAACTGCGAGGTCACGTACAGGGCACTGGGCAAAACCCACAATATCTTAATAGTGCAGAAGTTAAAGAAAGAAGTTTGGATTGTGTTGCTGCTTTCCTGTGGAATGTATGATCAGGAATGTTTGTCAAACTCAAATAGTATTGTTTTTCCTGTAGGGATTAACCTGTTTAATGCAGAGAGCAATCAGACATCGGAGGTATAGCTTGTCACTGCACATGAGCATGGGTGAACGTGCTGTTGTGTGCGTGCATGAGCACGCGTGAGACAAAGACCACCTGTGCAGTAGAAGCAGCTAGTGAATTTGTAGCCAGAGTGCGCTCTGTCAATTTGACATTGATTTGTCACTCAGCAGAGTCGGGCTCCGGCTGAGTCACTTAAGAGGCCACACCTGCTTTTCCTCAATCTTTTTCTCTGCCTTTCCCTTTTTCTTCTCCTTCTACACAAGGTGTATCCAAAAGTTCATCTGCAGGCCAGCACCGTTGACACACATACCTGATTGCATGTGGCTAACATCCATATATTTCAGAAACTTGTGCTAAGCAGCAGAAAGAAAAACTCAATCTAGAGTGTAAACTCTTTACTACCAAAGTTTGGTGTACATAATTTCTTTGTGAAATTACAAAAAATATATTACTGCTGCAAAGCTTGGTAAATTATGAGATACTTTTTTTAGGAAATACCAAAACAATTACACTGCACATGGGACCATCTGGTAAGCTTAACATCTTTATTGTCCCTAAATCGTGGGAGGTTGCGTGTTCCATAGAGGGTTTTTATTTTCAGTGCACACCTATCAATGTAATGCACGCCTGGGTCTGAAATGAGAGGACCATAGCAAAGGTATTAGTAAAAGCCACATCTGAGCGGGACCACAGGGAGGCAGGTGGCAGACAGAAGCATGCTCTACCAGTAAGCTGAATGGATAGTGCAGACAAAAAAAACATCACAGATGCGCGCAGCATCCAAAAAGCCTGTTTATTGTATGCAACCAGATGATGAAAAGGTGCCAGTGACACAATAACTCAAAGGCAATGGTAGATAACAAACTACATAACATGTTACTTGATATCAAATTAGTAAAAAACAAATCAAACATAGTCAAAATATCTGCTCATATATGAGATGCAAGGGTTCGTTTGTATTTGGTTTGGTTTGATACAAAACACAATAGTGAAAATATACAAATAGCTGCTCATTCATATTTCAAGCATGCAATTGCAGTTGAAGTAACAGTACAAATATATAAGTCTTCCAGAAAAAACAAAGCAAACGTTTGAAATTTTTTTACTGAAGTGCGTTTTGATGTAGTAACAACAGGTTCATTCATGAAGGCTTAAAGGGTGTGGAGCACAACACGAGGCCAACCACATCAAACACCTGATTAATTGATGATGTGATGCGAGAGGGGCTGCAACATGAATTATTAGGGAGAGTCTAGTGCTTCTGAATTCTTCCTGAACCCTCTTTCATCACACTGCTGCAACAAACCTAATTCCAGTTCAGGGAGTAACACAGACAAATAGCGCTTTACTTCTCTTAGTAACAAAGCACATCTATCTGTACCAGAGTTTTGACAGACACAACCTGTGCTGATGGGATTCAGAGGAAATCTCTAACTCTTTGCTGAAAACTTCCAGGGGAAAGTGAGATTTTTTTAAATCTTATGCAGTTTTTCTATGTGTGTCTCTAAAACCCCATAATTTGGTCGAATGGGGTTAAAAAGTAAAAAATAGAAAAAAGAACTAATAGGATAATCCCAAGAGCTTGAACCTAAGCAACTGGACTTCTTTTTGTCTCTTGAAAATGTTTCACCTCTCATCCAAAAGGCTACTATAGTAAACTGACTGGTGAGGAGTTCCAGGCTCATAAGGTGTTGTTTGGCCTTTTGTAGTTTTCAAGAGACAAAAAGAAGTCCATTTGACTTTGATTCAAGCTCTTAGGATCACCATGACCTGGATGACCTGGAACACAAACTATTAGCACGTATAAACCAAAAAGATGAACAATGTGCACACCTGAAAATCTTTTTCGTGGATGGAAACTTTACAACAGAGGGTGAGTTTTTCCAGCTGCGGAGACAAACATGACGGAGGGTATTCATTGCACTGAACAGCTAATTGATAGGGTGGCTCAGACAATAGACGGGTGCCACCCGGTCACATTCCTCACATGCCAGTCAGTCTGTCAGTGACCCTGAAACAGAGCCCACTTTCCCAATTAGGGTCATTAGTGTGAGCCACTAAGTGCCCCAGTCACACATGGCTGCAAACCAGGCCCACTTTGGCTCTGTGGAAAGACCCCAAGCTAAACAGCAGAAAAAGGGCCATCTCAGTGTTTTCACCAAGTGTTGCCTGAGATGTCCATCAAGACATGTGGGGGTTGTTCAGTGGAAATGCAATGGATTTGTTCCTCTTTTCAAGGGAGATAGACCAAGTTTTGAGCTACTCAGTGAAACCCTTAACTCTTATCTTGAAAAGGAAGAAAAATGATTAATTAAGAAATTGCATGAAAATAAATTGTTGTTGGCAGTTAGAGAGCTGCTCTGTCTTGTCTTACAGGCTCAGACTGACAGTTGTGGCAGTTGCTAAATTGCTGAATGATGTAGAAAACAGCAGACCACAAGATTCACCACGCTATGGTGTGTTTTCAGGGACCCATGAAACACCTCTTAACTGCCGTTCCCTGTCCGATCATCTGCATGAGATTGTAGACCTATTATCATTCTTATGGCATATGGAAATAGATACTGATTCCGTGAACAATATTTTCCTATTCCTCACAATAGTCTTGCAAAGGATGGAATGAAGTTAAATCCGGGATTTAAAAAGAAAGAGAAGCATTTGAATCTGCGGTCACATCTTTTTTTGAAACGTGTCTGAAAAATATTTTTGACGTTAACGTGTAGCAGATGTTGTTGCTCATTTGACTGCTTATTTGGTTAAACACTTAAAAAGTTGCATCGAAACATCCGTTTATGGATATGAGGAGAAGGATGTTGATGGGCCAGCATCATCAGATGCAACTGACTGTTGTAATACAGCTGGGATGCCTTTTGTTCAACCTCATGACAACCACAGTGCACTCTTTAAAAGACCCTTAGAAAATTAATATTGGATGGGAGATTGTAATATACCAAAATAGAGTATATTTAAATGAATCTGTTGCATCAACTTTTCTTTTGTCGATGCTACCTGGACACTGATGCTACTGTGTGAAAACTTCAGTTTAAACTTCTGTAACACTGACTTGCAACCTAATTTATTTGAATCAGCAGAAATTCTTAAGGTAATATAAATCCTGTTTCCTTGTGCTAGGTGGAAGTTAAAGCTTGATTTGAGTTTGTATCTCAGTAATTTCAAGGATTTGTAGCTGCACCTGCATTTACTTGAACCATTAACAGACAGGGTGCTTTAGCTTCAAATAAGGTATGCTGAGAGATTTGGAAGGTGACAGAACACTAAAATAATCACTCATCAACTCTCACATTCAACAAACAATAATGCAAAATGACAACGAGAATTCAGCTGAACAGGAGATTAATGCTGGAGGTAGATTCCACTATGCAGCTGGGAGCTGTGCAGATTCATCAGGTGAGACTGAGATAGCAAGTCGGGCCAGCTAGCGAGGTGCTGAAAGGTGCTGGAGCTCATGGAGGAAAAAAATGGCACCTCCCTGTGTGCTGTATAAACACTTAATGTTTCTTAATACCACAAGTGTCAAGAAGGGAATTAGGTCGGCAGCTTGTAATCTTCAATGAAAATTGAGAAGATGGGAAAAATGCAGAGGGCATGTTCACACCAGACAACAGTGTGGAGAAATACTGTCACGAATGAGACAACATTTACATTTGTCATGACTAGCTAATGTACACTTCAGTACTTAAATGTGTTAAGAGACAATATTAGTACTACATTTATTGATAGAAAGCCGTAATCCTATACAAATGTCAATAAATTCTCTAATAACACAAGTCAGATGGTACAGAGTGAGTGTACTCAGTGCCTTTAGGATGTTTGTTTGATGAGTTGTCTGGCTTGCAGTGTTTGAAGCCACTCACCTCACTCTCTGTCATAAAGAGGCTGTTTGCACAGAGATCCTCAAACTTACCACACATCATACTGAAAAGCAGAGCACTCCAAAAGCTGGCTGTTGATCTGTTGATCTGAGTGGCATGTTGGTAAATCAAAGCAAAAATAAATCAGCCAGTCCTGTTTGTACAACCACCAAGCCAAAGCAACCTTTGCGGGACAGCAAGCGTTTGTGCACAACTCCTGCTGTGATACTTTACAGATCATCTTGCAAAAAGCAAGCCATATCTGTTTTATGCAAATGATCTTTGTTCACACACTACACATCATTCACACTATCTACTTTTTAATTCATTTAAGGTTTCATAGGTTCTGGATTCAAATGGCAACTGTAAAATGTTCATCTTCATTGAAAAAGTGTCACAAACACTGATACTGGTGAAAATAATAATGATACTAAAAACTACTCTTATTGGGATTAACACTGCCCTCAAGTGGACAACAGGTGACATACTCAGGCTAAAATTTGTTAGAAGGTCATATGTTTTTGCAAATATAAAAAAAATAAATGAACAAAAAAGAAGCATCATTTACCAAACCAAATTAAAATTTTCTAAACCACACACAGACATGGACACACACATTGGACTAAACCAACAAGGCCATAATCATGCAAACACTGCAGTTTATTATTACTAAAGCCATAGCCAGCGCTTGCCAGGCTATAACTACATACAATCCCTCTTATTGTCTTATCATTGTTCCGACAGGTGGTCTTACCTGCCTGTGGCTGGGAAGCAGGCAGATATGAAGGGGATGTGTGGGGCAATAAAGCCATAACTAGCTGGTTGTATGGGGAGGACGTTACATACACAGCACCACCTGCTAGATGCGAGGACTCTTTATCACCAGCTGGCCAGTGTTTTATAGCACTTGTTTTACAGTGGCTGTGATTAGCAGAAAAGGTCATGAGGAAAATGGAGAAGCAGACTCATCTTCTGAATGTGCAATACAGAGTTCATATCAGTTAAAACAAGCTTTACCTTCTGATAATATCACATTCTAATTCTCTGTCTCAGTGCTTCATCCAGTGGGCTCATGACACAAACCATATCATACCCAATTCTGTAGCACCACCATGTGTTTGATGTAGGGAATTGCAAATTGCTGCAAAACTTGGAAACACATTTTTCTGGGTTTTAGAGATATTTAGCTCCATGATTGTTTCTAAAATCCCCCTGTGTATTTTTAACAATAAGGATTTAGAAGAAAATGTTTCTGTTGTGCACATAAGCTAAAATCTCATTTGCATTATACAAATAACTATCTTCCCATCTTTGTTCAAAATGGAACAGAGGATCATAAAACTCTTCCAAATCCACTTTGTTGCCAAAATTAAACTACTTACTGATAAAATCTCTACATTATTGTCCTAGCATGAAAGATATACTTTTATTTAAACAGAGTCAGAAATACAGCTGCTAAAATCTTCTAACGTTTTAGCAGCTTTGGTTCTTCAGATATGTGTTCTCGATTTGTCTATTTGCCCTCATCCCAGGTTGATTGTCTCCTGCTTAAGATTAGCCCATCAAAACTGAACAGTCATGAATTTTAAATGTTTTTTATCAATACAAAATGATAACTTCTACAAAAATGGTCTTGGATTTAAATAGTTATTTGGATGCAAATGTGCATTTAAGTTTACTGACACCAAAGCTGAAGAAACATTGATTTCACTGGTTTGTGTTACAGAGCTAATCGTGGGTAACATATATCTTCAAGCTGTGCAGGTTTGATCAGGAACTCTTTCTTCATGTGTAAAATTCTAAATCCTAAGTTGACAACAAAGAGTTATATCTTTCTTTTAAACGCTAGCTTAAATAGTTTATATAAATACACACACAAACACATAGAAGCAAGTCCATTATAGTAGTTTAGAATAATGACCTTGTGGGGGACTTTTTTGAAGAATGATATTCCCTTTTGTCATGAAACATCAGATCAGTTTCAGGATCTCATTGTGTCAGCTGACTTGCTCTAACACTGTCATTTGAATAGAACAGAAACCGAATAGCAAAAAAAAAAAATGCTATTAGCAACTGTTGGTTTGACCACAGAGACAATTTATGTAAAGTTTTCTGCCCCCAAAAGACTACCATTGGGAAAATATCTCATCATACAAAGCACACCCAAATTTGGTTCCAACCAAGAGCGATTATATTATGTAGATGTCATGATGTAAATAATTACATGTAAATTTTGTTTCACTGAAGACTAAAGGTCTGCAGCTGAACTCCAAGCTGGGTGCAGTGTTTTTTTCAGCTTGTTCTGTTAGCTTCAAGCTCTCATCCAACTCTTCCTTTTAAAAGTAATGACATGTTTTGTCACCTCCATCTTCAGTATTGGTTTTTTTCCCACTAAGTGTTTTTCATTATTACATTTTGGTAAACTTTTGTGAGGAAACTTAGTTGTAATTGTCAGTAAAAAACTACAAAAAAGTATGCATGATGCCTATACATTTAGTCAAATGACTCCCACACAGAAATATGATTTTAAGCTATTCTAAGAGCTGATTGAACAGACTGGGTTGCACCATGCTGCAACATGTGACTCCAATCTACCAAAGCTGTCAGTCATTTGCCACAGAAAGACTATTTGGTTGAAGCCAACTTAACATTTATATCTCAAACTTGAATCTGTATTCTTATCATCCATACTGTTTAACGACTAAAATGTTGTGCAACTAAACAAAAACCTTAATACTGGGGACAGTTGCAGCGTGTTAACGATTTAATTTAAAAAAAGGGCTTATTTTTATCTGAACAAATATAATTGCTAATTGATTGTTTTACCATGAAATTTAAATACAGTATTTCATCAAATGAAAGTTTGTATAGCTTCAGAACATGAGTCAGTATGTGCAGATGTTGGAAAAATGCTGTTTAACATTTTTTAACTACAGCTGCTTTGAAATATTTTCTAACACTGAACATTAGCGTTAGGTTTTCTGAAAGGTGTACTAACCTCACTTGGTCTTCTAAAATTGTCACTTCTGTTTATCATAAGCATTAAAATAGATCAATACCTGATTAAAAATCTTAAGATATGATGTTCTGTAGATTGTTCTGACCACACAATTTGAGGAAGCTTGCATTAATAAGATGCAGCTGTCTTTATTCCATCAGCCATAACAGCTGGATGCACTTACCTCAACACATGCTGGCCATGCCTCTCAGAAGCCAACAAAAAATATAATCAAAGTTTTGATAAGTCCATGCAGCAAAAACAAAGCTTGTGAACAAGTATTTTCATACCCGGAAAACAGCGTCATTAAAATGTGTAGTTTTCTGGCATGATGTTTTTAGCAATAGGATGTAAATAATGTAAAACATTGTACTTTAAGTCAAGCTCTGTGACAAACACATTAAAAGTATTCATACAAGTAAATCTGTATCTGACAGCAGGTGTAGAATACCTTTGCTTCAGTCAAAGTCCTTTTGACACAATTGCAGACATCCAGTGAAGTTGCTTTTGTTTGTGTAGGTGAGGCTGCTTTTCTATATGACAGCCTATTACTCAGTAAACTTCAAAGTAGCAACTGAGATACCAGCTGTTGGTTAGATACTTATGATCGTTTAAAGCACCTTCATGTTCAAAGGATATATATTCAGTGTTCCTGTTGAATGAAAAGAATTCCCCAGTTGCTTCTTTGATTATCTTTGGTTGGTCAAAACAAAGAATTTAATGTTTTCTTCAATTTATTTACATTTTCAAAACACATTCTACACAAGAAGCGTGTAGGTATAAGTGTGAGTTTAATCATTTTATTTGGAGCATGTTTGAATTATGAAGCAGTATGAAGCAATTAAAAAGCACCTTCATTTATTTGCCTTTATTTTTTCCAACAACTATGCTCTGCTAATAGCTTTAGATCATGGCTAAGCCTTCCTGCAAATGGCTCCTAATCCAGTGGGCCTGCGTTTGGTTACCTGAGGGAAATACTATCCAAGCTCTCTCTGCAACCCCCACTGAAAGCCTCCAGATTAGTCCAATATATATTAATCCCTCCATTTATCTTTGTCAACTAAAGGCCAAAAATAATTTGAGAGTGAGTAAATAGAAGCGGGTGCAATAAGAGAGGCATGCTTCAGACAGAAGGCAGGTGCTTGTCACCCTGCACAACTCATCAATGGGATTGGCTCCCTAATGAGCCTCTCTGTATGGTAAATATGGCTCTGCTCATTTTGCTCATCAACATTTTATGTGGTGGGTGATTATCCTTTTCAAGCAAACATGGGATGTTTCAGAGTTTCTAAAATGGAAAAATAGTCATCAAAAGCACATGATCTCTCACAGCTAGAATGTTTGCTTTGGAAATGAAAGGAATGAAGAACTTTTGCAAACGATGATATCAAGAGTAAGATCCAAACCTGTTCTTCAAAATAACAGAAGGAAGAAGTTAATATTCGGACTAAATAAAACATCCTCACACGTTTTTTATTAACTTAACCTTTACTTTTCTGAAAAATTCTTCGCATGTGCTTGTACACACACACAGCAGCTGAACCCAGCAGGACATGTCCAAAGTTTGACATTTACTGTCAGGTGGGCGACTAATAAATACAAGAGTAGAGTAAATCACAGAGAGAATTTGTCTGATGTTTTGCCAAAAGGTCCAAATATGATTTCAACGTGATTTCAGGAGGTTATTAGCTTCAAATATATTTTTAAAAGAAGCTGTAAACTTCAGACATAGGCGCTGCAGTCATCAGGGTATTTCTTTACAAGAGATTTTTTGGGGACGACTCAGCAGAAATGAAAGTCTCTCTAAATCTACATCAGGGATGTCCCTTTATTTGAACTCATTACAAGTGGCATGCCTACACAACACACCCACTGAGACACTGGTGCAACCCCATGGTTTCTGTGACATGGTGCAGATATACCATCAAAGGTTGGGATACCCATGTAAAAGACCTCATGAGGATCAAGAATGCTACTAGACTGCTTTAAACATTTCACTGGCTTCAGATTTGCACAGTAATCTTAGCTGAAAAACTGGAAATAATTTCTTGCTCAACGGACTGATGTAATTTAAGCGCATGATAGATATGTAAAGAACTGCCTGTACTTTACATTGTGAGATTCTTCTGTTTTTCCTAAATGTATGTGTGAATGATTTGTACTGAATTCCTGTAAAGAAGCAGGAAAATGTACAAAGTATATATTCACTGGTGACTTTATTAAGTCCACCTTACTTGTACAAAATTGGATCCCCTTTCGCCCTCAGAGCTGCACTAATTCTTTGTGGCATAGAATCCACAAGGTGTGGGAAGCATTCCTCAGAGATTTTGGTCCTTACTGACATGATAGCATAATGCAATTGTTGCAGATTTGTTGACTGCACATCCATGATGAAAATCTCCCATTCCACCACATTGCAATGGTGCTCTATGGAATTGAGATCTGGTAACTGAGGAGTCCATTGGAGTACAGGGAACTCATTGTCATGTTCAAGAAACCAGTTTGAGATGATCTGAGCTTTGTGACATGATGCATTATCCTGCTGGAAGAGTACACTGTGGTCATAAATGGTTAGCCATGGTCAGCAACATACTCAGTTTAAATGATACTGAGTTGGTACTATGGGGACAAAGTTTCCCAAGAAAATATTTGCCACGCCATTGCACCACTACCAGCAGCCTGAACTGTCGATATATGGCAGGATGGATCCATGCTTTGATGTTGTTTCCACCCAGCTCTGACCCTACCATGTTGCAGCTGAAATGGAGACACTTCAGAACAGGCAATGTTTTTTCCAATCTTCTATTGTTCAGTTTTGGTTTTACTGTTAAAATATGCCCTTAAACTGATTTACAAATACAGTGATAAATCATTGTTACAAAGTATATCACCATCCATATAGTTGCAATAATTTTGAAAAATAAAATATGTTAATTTTGTCCAATTGCATAGAACTTGTGATGTCAGAGAAAACGTTTATTTTCATATTTTTCTCATTCTTATTGAAAAACATTGTACATTTTTTTGTGGGGATCTGTACAAAAAGTGTTTTTTAATTCTTACAATATTATGTAATGGGTGAAACAGTAAGGGTTTTCTGCAATCTGGGATATCTGGAACATACAAATCTACTATTTTGGAAGTTAAAGAGACACTATTCAACTTTTACTATTTTCTCAGTGATGCGCCCCCTATCGACAGCTAATTCGGCATCCATCTTCCATTCTACCTGTACTGTGAGCTCTCTCCAGACTGTAGAAAACAGTTTTTTCTTGAATCTTGTCTTATCGCTTGCTCTTCTTTGGCTTTACTAAGGTTCTTCTCTTCCTCCAATAATGTATTCTAGCGTTTTTTTGCTGAATCAGCCGGTGTACGTTCAAAACGGCCGGTTTGTTCACTTTCAGTGGAGTAACGAATAGGAATAATAATGTACAAAGCTACAAATAATTTACAACTTGACCACATACATGACTTTTCTAATGGTGAAGGGGGATATGATATCCGCAGGAAATTAGATAAGAAGATTTTAAGAGTGGCAAAGGGCAAATTTATTTATAGAGGACTCGAGCAGCAGAGTTCTGAATAAGCTGCAGTTGTCTAATCAATTTTTTTGGTAGACCTGTAAAGACACTGTTACAATAATCAAGCCGACAAAAGATAAAAGCATGGACTAGTTTTTCCAGGTCCTGCTGGGACATCAGATCTTTTAACCTTGATATATTCTTAAGGT
>JBBBVU010000021.1:7317465-7345193 GCA_037177055.1 Atherinosoma microstoma | reverse complement strand
CAGCTCAGGCTCCTTCCCCGCCAGAGAGGTGACGTTCCACGTCCCTAGAGCCAGCTTCTGCAGCCGTGGATCGGACCGCCAGGGTCCCCGCCTTTGGCTGCCGCCCAGCTCACTACGCACCCGACCCCTACGGCCCCTCCCGTGGGTGGTGGGTCCACAGGAGGGGGACCCGTCAGTGGTTTGCTTGCTGGGCTCCGTAGTAAACAATCGATGATGCTCAGCACTCGTGAACCCTTGGGAACAAGCATTGCGCGTTCCTCTGCTCCGAGGCGTGGCTTTGGGGGAAAACTGAGAGCTTTGGACTTTTGAATTGTGTATTTTCAAAATGTTGCTTGCTTGGACCATTTTTCCAAGATCTCTTACCCTACCTTTAATCTGCTCATTGTCAAATCTTTAACAGTTTTCTTTTTTGAAAATTTCTATTAACTTTTCTTTCTTTGCTTCTTTCCCAACTTTTTTCATCGTGTTGGAATCAAATTTTAGATTTGTTTAGATTTCCTTAATACTATAAAGTGGCCAAGTTAACACATTGAAAATTATTTCCTTTGTACTTGGGTCTGCTAAAGAAAGTTTTGAATGAACCAGTGAATTACAAAATTACATTTTTGTTGCATTTTAAGAAGCTCGCCAACATTTCTCAAAGTAAGGCTTGTAACAGCACACCATTCACATCACTTGAAGATTGTGTAAAGTGAGCTCAGGGATGATTTTGACCATAGTCAACAATGAATTAAATCATGCAGTATCTTTTCTTTCCCTTCATCTTTGCATCATGTTGAAGCAACTAAGATGGAAGATGTGGGGCAGTATTATGATATGGAAAATAAAGAAACAAAGGAGACTCGGATGCTATACATTTGTGCACATCATCATTTTTCTTCTATTTTTAGCTTACACTTAAGAAAATAGTTAAATTTAGATTAGTATTTTTAGATATATCCTGTTTTTACATGAATTTTTTTAGGAATATTAATGTAACTAGTGGGCACTGTCAACCAACACAAAGGTTTCTGTGGAGTTTACATGCTCTCCCTGTGTTAGCATGAGTTCTCTCTGGATATAGACTGGCAACCTGTCCAGAGTGTACCTTACCTCTCACTCAGTGTTAAGTTTGGCAACCCTGAATAGGATAAAGCAGAGTATAGAAAATTAATTTATTTACAATATATAATAGTAACAGTCTCATGGGACATATTTCAGCATTGACTAATTTTACTTCATTGCTTACAGTGCTTGTTTTTTACACTTGCATGCTTATAAAGAGCTAACTTTTCAGTGTACTTTTATTTACAAGAGAATACTGTACTTTTATGGTGTGGTATTAGCTCTTTCCCTTGAGTAAAGGAAATTAATCCTTCTTGCACCACTGCAGGCGACTAATGTAAATGAAAAGACTTAGAAACCACTGTATATAACCACATGCTATAAATTAACATGTTTATATAGACCTATTGAGGTCCAGATTTTATAACAAACCAAATATTATGATTTAACTTTAGAAACTGACTTTTATAGAAACACTGTTAAGCTATTTTTTTCTTTAAAAAAATACTATAACTGAGAGGAAACTGAAAGATTGCTGCAGCCCAGCATGGCTCAGAGTAACTGTAGCTCAGGAAGTATCATCTTGAAATCAGAAGATTACTGGCTTAAATATCCTCAGTCTATATATTTAAGTGTAATTAGACAAGATATTGAGCCCACATAACCCCTTAATGTCCCTTTTTATAAAGCCATTTCTCACTTGTAATTCACTTTGGATTAAAGCATCTGCTAAATGAGTGTAATGGATGGAAACATAACAGAACTGTTTTATGTTGCTGAACAAATATTATTTAAATTAATCATGATTATTGAAAGATGATCAACATCTCGTAACCAAACTGATCTACTTTCCCAAAAACATGATGGTGAAATGTATTCTAGTGTGGGTGTGTTACAAGCAGCCAGTCTCCAGGAAAATGCACACCCATGTTACTTTTCTGAATACCAGAAATACAGGCAGTGTACATTCTGTCCTTAGATCTTTTCATCTTTTAAACACATGCACATAGTGTCTAAAACCCTAAGTATCGAACAACAGATTTTTTTTTTCTTGTAGTGCCATGCCAACTATTTCCCCTGAGCCCTAACCATATACTTTATTTCCTGAACTTAACCTGATTTTCTAAAGTTTAGTCAAGCAGCTTTATGGAAAAGAAGAGAAAACATAAATAAATAAATAAGATTGAAAACACTACTGTGACAATCCTTACCAGAGGATTAAACATGCATATCCATGGTAAAACGACAATGATAAATTTCTACTGGAGTTAAAGTCCTAGTAAGGACCTCAAATTAATTTGTTCTTTGTCCCAAAAGCAAAAAGGTAATGCAAAATACATGCAAATATTTAGATGAGGCAGGTAGAAATTTTGTGCATGCATTAGAATAATAATAAACATCAAGAACATGTATATTTGGTTCACAATAAAATAAACCGGTAACCCTTCAACTGTGCTGCCAAGAAGCTGTCCAAGGTTTTGAGCTGATTTTATCCGAAATGATCAAGATTCAGAAAAATGTTTTCAAAAGATAAATGAATTGGTAGACATGGGATAAGATTAATGCAATAGAGGACTTTTCTTTTTCCAGTTATTCCTTTTTGGCAAGGAAAAGTCTAATTTTTATTTATTTTCTGATCCAAGATTTCTAAGCTGCCATCTGCCAGTGGGCAACGCTTAGCTGGATTATTTACCCAAAGAAAATATGGCGGTGAAAAATTCATGTCTGCGTGTCAGTCTGACCCTTGGTCATCTCCTGTCTATCCCACCTCCGGGATGAGAAAAGCCCCTCAGTGCTGATGAGTGATGAATGCTGGAGAGGAGGTAGGCCAGACGGTCGTCTCTATACGGCCTTTGACATCCTCCTTTGCTCTCCCCTTTTTCACCCCATCAGAACAAGCTGCAGACAATCAAACATGTATAACCTTGTAATGTGCATCTTTGGGGCTGAGCTTATTGTTTGGTTCAGAAACCATTTTTTTTAAAAGATCTTTTTATCAACACAATACGATGAACCATTTTTTTTTATGCAATGTTTATATTGATACACTGTCTAATGGTTAAGTTTGATCAATTCAAGATTTAATTTTGGGGGTTGTGACACTGAAGACGAAGCATTTCACTAATAAACAAACAGCCTCTATGCGCATCCATTGCTCTTTACTTGGTGAAGACTGGAGGCATGCTTTGAGCCTTGGGACTTCCATCAAGCAATAAGTGTCAAGTTCACGAGGAAGTCAAATATTCAGTGTGAGGAGTGAAAAGTGGCTCTTTCCATCTTTTTGGCTGAAGGGGGCGTTTCAGCCTGGTATCAAGGCAACTAAAGCCCACATGATGTGCTATGTGTATTTTAAATGAAAGCAGTGTTTCCCTAATGTGAAATCTCTGTTAAACACTTGTCTAAAAAGTCATAAATAATACACAGGACTGTTGCTTTTATTAGGAGTGCACAAGCTTCCAAATCTAAACTGAAAAAAGCCTTGTTTTATACAAGAATTCAATAAATCCAAATCTAAATTCCAAATTTATTAAAGCATGTTTGAAAACAAAATTGGTTGACCAAAGTGCTTTACATGAAAAATATTTTTCATATTTTTCATGAGCAGTATGACAAATCATGACATGCAAAGACCTTGTTAATCACAAAATATATTTCTTTCTTTTATTTGAGAGAAATGCATGTTCACACAAACAGTTCCTGCCTTCCAGTTCTAGAGTAACACTTAAAATCCTTTGGGAAGGAAATCAGCCACCACTTTGTAAAGAAGACTTACTGAGTGATCCATTTTAACCTCCCACAGATGAGAAAGTTAATAGGTTATATCCTTGTCCTCAGCTGGGATTGCCATTTCCTCTCCTACTGACCTGTACATCAGATGGTTGACTCTTGCAGGAATCAAGGTGAAGAAGAACAAACATGAAAACTGGAATCTGGAGGACTGAGCCGTGTCTGAGGTCTTGGGCTTAAAAAAGGGTTTTGGGACTGGGGCTCTAGCCGATCTTTGCTGTCCGCCAGACTGTGAGGAAAGATTGGAAAAGTCATCAGCCAGCCAGGGCCTTGCTTAAAACACGGGTGGCCACCCCACAAAGTCTCCAAACAAATGGATTTACATGATGTGATCGTTATCTGATGCACTGCAAGGGAGGGCGAACGCAACATAAATGGCACTTTCCTGTTGAAAGAGAAATCCTGGATGATGTAAAAGCGCTGTGTTTGAGGGTGGCCAGAGAAAACAGATGAACAGGGCTCTGTTTGTATTCTGCTGCAGGCAGGCAGCTGCAGACCGGGTAGCCTTTCTGTACTCACAAAGTCAGTCATAAAATTTTGTGTGAGGTGAAAGATGGAAGTCGCTGCCTTCTTTATGCTTGCTGACTACAGGGGTCAGTCAGAGTGGTGCAAGGGGAGGATACATCAGTCAAACTAAAATAAGTGAATAAAAATCATGAAACACATTCACTTACTTTAAAATATGTTATCATTCTGTCTTTTGGAGCAAAACAAAAATTATCAATTTAATTATTCATTCTTATGGATAACTTGTCATTAGGATGACTGGAAGATGCACAGCAGCTTGACTATAACCATAATAAATAAAATGTTTAGACCTGGCTCTGGCTCAGTTCAGTTTTATAACTCTTAAAAGATTGACACGATTCCCCAAGCATTGTGGAATTGGCTTTGTCTAACAAATTTTTAGATCATGTGATTTGTAGGCAGGGGTTGCCACAACTTCTGCCCAGCATGCCCAATATTATGTGGTGCAGTGTATTCAAACCGCTGATGTAAACCATTTCCATATGGCACTGTCATTTGAAATGAACGGACCACTAGAGGTCGCAACAGTTTCACCACTGATCACAGTCGGCCAGCAGCAGACAGGTCAGCTCACTGTACTTCCTTTGTTCATGGCATATTCCATCTTTCTCTGTTCATTGTAAAGCATGCATATGTCAGGCTGGAATATACAACAATGGAATGGAGGCTCTTTTTAGTTTGACTATGTATGTCATTTTTCTTTTTACTCTGGGAAGAATCCGTTCTCCTGCATCAACATCTTGTCGTTTCCCCTCCAGCTGAAGCCCCCTATAAAGATATGGCCCACCGGGTGCTCTTTGTGGTTCATGTCCCTGACCGTTGGTCCACAGGTCAGACAACCGGTCCCTCAGGGGGCAGTGTCCTCACCTTTCTCCCTTTAGAACAACAGCAACAGCCGGGTCAGGGCTCTGTTGTTTTTTTTTGTTTTTTTTTGTTTTTTTTTAACATTTCCTCAAGATGGCCACCAGCGGGACCAGCTGCAGGTAGAGGACTAATAACATCTGGTGGAACAGTAACTGTGTGATGTGCATGCTCTAAAACATTTGTAATTGTGATTTCTCCCCTCTTAACATTTAAAAAGGCTTGGCTAAATACACAAATTACAGCCTGCATGGTCAATATAAAAGCTTAATGAGAGGACTTGACAACTGGAGTCAAATTTGTATGTTCTGCTCAGTTACAGGTTGGTTTTTACTGTTTTTATTTTTACATACCACTGTAACTGGACCAGTGTGACTTTCTTTGTCTCAAGTATGCATGCACGCATGCATACACACACATATGCAGACAAAGATAAATATGTTAGCCCTGCTCTCTCTTATTTTTGGAGGCGTAGTAAGGTCTTTTGCCAAATCCAGCTTTAAACTGCCTGGCCTCCAGTCCAAATGGCTCTGTAACAGTTAAGAAACCTCCCGGGCCCACAAAGACAGAAAAGAAACAGAGGAAAAAGTGCAACTGGCAGCCAACCACACATATTCACTGAGCTCATCCCACCAGGCAGCAGTAAATCATTATGAAAGCAAAAGACATTGTGGTCGATGCTATCATCTAAGACCAATAAAGCGCCCATTTGTGCGAACAACCTCCTCACATATAACTGTCACTCTCACTGTCAGCTGACATTTTTCTGAGTGGCTTTTCATAGCATCACAGTGTTTCAGAAACAGGTCAAAGGTACAACAAGATTGGAACAATGCTTGTGTAAAAGACAGAAATTTAAGCTCTGTTGTGTCTTTAATGGTGTAGAGCCGACTGACAAGGATTTGCCTGGAGGATGTCTACAGCGTTCCAAGAAACGGACTGAGACATAATTCACTCTTCCTAATAAATTGCATGCTGGACTTCTAATGGTGGTTGTAATCAGTCTAACTGTTTGTCAAAATGAAAATAGTGTGTTCCTTGTTGGTGGAACACAAATGTGAATTTCAAAGACCTCCTGTAAGAGGCCAATTGGCTTGCTCTTTTCCGTGCTCCTGGGATATTATTCCCCCTTGAAAGGTTTGATGTCCAAACAGCCCAAATAAACAAAAAGAGGATATGATTAAGGGGCTCTGGTATGTAATACACAGGAGACTTTGTTGTTGTTCATTTGTTTAAATTCAGTTCACAGAGATTTAGCGCTCTGGCTTTAGTGCTGTAGTTTGAAAAGGGTTACCTCCAGCTTCATCTGAACATGTGGTACCTTCCAGTGTTACACTCTTCCCAATGTCCAGCATTAAAGGGAAGAAAACCAAGGGTATGATTCTGTGACAAGAGCGTCTGTAGGCACCTCATTCCCCCTGGGCCTTGCTTTGCCCTCGGCTCAAAAGGGGCGTAAGCGGTTTGTCTTTGGCTTAAAATACGTCGGGTTCTGCCAAGTTCAACCCAGCCTACAGACACTGACTACTATTAGCTGGCTTCCTGAGCAAAACATAAAGGGCAGAGTGTGTCTGTGTGTGTATGGGAGGGGGTTCACAGAGGGGTTGGCGGGATCGTCCTATGCACCTCAAGCTCCTGCCCTGTGATCTGGAGGCAAGCTGAGATAGCAAAGCCTTGTCGTTAGACCACAGTTTACTCTGCGAGTGAGGAAAGGGGACGTGGCCATGCAACAGTATTTACTTCATCACTGACTTTATGTGGGTGGTCCCCCCCTCCTTGCTGGAATACAATGGCTGCACCAGACACTGCACACTCACATACTGTCCTGCCTCATTGGAAAAGCCATAAAACACGAGTCATCAGGGCTCCCAGGCTGTGCATGATATATTTTTTCTGTTTCCTCACAGGTTACCTTACATTTATTAGTTTTTTGCCAGAAGAACTGAAAGAATCTTCTTCTTTTTTCTTTTCTTTTTGACAGAAATGTTTCCTCTACAAGACAATTTGATTTTAAAAACTGAGTTCATTATTATAACTTGCTATTAACCACTTCATTGTTTTTCTTCTGTTTTTTTAAATGAAAAGTGTCTTGGTCCTGATGTTTTGACAACACCAATGGGACATTTTTAGCAGCAAGCTTGTCATTAGTCCACTTAGCTTCTGTAAACTTGAAAGATATGGATGATGCCAACAAAGTGTATCCTGTGTGATTTTGATGTGTAGAATCAGCTTTGGCGAGCG
Source organism: Atherinosoma microstoma (assembly GCA_037177055.1). Taxonomy (NCBI): domain Eukaryota; kingdom Metazoa; phylum Chordata; class Actinopteri; order Atheriniformes; family Atherinidae; genus Atherinosoma; species Atherinosoma microstoma. The sequence continues at coordinate 7,337,735 of JBBBVU010000021.1, read as the reverse complement.
GTACATGTATGACCCCTGCTACATGACCTGCAGCACTGGAAATGAAGCAGACCAACTTTGTAATTTCTCTAAACTGACATCTGACCAGAGAGGAAATCTAGTCCAGTCTGGCTTAAATTATTTCACTTCCATTTTTCATGCCTCACTGGAGATGGGAAGCAGCAGTATAAACCAAGGACAAATGATTAAAGTGTTTACTCATACATATTAAACGTATCCAAATGAAGCTGTCATTTGTACATTAGATCAGCATTAAAATAAGTCTTTGTAACTGATTTTGCTGTTGATAAATCCTTTAAAAACCTCCTTCAGTACTAAACTTTCACAGGCTACTTCCCCATTTTCTTTTGAATTTTTTTTTCTTTCTATCAGCACAGGCATACGAGTCAAACATACAAACACACGCACACACAGGCACAGTAATGGAGATGTAACTGGAAGAGTTCTAGCAGCATATGGATGCCATTTGCAAGCTGCACTGAGAATGTATAGGTCAGTCTTACCCTTTGGTATCTCTTTATCCATCTGTTTTCACATTACTTGCAAATTATAGTGTCCTCCAGACCCAAATGAACATAAATCAGGCCAGTGAAAGAGCAGAAGTTTTCCCATCTGTCATAAAACAATGATTTAAAGTACGGGTTGTCAAAATATGGCGCTGTGAATTCGCCCCGCTCCCCAGCAGTAGGAACACAAAGCACCATCTCATCGGAGTAATTTATGGCCTCTGAGGGAACACAGGGTGATTAGGGCTTAGGCCACCAACAGCCAGAAAAACAGTAGGAGCTCCAATAAGGATGGCTGGAAAACCTAGACCAAATTTATCAAACAATTCAGTGAAATCTATTTCTGTTTGGAGTGGAGAGCGAGATATATAGCCTGTTTAGTATATTGGTACGTCTCTGGAACATTTGGTCACACTGCATTTGTGAGTTTTGGAGATTCAACATTAAATAGTCGTAGCCGAAGACATTTGATGTATTGGTCAGCTGAGGTGCCAGAGGCCAAATCAAATATACAACGGGACATTCTTGGACTTTAAACAACATGTTCGTGTAAATGATGTCACCGCGTCTCTATAAAATTGTTTCTTTTCTGAAGGTGGAGTTTTAGGGTGAAAGCAGCTGTGTTCAACAGTGGCTCTGGGTGTTTGGCATACAAATGGATGGGTTTAAAAAAATGTTCCTCTTGACCACCTTTTACCTTGAATGGCCTTTTTTAATGACTGAAAGATATATAAATTATATAGTGACTAAACTGCTCAGAAGACATGGCTTCCTGTATAGTCAGTTCATATATTCTGATGACCTCATTACCCCAATAAGCAAGAGGAAATGCAAGAATAAGGAACTTGGAATAACCCTGTTACTTATAGAGGGGAGGCTCCTAATTAATATTTTTGCTTATTGAAAAATGAATGTGTCTATAAATTGACGCATGTTTCCTGTGAACCAGAAATGGTTAATATAATTATAATAAAGAAATAATTTCACAAAGATTCTCAATATGTTTCAGAATCAGCTTTTCTCTTTCTTTGGCAACTTGCATTACAATGAGACTTTGCATCAATTTCTAAAGTTCTTGTTCATCCGTCTCAAAGGAAAAACTAGATCATTTGGGATGATGCATTTTGTCTAAATCAATTCATCTTAACTTGCTTGTTTCTCCAACGGAAATCTTCTACTATGACTGGTCAGATATTTGGTTTTCATCTATTTTTACAACTGCACTTTTGGGTCCCTGGCCAGTCATTGGCTCTGTGTGGAAGAAGTCATGCATCCGGCCCCCACACAGCGTACAACCTTCAGGACTTCTCCATGTGGACCTACAGGTGTTTTGCCAGTGCAGCCTCATTCTGAAGTGAAATTGTTGTTATGATCAAATACAGTACAATGTATTCTGGATGTGCACAAGAAACGAAATGAATCAAAAGATTCTAGCAAAGGCATCTATGTAAACCATGATTGCAATAAATAAATAAATAAAATCAAAATCTTTCATATGAATTAGTGGACTAATATTTTTTTCTCCTTGAAGTAGATTAATGTGAATCTCTTACATAGTCAATATACTCTGCAAGGCCCTCACACAAATCAGATAATTCTCCACAAAGCTTATTTGAGATAATTATGTCGCTTTTTTGCAAACTTCTGAACCAAGCATCAGTTCTCTGGAGGATTTTCTGTATGTCAACTACCTAAAGGGTTTTTGCATCACCTCAGGCGGTTCATCCTGGGATCCAAAAGCTGTTCTGGCCAAATAGTTACTTATTTCTCAGGGGAGTTCCCAAACCCCTCACTGGGGCTCTTAAACCTCTGAAGTGGAGCGAAGTTCAGGGGCCTTTCGAGCTATGGCCACACAGACCCTGATATCTGTTTAAACAGCAGGTAGTCCCCAACTCTCCTCTGTTTGTGTCCGCAGCTTCCTCCTCCAGTTAGGGGGGATTTTCCCATACAGTCCATCATTCCGAAGGGGCCTTGAAATATGTTCTTTTTTTCAGGATGGAGCTTGATGGAAAGAAAAACAAAATTTTCAATGAATACAAAGATTTAACTTTTATTTATTCTTTTTAGTTATTATCATTTTTTTAGATGAACCCTTGACAGACTAGTCATGCCTAATTAGTTAAAGCAGGAATTCCAGTTTTAAGTCTATGAATTTACAGTAAATACATGCTGTCATACTGATATTCTAAAGTAAATTGACATTTGAATGTATATGCTGCATGACAAAGTTAGGAAAAATTACAAAGAGAGAGAGAGAAAGAGAAGTTTCAACATGTCTAGGAGAGACTGTGTATGCTGTGCAGCTCAACAGGTCTCTTCCATGAAGGTGGCCTCAGCTGGGCTTCTATTGCATCCCATGTCAACACCACTGACAGCAAAAAGCACTTAGGGACCAACAGATCACTTTACCATTCCTCCAGCAGGAAGGGAAGCCTCGAGGTGGGCGGTGAAGGGCTGAGAAAGGGAGACTGCAGGACTGCAACTGCACGCTTAAATAGACACTGGCCAGTAGGTGGGAGTATTGGTGCTGGTTTGTAACTATCTGGAAGAACTAAAATGTATATAAGAAGGTGCAGCTAAATTCATTTTCAGAAGAATATGGATGTTTTTCTTTGCTGCTTCTCAAAATTCAGCCCATGCAAGTTTGAGCTTACCTTCCAATCTTCGGTCCTAAGGGAGTATAATTGCAAACATGAGAGATAATTCTGGGGCACAAGTGGAAGACGTTGCTTAATATTATTGGTTAAACTGTTTGAACATAAATACAAATGTATCAGTTAAAGTATTAAAGTGGGCATTTTAAAAGTGTGACTGTGGGGATTCCCTGTAATGGAACAGTTAATAGACCAGTGAATTAGTCAAGAAGAGAATTATGGAGATGGAGAAAGTCCAATGATTGAAAACCTTTTTTTCTTTATCTAAAAGGTAAATAAAAGCCATGATACTTTAATTTAACTCTTGCAAACAAATTATTTCGCAAAATTATAAACAATGAAATTATGAGCATTATTCCTATGTTTGACCACATATTATTATTTTCATAAGGGGGAAATGGGTAAATGAAATGAAACCAAAATAAGAATTTTCTTGGATGACTTTTAATCCTCCAGTGGCACTAGATTTATTTTATGTTTGCTTCTAATGAGTGGGGTCACTGTCAGTTGATCTTATTGAGCTGAATAATTCATCCAGCAGCAGACCAAAGTATATGGCTCACAACCCTGCACTCATTAGCTTTGTGGGTTACCATGGCTGTGCATAATTCCAGCATTATATATTCATAACTGAACAACATAAACATTAAAAATACACATATTAATCACTCCCATCATTATGTTTGTACAAATGATACATAATCAAATTCTCCTATATAATTGTTTTTTATTTTTATCAAACCATCACTGAATAACTAACAGAAAGTATTCAACTGCATGTAAACTCATGCAGTACAGTATTTGAGCTTATCTGTAGAGATTGTTGCCATGTTGCCTATGAGATTTTGCAGCCAGGTGAGGCCAGGCGCCAGTCGAAGTGACACAGTCTCACCTTCACTAAGCCTGACTATGAGGATGTCTTTTAACGTGGGGAAATGTGGCCATTCATGGCCAGTCAAGCGTTTCAATGAACCACATTAGCTGTTGCACCACTGTTTTTCAAAAGGCAACTCCGAACTTGCTTTGATGGCAGGAAAGCTGGCCCACGTCTCACTTTGTCATTCTGATGAGTCTGTCTTCATTTTGATCTGCTGAGTCTTGTAACCTTTATGATACTGAAAGTTAAACCAGGCAGGATGTGGTTAGTGCTTAAACTGGCTTTCTCTTTTAATTGAATTTTTGGCCTTTTAAGCTGATAAGTTTAAATTGTAAATAAGATATATAAAGTGATATTGTTTGGATTTCTGTTTGTAGGGCATGCCAGTGCATGTGCTTATGTCCTTTTATCAAAATTAATATCCCACAAAAAGGATGTTGGCCATTTCTCATGTCCTCCATCACTCATTCACTGAAAGCCATTTGTAAGTCACACTTTGGCTTTGAAGGGAGTCGGGTACTCACCAGAGAAGAATTCCCTCTGAGGGTAAAATCCTCTGGATGAGACCTGTGATTATATCTATATTAATGGCTCTGTAAGTCTCCAAAGATGTTTTGTGCGCTGAATGCATAGTATTTATCACAAAGACGAGGATCATCTTAAAATGATTAGGGTGCAGAAATATCAGTTTCTTTTTGAGAGCTTGTGCTGTGCCTTTGGTCTTGTTGTGCAGACCCTGCTGCCAGATGCAATAAATTATTAGCCTAAATCAGAACCGAATGCCAGCTTTACAGCAAGACAGCAATTCATGTTGAGGGAAAGAAATCTTATGTTTGAAGCAAATCAGCCTTGTGTCAGGGTCTATCCCTGCAAAGTCCAAGGCTATTATTTACTATTATACATCTCACATGGATTTGGGCGGTCCCTGAGAGAACATTGCATCATCAAGCTTTATGAGGAATCAAATGAATGAGTATATTTTGTTTCATACCCATCAAAAACACAAAATTGGCATGGCCAAGCAGCAAAAAAAAAAAAAAAAAGATAAATACATATTTTATATACAAATACATAGAATCTTCCAATGGTTTCATCTGTAAGAAAATATGTTTTCTTTTAAAAAAAACATGTAAAATTAGATGGCATGTGGCATTTTAATATGAAGAACACATAAACAATTCATAACAGAATATCAAGAAATTAAGAAAAATCAAGGTAGAAATTAAAATGTATATTTACAAAGATTAGAAACTACTTTAGCCTTGCAAGCTTCTCCTGAATTCCAATAAGTTATGAAATAATAATACAAAAAAAAAAACTCATTCAGCAAACTAATCGACATTTCCCTTGTTATATTTATAGTATTTGGAATTGAAATGAACTATTATTGACAAAATGTCTTCTAATGTGCTGTAAAAGTCATGTCATTCATCTGGGTTTTGTGAACCTTATCTAAAGCACTGTATCATTCTTGATATATCTACAAAGCAGTTATTACCTCAGTTTTTGTTAATGCTACAGTAGCACTTTGACTGATTTCCTTTAAGGATTTATTGAAAATCTGAGTTTAAATTCTTAAAGCTTGATTGTTTTCATCTTTTTTGAGTTGTAATGTTTTAAAACCAGGTAGATGATGTAGATGCTTGAAAGGAACTTAACTCAGAATATTTTAAATAAAACCTCTATACTTAGTGTACTGAAAAACATCAACTTTTTTCTACAGTGAACAAAAGCTGTTGTAGTATTTGTGTTTATTTATTTTTGTATTCTAACCATAGAATGAAACTCAAACATTGAGAAGTGATCCTAAAATGCAATGGAGACTACACATCCATGTGTCAAAGTGCAATGCATTGCTTCGGTATGAATCTAAATGTGTCATACTGCCGTGCAGCTCTAACACCACACCTCTTCATCATATTAAGTGAAGCAGCTCCTCACAGTTCATTGACAAGATAACAGCCTACCTTGCTTCCCTGGAACTATGAGCACTTGAATAGCAGGCCTATGCAAATTCTACCCAAACTGTATGTCGTCTTTACAGGCAGCGTCCGTGAATAGTCATTTAGTACTTCCTGGATGTACCCATGAGCCCCATGGGAGCTGTCAGAGGTCAGCGAGAAGCAGAAAAGAAATATATGAACAAGCTTTCCAATAAATAAGGCAACTCTGATCAGCATGCTAGCTGTAAAATCAAAACCAGGTGGGTTGTTCGTGTTTAAAACTATCAAATGAACACCAGATCATAATGCTAAGGGTTCTTTTCTTTCTCTCCCTGTGCTACTAAAGACACAGAAGTGATAGGTTACATTCAGCAAACACCACAACTTTATAGTATGGAAAAGGGTATGAGAGAATGGATCAGAGCGAAGGGGAAAGATTTCTGACTGCATAGCTTTGTCTCCTTGCAGTGTCCATTTAGTTTTTCAAGAAAACATTAGATGAAAATGCTCACAGAATGTCAGCTACACCATGCTTATTATTTCCTCCTATACCATATATCATGTTAAGCCTCTGTCCTTCAAGGATTTCCTTGCTTTTTGCAATGTGTGAGTATCACTCCTCCTAATCAGGAAAAATGTGATTTGAATAAGGAGAGGTGAGTGGTTTAAGCGATCATGCATTTGCCATGTAATATGTCCACATTAAGGACAAAAGATTAAGTTACTGTTTTGCAACAAAAACCGTAAACTGAGTTGAGAAAAATTATGTTTTTCAAATGTTTTTGGTTTATAACTGTAATGTAATTTTCCACACTGAAGAGGGACATTTTCAGAAATAAGCCTGAAGACATGAAAACAGTACACACAGCACTTTGCTTTCAGTCAGTCAGGAAGAAACCAAATCTAAATCAAAACTAAATCAGAGTGTAGCAGGAAGTATCTAACTGACATTAGGACACTATAAGATTATTTTATGAGATATATATCTCTGAAAGCTCCTTTTAATAAGACATAAAAGGGATCTAATAACACTTTAAATGTCATTCTTTCATACTGACAGTCAGGATTTTCCCAATTAACTGAGTTAATATTAGGGTTTGAAAGAAAAGTCCACTTGAGGCTAGAGCCACACAAATATACAGTTTAACCTTTTAACAGCCTACTCTACCATTTGGTAGAGCAAAGTTTCAGCAAATATAATGAATTATATTAAATATTTGTAGAGATGAACCTACTTGAGCTATGTCTAGCACTTGGCTTGGGTATTTAATGCCAAAATTGAGAGTTATTTTTGTTAATCAAATTACACTTTCAAATTTTGACCTTTTTAGTATTGTTGCAATATTAATAACTGTCATCTCTAATATTTGAAACAAAAAACAAAACATTGATTCCTCTTATTATTAACCAAAGGGAAAAAAATGCAAAGAAACATTTTTCTGTTGGTTTTTCTTAACTTTAAAGGGTTAAGAAGTTGATATTGCCTGAAGAAGATTAGGAAGTACCAGGGGCTGTATTAACACCCGGAACAAATGTGGAGAGTGAAGCCCTATTTGGTTTTAGTGGTAATAGAAGCACTGAGGATTGTGAACCCCACAAATTTCGAGAAGTTGTCCCAACAGATTCCGGATACATGTGGGAAAGAGTTAGTTCAGACCAACAACAGGGGTTAAATTGACAGCATGTCCTCCAGCAAAAATGATATGTCATTTTTTTTATACCCTTAAATATAACTAATAATGCTGTCCTATTACATTTGGCCCTTACAAGTGGCAGGAGAGAAATACACCTCATTTAAGCACACTGGAGCAACACTGGAGCCGAGATCTTTGTCAAGTTTATTGTGAAGAAGCCACAAAGTCTTCATAAGAAGTAGGGTGGAAGGAGGGGTGGTTAAGTGCTGCACTTGAGGCCAACATATAAGCACAACCCTTCACTGTAACACATGTCTCACTTCCTGGTTGGGTTTTAAAAAAAAAAAAGATTATTATAAAATGATCATGGTATGACCAAAATAAATTGAATTTACAAGTGACCATCACCTCCATTGAAGCCATTTTACTAGTTGCCCTGACTGCATGTAAACATGATAAATTATGATAAAACTTTGCAATCTTCTGGTTGGCTTTAGGCTGTAACTTTATTTGGTTTGGGTTAAAAATCAAAAGATATGTTTAGAAAAGTTAAAATGCATTAAGATACAAGTACAGTAATAATTTTTTTCTGCCTGCATGCATGTTTGCCACATAAGCACGTTTTGGAGAGGAGGACTGTTTCCTTGGATAATGGACCTCTAGCTATGTGACAAGAACAAATCAATAAATTACTTAACTTTGTATAAAATTAATAAACGGTTATTAATTGAATCATGTTGACTTTCTTCTGAACGTTTTATGATGCGTGACCAGCTAGTGGTTAATGCTACTGTATCTGCAATAATAATGTTCATGTTTAGCCAGGATAACAAGCACTGAAAAGATTGCATCCACAATTGGATAATACATTGCTTTACCTTCTCAATACTACACTGCAATGTTTAAAATATAATTCTTAATTCATCTAGCAGATGATACAACTTTATCCTCTAATGCATAAATAGTGTGAGCCATCTTAACAGGGGCTGTTACTGTAACTTAACCTCTGTGTGCATTGCTTTGTAGGAATATGTTTTTATACTCAATTGTGGTTCTGACAGGATGTAGGAAAAATGTCCTGGAGCAAGGGAAAAAAGAGCAATCAAATTAGGATGTAATGACATCATCATCAAAACAGTTTTTAATGGGTATTACCAAGCAGAGCGACACAAAGCATTTGAGCTGAGGATATGAAAGGCCCGAGACAGCATTTTCTCATTTAAAGTAACTTAAGCTAAACTTTCACTTCTGAGTTGTGCTATTGGGTCTTCAAAAATACCTGTTGTGAGAAGTTTGACACGGTCTGTTTGTGGTTAAGTTGGCCATGCGTACCCCTGAGGCAGTTTCATGTATTTCCTTCACACTTCTGTCAAAGCACATAATGAGTGACAGATTATATTCCCAGAGAAAGACTGGAAGTACAACTGCACCACATTTTGTCCAAAGTGTGTCGATATACTTCCCAGTGTTGATAATATCCATCAAGTACAGTTTAACACTCAGATCAAGCAGCTTACAGCTCAGGCTATTGCAGACAGATTATAATAATTGATCAAATTTACCTTTTTGTCTCCCTGAATACAGCTTTTAGTGTTCTGAATTTCATTTCAAAAGACAATCTGTCTCTCAAAAATGATAAAAGTCATCAGTTTAAGACTTATTTTCTTGTTATATCACTACATTTTCTTTTGGATCTTATGCCATGTAATCTAAACCATGACAGTTTCTGTAGCTTTTGATACAGCACTGGCTAAACCAAACAAATCTTGCGCTATTACACTGACTACTATTAAATCTCTGGGCCCACATGTTAGTTCTAAAGTAAACTATCCAAGTAACTGGCTAATTTATGTAAACACAGAGAAAATGGCTGCTAAGCCCAGTAGCAGTGGTAAATCCCAAACTACTGGAGCCTATGATTAAACACACTAAGCTTCAGAAAAACAAACTTTAACTTCTGCTCCCTAATCGCACATTTAATCTAATTTTCTCTTTCCAGATCAGAGTTGGTACAGAATCTTCTAAATGTCCTTAAATGCCCCTTTAACTGCTGTTGTTAACTTGCTGGGTTTCATCTCCAAACATCTTTGCCAGCTACCTATGATCAAGTGTAGATAGGGGCTGAGTGAAGCAACTTGTCTTAACAGAAGAGTTTCTTGTAAATGAGTCAGAAGACATTTAAGTAAATTTTCCCTGAAGGTAGTTCATGCCTCTGATGGTTTTGTCTATTGGTATCTGCTTTCATGCTTAAGAAGATGCAACAACAAATCGTCTAAATGCACGTAAAAAGATTTCAATCAGGCAATAGACACTGAAAAATGTTTTGGCTAAACATGAGAGCATAGTTTGTATAATATAAATCACAAAAAGGAATAATAACTTCAACCAGCCTGTATGTTCAATATCAGTGCTATAATTTCCTGCAGCTGCACACCATCAGAATGATAATTAATCCTAGTGAGATGGATCCACCTCGGCATTTTGTTGATTTAAGATAACAAATTGGTTGCAGTGTTTGTTTGCTCCAGCAATGTCTTACAACTGAAATATCTACCGCCCCAGTCCAGAGTAATCAGGGTGTATTCTGTTTAGCATGCTTGAGTGCTCCTCAAGTCCACTGGGTGGAGGGGAACTACACTGGATGTCAGCCCAGCTGGAAAACTGTCCTGTGAACAGCTCTTGAGCTGTGAAATGGACAGTCTGCACATGATACAGTTAAATGTGGAAGCTCACTTGAATTGATGAGACCCCAAATATTTAACACAACTACTTCAAATTCAAAGGTTTTTAAATATCTGAGCAAAGCGGCAAAGTCTTGTTCCTTTCATATGTTTGTTTACACAGTGATCAATTGGTTGTAAAAGTCGCAGTCAGCTACAAATTATGTGTGAGCACGAGTGCTCACCAAGCCGCACTCACACTCAGCTGGTTTTGATGCAGAGATGGGATCATGGGACGAGACTTGGACGGCTGTAAAAGGGCTGTGGACTCTGGCGGTCTGCTGCAATGCTCTGTGGGTGGGAACACACACCAGTGTCCTCAGCAACCCGAAAGCAGCGCTACAGTTCTGGAATAAGTAGTCTCGACCCCATGGCCTGCGACGTAGTGGGCCAACGGCGCCTGTTGGCTGAGCCCAAAATGCCATTTCTACACCAGATATATTTCTTAGATTTGGTAGTGCAACAACTTCAAAGTCTGACTTGATTGTTTTTGATTGTATGATTATTCAATGTTGCCGTCTTTTTCTTTATTTCTGGGGGGAAAAGATATTATCATTCAACCACACTTATTTAATTGCAGCAATTGGAGCCACTCTAATTGGGCCTTGCCTTTCATCTGTAATGGTAATGATTATGAGATTGTGCCTGTGCTGAGCAGTCTAGTCTGATGAGCAAGAGAGGCATGATATGACTGCTTGAGCTGAGATTTTGTATGTTTTTTTGAATATTATATTTTACCCTCCCACGTGGTAATATCATTCTTGATTTTATGTGATATAATTCATTTATTTTCTATGGTTTTGTTCACAGATCAAACAACTCCTACGTGCACTCACATTGTTCTTCATCTTAATGTTTGCAACTGATTTGATCTTTGTAATGGAGGTCTTGAATAAGTAAACAGTGAATGCCTGTTCAAAATGTCAGTGTGTTTTGTCAGAGCTACGCAGACATTTAAAGAGCATCTTATCATGTTGATTTAAGCAATTAAACATGAAGTTGCCCTCTACAAGCTCCGACTGACTGTATCATCTTAATTTTTATCTACAGAACCTCAAAGCATTTTCTGCGACTCGATAAAGGGAACTTATCAAAGTCATTACGTGGTTAAATGTCTGGCTATTTAAAGGAAAAGTTTGAATTTGAGGAGATGTTTGGCACAGTACAATGTGTTTAGGTATATAGTGGTTTGCAAATGCTTTCAGGCTGCATGTATGTTAAACAAAGTAATTAATCCTTAAACGATACCTTACTCCAAACCTTTTGTGACCAGCATGCTTCGATGAAAGGATAATAAACAGGCTGTTCTTTGACCCAGGAAATTGTTAGTAGGGCCTGAAAAGATGTTAAATAGACAGATTTTTAAAAAAAAAATCTTTTTTGACACATGGTTTTAAGAGTTCATATGAGTAAAACTATTACTGTAATGGAGATGATTCTGGATTTGTTTTTATGGGTCTGCGATCAGAAATGATCAGAAATTAGTTCATTTTCAGTTTGATGGTAAAGCCTCAAAAGTTATATTTTGCATTATATTATTCAACATAATGCATTATACTATCATATATAACTGCAATATGTTGCCCTTGTAAGTCAACCACAGCCAGATCATCATCTAGTCAAATGTGACAAAGCTTACAGGGAAAGATGGGCAGCGATCTAGACTCTACCCATGCCAGTATAGGAGCTGTTTTGACAAGGATTATCACTTTCATCGCTAGGTAATTTATATCAACCCTCAGCTTCTGCAGACCTCATATCTCTCCTAAAGCACTGTGCTTACAAATATGAGAGCAATGCTGGTAGCTTGGTTTCTCACCTTCTGCTCAAGTAGAAGGGTAGGGGGAAACAAAACATTCAAACATCAGGTTATCTTTGGCCCATATTGCAGGCTGACTCTTGCATAGAAGCCCTGGTTGTGAGTGTCTTAGCAGAACAATCACCTGCATAGTGATGCAAAAGCCAAGGAATTTATCCAGAGTTCTTCATAAATCATGTCTTTATGTTTGAAATAAACTCACGCATCTTCAACGGGTAGCAAAGAGATTCTGGTAATACCTTAGCAAACCTGATCTTGCTTAATTATTTACATAAGAGTCAGTCTGTGACATGTTCCAAAAATATTTGCACTTTTTTCTACCCTTGTTATCTTGACAGTAAAGTACAGGTATCCACAGTAGCAAAGACTATATGACATGCATGGGCAAAGAAATATGACTTATTCTGATCAATTATACTACAGAAAATTTCATTGCATGTTACGTCTTGTATGGGAACAAAAAAAAAAAATTCAGAATTCAGAGTCGATTAAAAAGTCTTGATTGTCAAAACAGAAGATGCTGTGTAGTCACAGGCTTATGCATTGCGTCATAACAGTGGATTAAAACGAACTGTACCTAGACATGGATATAAAGAATGTTTATGAAGTAAAAATACCATTTATTTAGTTTGCGCAAGGTAAGTGTTTTCTTAGTGCAGTGTTGTCATAACATCTGAGATGTGCACTACCACTCCTTTCAGCAATGCTATTATACACAGCAAAGTGCAATTATTCTGGGGTGCAAATTATCTGTAATGCCAAGTAGTTCAGACTATAATGTCATAACATGATGATGTATAATATTAATGATAATGTAAACTGTAAGGTGGCAGTTGGCATAAAATCTTACTCTTAATCTTCATTACAAACTACATTTTTATTTAAAGTTCTGCAGCAATCCCAAAGGTTAATCTATGGATGCAAACTTGGATGCGTATATGATTTCATTAAGAGAAAATACTGACAAAAATTTCTGCTGTGGTTTTGACAGATTCTCTTCAACGTCTCTTTTAACCATTAACATTTGCATGGTGCATAGTACAGTCCAAATCTAGTAACCACAAAATAATGAAATTCAGTCCACTGGAATCCTTGCAGGAATGCATGTTAACATACAATACAAAATAAGACATAAAAGAAACCAGAAAAACCATCCACCAATGCACTACCAGCGTCCTTGTCAGTTTGCCTACTTTGTTGGCATTCAAGGAGTATTTCATCCCAAGCATTATAAAAGGATATCCTATTTACCGGGTCGAATGTTATCAAACAGTATTTGGGGGAAAAAAGGGCGAAAGAGAGAAAGTGAGAGGGAAAAAAACCCCAACATTTTTCTCAATGCTTTTTTGTGAACTTCTGTTCCAAAAAGCCACCCACGCTTAACCATGTCGGGAGAAACCAGTCTCAAACTGGCACCTATTTATGGTCTTTGCTAGAGCCAAAGAAAAATTCCTCCCACAGAGAAAAAAACAAAACAAAAAAAACTAGTGACTGTGTAGCTCATCCATCATTCACAAAGCCTTTAAAACAGGAGCAGCAAGGCTATGATTTGGTGACACACTGCTTTGATTGGTTTCCCTACTTTTGCTTTTGACTTCCCTTTTACATTTTCTTTTCTTCAAGAAAAGGCCTTTAGTTCTGTGGTCCATGAGCATTCTTATTAGCTGAAAAGTCGTAGGCTTTTACCCAACTGAACTACTCCCATGTTCAAGTTTAAGATATTCAAATACCAGCCACATATGAATGCTGATGTTTGTGTCGTGTCGTGTGAACTCCTGACTGGTGTGACAGGCTGAGTTGCTGACATCATGAACTCCACTTAACCTGTACTGCCTTGCTGTTCACAGAAAAAGAAAACAACCATGTGGCTGCTCCCGCCATACCAGCTTTGATGTCAATTAACTAATCTTCTCACAGGTTTAGTCAAGTATGCAAACACTGCCACTCTATCTGTGTGAAAATCAGTCCAATAGTCAAAATGACATCTATTCAGCACGTTAAAAAACCAAAACATAACAGACATGCTGCCCTGTGTCAGGGTAAGTTTTGAATGCCAGTGTGATATCATGTCATTTTTGATCCATTAAGGCAGTCATGGCAGCTATTGTTGAAGCTGTGAACATCTACACAATGAAGATCACAGACTCTGGCAGCTATGTTGTTATTATAGCCATTTATTCAATTGTAATCAAGCCTTTGGTTCTTTGAAAAGAGCTGGGAATCAGTTGCTCATGATTAGGGAAACAAAATGGATACTAATTCCATTTGTTAGAGTCTGGCTTTAACACAACAGCAGATTATATGTGGAAAAACAAAACAACAACCCTGAAAATAAGCATCTGTCCATTTTTGTTACTGTCAAAAAGCTAAGTGTCTGCTATAACTCACCATGCTAAGGAAAAAAATAAATGGACAGTAATTTCTTATGCATATATTGGCATATGGTGTGACGAGCTAGCTTTTAAAGCCCATGTTGAAAGTCTTATAAACCAGCTTTGTCTTAAAACAGGCTCTTTTTCTCCATTTAAGAAAAAGATTGCACAATGATCCTCTGTGTTATGTCATATTGGTGTTATTTAAATACAAGCACCCTTTTCACCTTAAAAAAAAACTAGATTAGACAAGATATAAGTCTTTATAATGGTCTCCTCCATACTAGACAATGAAGAAGCACAATTGCTGTTTTGTTCAAATATATTGTTAGCTAAACGATCTACATGCATTTCTAATCATCTATCATATCACACATTGACAAAGACCATAGCTTTCCAGCTCCAGTGTGCTGGAACTTTTGCACACAGACAAGGGCTGCAGTAAGGGCTCATTCTACTGCTGTACCTGAATTTTCTAAAAATTATGTCGGTCCAGCTGCCCAATGTGATTACTACTGCAGAGAAGGCAGAGACAAAGCCACTACAAGTTATTCCTGTCAAAAATGCTCTGAAAGATAAGGAGCGACAGATGGCGGAGATGTTAGCGATATGGCAACAAAACAAGGTTGAGCAGAGTTGAACCTACAGAGTGTAACTTAAAGTCAATGGTCATGTCTTTGGTATTTTCACTGTGTTTTGGCACACTTTTAAACAATCCATGTCTAAAATATGCACCCGTGTATATAAAGGAACAGAGCATAACGGCAAAAGCAAATTGCCACGAAGTACATTTTACATATGAAATATGGTCGTCGTAAATAAATCTACCCTTTTAACAACAACCACTTCCAAAAGTTATGGTTTGTGTACTTCTAAAAAAACTGCCCGCAAGTGACAGAAGGCAAACTGACCACAAGAAAATGGCAATACAAGGCAGAGGAAGCGGAAGATTTAAAGCCTTGCTCAATTTTAAGAGTGAAAGTTTAGCTTGCTTATATTGGCAACATCCTAAAAAGAAAAAAAAAAATCTCCATGTAGGCATTTTTTCTCATTTACAGAGCACACGAAAAAACAGTTAAAAGAAAAGTTAACAACTTATTGGTCTTGTTTTTCCTATTTCTGCTTTTTCATTAGAGTCAGTCATAGTTATAAACCTAGTTGCATTTCCAAAGTCACTGACGCCTATGTCTTATACAAAGTATCTGGAATCCCTTTATTGTTTAAAGATATTTAAAGATATTAGAATCTAAGCAAAGCTCATGCGATTAAACACTTATTTGTTCTCATATTGGATTGATGAAACAACTACTTAGAGATTAACATTGCTGTTAAAGAAAATATATAAGATATTTGTGACACTGCAGAATAAGTTGTGGAAAAAAATGAGAATAAAATAAATTTACATCACAACTTGAGACAAGTGTCTATGACAAATGTTTTAGGCTGACCTTTAACATGCTGAAATATTATCCCTAAAGCTGAGACAGTATTGTGGGACTGGAGCTTTTTTGGACGGCAACCAGCAGGGTCTCTTTCCTCCAGTTCACAACTTTAACAAGTCTGATTTTGAGTGACCTGGGGAAATGGTTTAATGGCTGTTTCTTGACTACGTTTCAGCATTGTGTCGGTGGGTGGTCTGGCAGGACTGGGCAGGGACGGTACTCTGATGTACAGTGCAGTAAATGGATGTTTCAATAGAACAACAAACACATTACTTTTCACCATCTCAGGGAAGTACCACATTAGGTCACATTGTGTATTTTTACAATGATCCTAAATAATTTGTTTTCTGAAAGTGGGTAGTCCAGCGATTTCCCACAGATAATGGGCTCTCAAAATGTCTGTGAACTTTGAGACACCTGTATTTTACTATATATAGTTCTTTGATTTCTCTTTCCATATCGATAGCTGCCCCCCCCACTGCTTTTGCCAACCTGCAGGATGTTCTCTAAAGATAATGTAATACCTTTTCCCTGGTCTTGTCTTAATAACCATCACAGACTTTTATAGGAGGCCCGGCGCCACATCTCCCTCTCGTCAGCTGTGCGGCTTAAGAAAATTTCCTTCAAGCCCAGTACCCAAGTGTCATTTGTTTCATCTGTAATTAATCAACCATCATTTTGTTATGAGTTTGTTAGGTTTACCTTCCCATCTTTCCCCACAGCTCCTGCTAAGTTTATAGTCAACACAGAGCCGACGCCAGGAGTTTAAGAGTTCGGCATGCTTTTCAAGTTTTTATGCTCTTGTAACACTCTATAAATAGATGACTGAGTAACACAACATGTGATTTTTAGATGTGACAGAGAGAAAACTTTTTCTTTCTTTAACAATTGAATTAATTTGAAAGATGTAGCTGAATGTTAATATGTGGATATATCCTTTCATTGACATAATGAGGCAGTTAAGCAAATTTTTAGAACTTCATTACTGCCCCACAGCACAAATCCATCATTTACGGTAATAGGAAAAATGTCCAAAACTGTTTTTTTTTTTTTAAATCTCCACTGACTGTCTTTGATTTGGTGGTAACAATAGCAGAGCTAAAAGTATGCTAAATTTTTTGTGTTATGTATTAAATCCACCCCTGAAAATCAATTATGGCTCCAACTTTCAGTTTAATGTCAAAACTGCCAACTTTGGCTAAACAAACAATTTCCAATTTAAAGGATAAAATATCCATCTTCGTTTACAATTAGTCATGTGATGCAAGTTTAAGCTCATATATATTCTTTTTAGGTATTGCTTGCCCTGATTACCACCTGAAACTTCCTGAGGATGGAAAAATGTGTCCACTTTCACGTCAGCATCTCAACCAAAGCCATGTTAATTTATTTTTACTTCCCTAATGGAAAAATATTCCCCTTAATTACGGTAAACAGAAAGTTGCTATTTCATATGGAATCATTCATGTTTGATGCCTGACCCTGATAAGACACTTTTGAAGTTCCACTGTATATGTTGTAAATTGTTTCTTTGAGCTTGCTCAAGTACCAAAATCACCCCTGCTTAACCCATGGGACCGGAGAGCAGAATGGGTACCACTCCAGCACTTGGAATCTGGGCCAAGAGTTTCCAAACATCTTTTCCTGGTGCCTAAAATTAGCCGTCTAATGAGGTAGTGGCTTCCTTCTCTCTGAACTAATACCCCATCCCTGTGGGACAGCATGATGTGGACTAACACTCAAGATCAACAGAAAAATCTCACACCAACACTTACAGCTCCAAGACTACATTTCAACATGGAAATAAGGAATTTAACAATCTGAAATGACTCAAAGTTCAAATACTGAGTACTCTTAATGTTGCTTATATTTAAAAGTTTTATAAACTGGTGTAGTTTTTGTCTGTGCTGCTGCATTTAAAGGTTGCAAAAAAACAAAAAACAGAGCAGTCTTCTTTTCTCCTGTGTATAACTTCCCTAAAGGGTTTAATGCGAACTCTGATGGCAGGGGAGAATAGAGAAGACATGCTTAAGTACACTCAACTTCATTATTAAGCCTATAGGTCACATTTAATTGCACTTGCATTAATCTGTTTTATTTCAGCTAATGAGTACGGCCATAAATTTAACTGAAGGTGAGGAATTTTTATGACCTTCAGCAAACTTTTGATCAGGTACTGAAGCTGTTCAGGGGAAAATGAGTTAGAGAATCTTTACTGTGTACAGTACAGTGTCCAATTACACAACCGTCTTATTTCAGCTCTCATTAGGAATTCTCCATCACACACAATGGAAGTCTTTTTTTTTAAAGTGTAGAGGACTGTTTTCTTTGAGGGCCCACTCTAGAATGGACACAAATGCAGACAGACTGTATCTGACATTTCTCAATAATGCAGGATATAACCACCATAATAATAAGACTGAGTTTGCAATGAGTATTGGATTATTTAAAGTTTTTTTTCAAAGTACAGTTTTTCATGTTTATTTTGGTGCAAAGCAATCCAAAATTGCCTTTTGTATACCTTATAAACCATTCATTCATTCATTTTCTGTACCGCTTAGTCCAAATCTCATAAACCATAAAAAATAAATATGTATCATTAGAAGTTAAATGTATTTCTTTGGCCTTTTTGTTTGATTTTGAAATGAAAGACATAAGAAGAAAAGTGTATATATAGTAAGAAAAGAAATCCAACTGTAAAAAGTATTGTTCAATCCACAATTAAATGAACTTTTCTTCTTATTTGAGACTTTATACTAGACAATGGGCATAACTATTCGCTGATGATTAAGTGACAAAAAACTTTCATTAAGTTCTTTATATCTACAGTACTTGTATGTTACACAACTTAGGCTTCTGTATGTGTCTCCAACTTGGTCAAACTATTAAACTTAATCAGCTCCTTAAAACCAGACTTCTTCCAAGTTTTTCAATCAAAATGACTACATATGATGGCATTCACTAAAGAGCCACCTAGCAAATGTTTCCTTTAGCAATTCACCTTTGTAGGAACAACGAAAGAAGATGTTTTTGGTATTTCAGTAAATAATATTGTTGCGTGCAAACACATGACCCATTGACGTGTTTTTTCCCCATGTTTTGCCAAAGTTGAATTGACCACAAACAATTAAATGGAGAAAGAATGGTAGGAGTTGCTGATCATCCATTGCTAGCGACTCTAAGAACATTTTTGGGAAAAAAATAGCTATATGAGATAATCAGAGACGCTGAAGGCTAAAAATAGCATCCATGATAATTGTAAAAGCCATCTCACTGTTTTTCTACCCCCATAGAGGAAATGTTTTCTCACTTTGTGGTTGGGTTTGGATATTCGGTGTTATCATAAAGTGTAACAGAGTTACTAACAGGATGTTTTAGAAAGGCTCATGGCTGAAAGTGCACACCATATGAACCAAATCCTACTCCACCCCATCACCTTTCTCTTTCTGAGAGCTTTGTGGCTTGTTAAATGATCAACTTGACAATGTTCAGATGAGGTGATGTGTCCCTCATGGTGCTTGTTGGGGTGATACATTATAGGACACCATTATGATTCGTATGTTAGGCTATGAAGAATTGACAGATATAACACCTTCAGGCAGAGGAGTCATCCCTCCCATTTCATGAGTCACAAGAACTTACTTTTCTACTGTGGCTTCATCTGAAATTGATCATGGTAAGGCATAAACGTTCAAAGTTAAAAAGAATAAACATCATTAGATCTACATGAAATGCATGGTTAGATCAAAATTTTGCAATTTACACATTTTTATATCTGTGTATCATGGCGGTGTGGTAGTTAGCATTGTTGCCTCAATGCAAAAAGGTTCTTTGTTTTTGGACTTGTTCAATTAGATAAGTCTATAAATTACACATTTCCCTGGGGAACTTGGCTCAAAAACTTTCCACAAAGGGTTCAGTGACCTGTGATTCTTGGTGCAGTCATAGTTTTTGTTCATGACTGCTGTTTTTATGAAAACACTTTTCAATAACATTTGCTTCTATTTTCAGTGCATCATTTTTTTTCTTCACCTAATTTGACTGATAGACTTACAGACACAATTTTTAAAATGGGTTTCCAGTTTTAATGTAATTTATATCATCGTAGCATTAATTCACGTATGTACAGTGCTCCTCAAAAGTTAATGTGTGCTACAGGCCTCTTGGCCCTACTGAAATTATACACCCTTACGATGGCATCCAGTTTTTTCTCTGAGTTTTTTCTCGCCAGGAAAAGTCAGTCCAATGTTGTCTCTTGTTTTATCTCTTTGTCTGTACCTTTCTCTCATTCTTTTCCTCCAGT
>JBBBVU010000021.1:7304517-7317365 GCA_037177055.1 Atherinosoma microstoma | reverse complement strand
GCCAGGAAAAGTCAGTCCAATGTTGTCTCTTGTTTTATCTCTTTGTCTGTACCTTTCTCTCATTCTTTTCCTCCAGTGATATTTTCTTGTGTTTCTTTACTAAACCCGCCATAGTGCCTGTGGCTGATTCAAATGGCAAGTGTGTTGATATCAGTTGCTGGCATATGATGTGGTGCCATAAAGTAAAATTCTGCTGTAAAGTGTTGCTCAGGAATGGAAAAAAAAGTTGGAAAGTGCAGTTTCTCAGCCTTGCGGCACTCCAGAAATGTGCATTATGAATATTAGCGTTCCATCAAAATGAGTCAGAAGCACAGAATTTTAAATAAAGAAATGTGCTGTCTGTGGGACACAGGACTATGCAATTGGACAGGTAATTCCAAAAAAATTTAGCACCTTCACTTGATTTGTTTTGCTTTCACACTATACTTTAATCAATAATGTCATGCTGTTACAACTGTTTGCTGACGATATTCCCCGAAACAACCTGACTAAGATGAAAGAAGAAGAAAATCTGGCTCATCGATTGGCCTGGACCGAAAATGGTTCTTTCACGGCAAGTAAACGATGGAGCAACAATAATTTACACAGACTTGGGGTTTCTGTCTTTACTTTGATCTTCAAACCTAATGCAGTTTTCACCAGAATCTGACAGTATGAGTAGCAGGAGAGGCAGCGAGCTATATGACATGTTGGCTACGACGCTACTTCCTCTTTTTGGTTTACAGGAGGATAGTCTGTCTGCCTTCACATTGCAAGCAAAACTGTACCAGGATTCAGTTCCAAGTAAACCAAGACCTCTGGTTTTCAAGAGGACCAGAGTTCGCTTCTTTAGTTCACATCAGAGTATGAATAAGCATTCACACTGCTCTGAACAAACCGTTCTATCCATAGAAGCCGACCAGGGTTTGTTTAAAGTAGACCAAATGGAGCCAGTGTGAATGCACTATTTGAAAGGTAAAAATAAAAACAACAAAAAAGAGCATTGAAGATTATTGAAAACTGATAAGCAGCTTTTGATATCAGATATCCTCGAGGACATTTCAGCTGAGCAACAGTATAGATCAAACATCCAATAAACCATATCATAAAACACCCAGTCATGCAGCATCTCTCTGTGAACCTTACACTTCCTTCAGTCCATTGACTCCAGGATGCCTTGACAAGCATGTTCTTAAAACAAACACAACAACCTGTACAGGAGTCCAGACCCGGACCAAAAGATTCAGACACTGGGATTGCTTCTGACAGCTGTTTCCTGTTATGTAACTACACACAGCTGCTATTTCTAAGAGAGGGCATCTTGGTGTTGTAGACATTTTTAAGGGTCAGGAGGAAGATAAATAATGCAGCTTTAATGGTGACCAACAATGGACCACCAAGGTTTCCCACCTTAGCACATGCTGTTCTGAATCGCCAAAAATTTTACAGGATGCAGCTCTCTTTCATGAAGCTATTATTCGTGACAGCAACATTATAAAAACAAAATTATTTCTGCTTATTCTTAATTATGATTCCTGTGAAATTTACAGCTTTTCATCCCGTAGTTTTAAAGGAACCATCTCAAAGCATTTTCTGACCAAGCAAATCAACTAAAGACATTTGCTTATTCCCTTGCATTTTAACCCTAATATGAATTTTCATTAGGTGGTGGTGTGCAAGTCGGTGTTGAAAATTATTCATTTGGTTTGTCGATGGTATTTAAAGAAAAAGCAAAGACATTAAGGATATTCTTTTTAAAAATGCTACGAATTCCTTAAGAATAATACAGAGAAAATGTTTTAGTGTCTTTAAAGCTTCAGACACATTAGTTTCCTTGTCTACATTTTGCTCAAGAGAATAGAAGACAAATGAGGGAGTAGTAATGTCTGGGAAAATGGCTGAATATTTGGCTCCCATTCTCTCTGTAAATATTGGTTCAGTTTGTTTGAGGTCCCTCCACAAAATAAACATTTTACATATTGAATAGATTATCATGCCATAACCAACCTGGACACTGTATGATGGCATGTGAACATGTCTTTAACCTCCACGCATGGCCGGCAAAGAAAAAGAGAGGAATGGAAGTCACTTCATGAGGAAGTTTGTGTCCTTTGAAATGCACCATTTGTAATGGTTATCAGATGCAGCTCAGTGAGCATCACAATCCATCCTTCACTAAGGACTTATAAGTGACCCTGTCATTTGTAGCTGGTTCCTGGTTTAAAATACTCTTAAGGTCCTAGATCTAAGAATCATTGATTGCTATCCTGTAATGTCTCTTCTCACAGGTTTTTATTACAAAATTGTTATTTCCTAAAGACCCAAATGACTATTACAAGCACATCACTACAATCAGGAGAAGATTAAATCTGCAAATTATATCAAAATGAAGCCGTACATGTATGACAGAAGAAGACGCATTAAATGCCACATTTCATTGGACCAGCACTAGTTTCAAAGCCAATGGAAAACCAAGGACATGTTGCAATAAATCACAGGAGGACATGTAAATCTCTCCTTACAGATGTTTGTGGAAAGATTAGAATGGCAAGGCGATAGGTCATAACTTAGTAGCAGACCTTGTAACAAGAGGCAGATTGTAGCAACTCTCACACAGCTCCCAGGGGAGCCAGCAGTGTGTGTAAGCTAAGCTGTTGCTTTACCCTATGAGTTTTTAAAGTATAACTGTTTCTCAAACACCTATGCCCATGATTACATGAAAAGAGACTTTACACATCTATATTGTAAACTTTGCAGTTTGGTCAGGTGTTGACCAGCTAGACAAGCCAGTATAGCACGCTACAAAAAAGACCTCGATCACATGCTGGAATGCCTCCATGGGTCAGGGGTATTTATTGATGACATCTGTTCTAGGTTAAATGGCCACAGAAGGTACAAGTACATATGGAAGTCTCTTTTCACAGTAGAGGGGCCTTTTCCTCCTTGACTGTGGATGTCCAGGGAGTGTGTCCCCTTATCCCACATACCTGCTCCTGGCTCAGTCTCTACCAGGTCTCTACACATGTAATGTGACAGCCATCCATTGAGATTTATCAAGGCAAGATTTATGTTTTTAACTGGCAGCAATCGCTCCTTAGTAGCCGTACTCACTGCAGGCAGTGTTTTTCTTCCTGCACATTCTTATTAGTTTAGTTTATTACAGCAGCACGTCTGGTGAGGTCATTTATGGCCAACCATGGTGGTATGACAAACTCATTTATAACTGTGAGGCTTCAGCACCTTGGTTGAGCTCACTTGCACCATCCTCCCTCTCCCTTGTTGCTCAGACATCAAGCTCCATAGGTAATGAAATCATCTGTTTATCTGTATATTTGTGCAGGATTATGGTGGATTGGGGATCACTGTTGTTGGTGTGCAATCACTGGCAGGGGGACCATTTCACATGCTGCAGAGTTTTTCTAACAGTTGCTGAACTCTATTGAGATAATATGACCAGGGCAGCAGGTTGGAACCATGTGATATGGATACAGATCATCAGTTGGCTTTAGTAAGTAGCAAAAAGGAGTGATTGAAGTTGGTGTTGTTGCATTCCTCAGAATTTTGTGAGGTTATTTACGTTATCCTGCTGCCATGCATCTATACAGACAACATCTTGAAATCTTACTTTTGCTGAAAAGTTAAGGTGCTGCTAATCTCCAGTATGACTTATTTAAATAATTAAAAAAATATATTTTCAGGAATTATTTTGACTATTAAAAATATTCACAGTTGTGTTAGATGTTGAAACATAATTAGGAGCTCAATGCCACATGTTTGCGCTAGCGTAGGTTCC
Organism: Atherinosoma microstoma; assembly: GCA_037177055.1. Lineage (NCBI taxonomy): Eukaryota > Metazoa > Chordata > Actinopteri > Atheriniformes > Atherinidae > Atherinosoma > Atherinosoma microstoma. The sequence goes on along the minus strand of JBBBVU010000021.1, from coordinate 7,313,593 downwards.
CTGCTGCTATTGAACTTATGACCCTGATCCCTCAGGGAGATGTTCAGACAAAGATAGAGGGCAGTAGAGAGATTTAGACATGCTTATGGAACCTGTGTGGTCTCCAGATATGCAATGTGCAGTCCAACACACACATTCAAGCCTTGGCTGAAACTCAGCCTTGATTCATACTGAGTATCCATCTGGTAGAATACCCAGCAGTGTTGTACCGAGCTTTCTGCAGTTCCCATTTCAGCAGAGAGAGCAGACCAATATAAGTTACCACAAAGGAATAAACCTGTCCAAATGTTCAAATCCCAAATGATAAAGATGCCACATAATTTGCCTGTTTTGAAAAGGAAGTGCTTGCTTCAATAGATATGTATATTTAACACTTTCAGAATGAAAAATGACAAACAGTCATGTGTAAAGACTGGAATTTTTCCATCTACAATAATCTTTTTGTAAAGGAAATGTATCTCTTCAGTTAGACATACAATTCAAATGTTTGTTTCATTAAATGAGAGAAATGACACTGTACTTATTGCTTTATATTCTCAAAGACTGCACTGTTATGTTCATTTGCTTGCAAAGTATAATTAATCATATCTGTGGCAAAAAACTTCTCACAGTGCAGCAAGCGACAATAAGGAAATGTTACTCATCATTTCATAAAAGTGGATCATACACAGACTCTTAACAGATATTTATGTTTTATGAAAACCAGTCTTGCAGGCTTCTTTTACCAACACTGAATGAATGCAGCTGAGGTGGATTAGGCTAAATGTCCTTGGAAAAAAAGAGCTCACCACAAGAGTAAAGGAAAGAATTTACAGCACAACACTGACCGCTCACTGCGTTCCAACAAATATGAGTTTTATGTTGGGTGATTGTTTTCTACTGCAAGCAGTAATATGGAACAAAAGTTGTCTTTATAATCAATACAGTTTTATTACAGTATTTACTGGACAGGTGCCATAGACTTAAAAGTATTAAGATATAGAGACTTGAGCTGGGTTCAAAGATCCAGTTCAGAATGCTAAAATAGTCTTTTTTTTGTTTTTTAAATTATTTATATTAAATTTTTTTGTTTTTATGTCTAAAATCATAGTACAAACCCAGTATTAACCAAAGTGCACACTATTTATGGGCAATATTAAAGGCAAGGCAAGTCAAGTTTATTTGTATGGCACGTTTCCTGTAAGCCAATTCAAAGTATAACAATAAAAACATTACAGATGGTGCAAATAAAGTATTAAAAGGTAGTGAAAGGCAGCAACAAATAGCAAAAATCACAATAAAATCATAAAAAAAATTCTAATAAAAAATAAGATAAGTTAAAAGTTACTGTGCAGATTTCATGCATTTTCAGTACGCGCATTGTTGTATAAAATACACTATTGATCTTCAATACCCTACATTTAATTTAGTGGATTTTTTACCACTAATATACTATAGGATCAGTTGGCCCTTTTGAAAAGAAATGTTTTTAACCTGGATTTAAGTGTTTACATTTGGTGAAAGTTTAATCTCTACTGGCAGTTTGTTCCACTTGTTTGCAGTACAACAGTTAAAAGCTGCTTCTCCATGTTTAGTCTGGACTCTGGTCTGGACTAGCTGACCTGAGTCTTTGAATCTTGTTGGTTTATATTCTTTGAATATATCACAGATGTATTCTGGGCCTAAACAGTTCTGGGATTTATAAATGATCAGAAGGGTTTCAAAATCTATTCTGTGACTGACTGGAAGTCAGCGTAAAAATTTTAAAACTGGTGGGATGTGTTTAGATCTCTTAGTCCTGGTTAAAACTCTAGCAGCAGATGTTTAATGATCTTTTTAGGAAGTCCTGTTAAAAGACCATTACAGTAATCCAGTTTACTGGAGATGAATGTAAGGATGAGTTTCTCCTGGTCTTGCTGGGAGACTAAACTTTTTATTTTGCTGATGTTTCTGAGTTGGTAAAAAGCTGTCTTAGTGACAGCTTTGATGTGACCTAAAGTGTGCGAGCACATGAGACTAATGATCAAATGATAAAATTTGCTCCCCCAAAAACCTATCTTACAATGAAAAAAAAAAAAATCTTTCCAAATACCACAATAACACACATTCAGTTGACAATGATGCAGCTGAGTTCAGACAAACATTATTGAGCACCTCCAAAACAGTACATACTGTTCATTCACCCAAAAGTATGTTAAACATTAGCATAAAGTATACTACCTTACAGTATGCACTTTCAAATTCAGTCATGGTTTTCATGTGCATGTGTCCCTGTTATTTCAGTTGTCATTCTCTCACATCTCTTGTAGGCTTCTCGACATACAACGTTGGCTCGTGCAAGTTTAATCAGGTTAGTCTATCGTGAGAATAATCCTTCACTGGAGCAGAGAAGATGATATCAGGTAAAGAGATAAGTGCTAACAAGCCTCCTCAATCTGCCACCTCTGGAGTTCAGATGTTAGAAGCACACACTTTCCATCTGCTTCAGCCTGACAGCAGGGGTCACTGGCTGGAAATAGGCTGACTATTGTGCTTCCCTATGGAGACAGATGTCAAGGTCAGTGTTAATGCTCAGCTGCGTTGTCAGCAGCTGGAGAGAGCTGAGACCAAATGACAGTGAGATTGAATTAAAAGGTTTTCACATTGGTCTGTTATGTAAAGGAAATATTTTGTGCTAGGAGTTATTGGTGCAATGTACTGACAAGAAAAGTTTATGATAACATGCAACTTTCCATTGTTTGTCTTACAGCATGCAAAGCTAAGGTGGATACCATTTCCATCTCCCACTTTTACCACCCATGTGGATGTCTCCTAGATTAAGATACTTCCCTCCACTGCACACATTCAATGTGCCCTCATGTAGAACAATCCCTGCACAATCAGTTGGAAGACAGCCCATTCAGATTTGTTGAGATTGGAGAAAGCACCATTTGGCAGGTTTTGTGCTGGTCTAGTAAAAGAATGATGGTAATGAGTATGAAATGCATGTTTGTTCTTGTTCAGGTGGCTTTTACCTACTGCAGTATTAATTGGCATGCATAAAAAAGAATATTTTCTAAATGGTTTGCAGAATTGTTGATGGTCCTTGGAAAGAGAAAACCGTATTTAGGTGTTTTAGGACTGCTCAGGTTCACAGAGCAGATCAAACAGATGAAATAGGAATTTTTAAATATCTGAAATTGAGCTTTCTGACAGCTGTTGCTTTAAAAAAAAAGAAAAGCAGATGAATCACATTTAACAAGTTTCTGTGGATCTGTGTAGGAATTTTTTAAATCATCAGCAATCATCTTCGCCACATCCATCCAAACCAGTGGAAAATAAGTGATATGAAGAGTTGCTGACAAGTTAAAGTTTACTCTAATTCTCATTTTGGCTGATGCTCCATTGCTCTAGCCACAGAGGAGGATCTTCACTCCCATCTGGCTCCCTGTTCAGCACTAATGTGCAGGCCAGCTCGGTTCAGTCATAAGCAGAACTAAATGCAACTGAGAGTAATTGCTGAATGGATAATATTGGAATGAATCCTGCAGCTGGATTCAAGAGGCTGACTCAGTTAAGTTGCTAAATGTAAATGAATTAGTGCAATGATTTAAAAAGTAAATTTTACATTATTTTTTGTATGCTGAGTTTCCCAGAATATCCTATCACCCAGGACCACAATGGTATAAAATATAGATTTTATATTATTTGCACTGATTGAAATATCTGTTGTAAAATATTTGAAAATATTGGGATCTTTCTCTGTCCTCTTAGTGGGATCCCTCCCCAACCTGCATGGAGTGTTGATCTTTTAATCCCCCAAATCTGAAGGTAAACACACAGACTCTCTTTCTAAAGAGGGACACTCACAATATTTAGCTAAGAGATTTCAGACTGGAGGAGGGTAGCTCACCTGAGCACTGGGAATGGCTTTTGTGTGGCTGGACAGGCCAATGGCATATCCATTTTCACTAGCAGATGAGAATGTGTTTGCTCAGGTCTATCTCCGGTCTCATGGAAGCTCAAGCTGTTTCATCCTGAGTGAATAATCTGTCTTGATTGTATCTTGTACCACCATTTTTCACCAAAACCAGAAGGGATTCATTTATCTTTTTTTTAAATGAATGAATTTCTGCACGTTCCGCGTCAATAGACAAAACTTATAATATAGCTTTGGATTTAAGTTTAGCCTCTTGGTTTTAACTAAATCATATTAATTGTAAGATGAGGTGAGAAAGCTGTGTCTATGGAGCAGGTCACCTCCTGTCACTCCAGGTAATGCTCTTCTCAGCCCCATCTCATCTCCTGCTTTATCTTCTCTTTACTCAGATAAGCCAAGCTTAGAACGGTATACTCCATAATGTATTTGGTGAAATGAAAGAGCCTATAACAATGTTTACTGAAAGCATATATATAAAAAGTAATGCTGAAATCATTAACACACAATAATGCATAAATTTTTCTTGCTGAAAGATGGCAGTCTATTCTCATATCTCTGCATTCTCAACTCAAAATGTATCCCAATTTTTACACTTGCATTTAGACTAATAAACACTTTTATAAAAGCACCTTACAAGTGCATAGATAAAAATCTACTCTATATGTTGAGTGCAAAATCAATATAAATACAGCTGAAATATAAATACTGTATAACTAAAAGACTTCCTGGTGACATTGAAATGTCTCTTAAAACTATGATGATGAAATTTGACACATATATTACCAGTAAACATACTTTTCCATTGTATTAAATGGGAAAGTGTGTCCAAACTTCTGACTGGTGCAGTAAAAGCTCCTAAGAGGATGAGTCAGTGGCCATGGTGGCTACCTCACTTTTCTGCAGGAGTCAACCACTAGACAAGTATTAATGTTTTGATTTGATATTTTGATATTTCATATTTATAGAAGACCGTTAAACCTAAATAAGACTTGTTTTGATAAGATGATTTTAAAAAAGTAAAAAAAAAAGAAGAAAGATTTGGGATGCTCCAAACGTCAGTTTCAATAACAAATGAGAAACTAAATGGCTTATGTCAAAATGCTGACAAACTCAAACTTCAGTTTTTTTCATATTATAATGTTTGGAATGTAAACAAGAAAATCATTGCAACCTAATCTTTTAATTTTGCTTGCCTTAACATCAGGTACATGGGTAGATCCTCTTAAAATTATAGCTGCTTAAGGTAGATTTGCCACCAAGATTGATTGCTGTGCTGACAGGATCAGCCATGATTACAGTAATAAGTCTCAATTTATCACATCCTTTTTCAGGGTTAGGTTGAGTTAAAAGTTAGCAAACAGCGCACTGGGTGTGATAACATGCCGTATTAGGATTGACAGCCTGTCAGAATGATCCTCAACTAATTATAGTTCTCATCTACCCTGGGAGAAGAAGAAAATACAGAGCAATTGACTTGTGTTGTTCATGTCTAATTACTTTGACAGGACAGGATGAGTAATCCTGCAGATATCAGTCAGCTATGACAGCAGACACCCACTCACTGTTTTTTTTTTTTTTTTTTTAAAGAATGTCTCTGCTACTAGTTATCAAAGCTTACAAATGTACATTTTGAAGCTTAACTGGGCCTCAACAGCTATTAAACCTCATTTGCAGTATCAGCATAGTATTTTGCAAATTATACACAGTCTACTCTGGATCTTGCAGACGATAGGAACACTCCCTGGAGACTGGGGAAATGGCTCAATTTGGGTCTTTCAAACCCACTCACAGGGAGCTGTGCTTGTGCCTCCGTTTGCCAGCTTTGTCATCCCACCTTTTATTTAGTGGTTAGCTGCTCTGTATCTCTTTCTGAGATCAGAATGCACCAACAAAGAGTCAGCATTCACATCGACAGATAGATCCTGGAGCTGGGAAGGGGGTTGGGGTGTTCAGACTTGGAGCTGTTGAGTTGGGCAAGAATGCGTCACTGGTGCCAAGTTTTATTTAGGTGTAGGTCCATTGCAAGAACAATCTCAGAGTGTGTGGCATTATGGAGGACATCCAAATGGTTAAGATGGAATTCCCTGATTGTTATTGAGACCTGAGTCCCACTGAAGTGATCTCTATCAGCCAGCACTCCTTGAAGCACACAGCAATTCATTAAAGATAAATATCAGTGAGTCTGAGGTGAGAGCTGGGTTTTCAGGGGCAGTCAACGAGGCGAGATCACTAGGTAGCATCTAAGATTGGCCCGGCTCAACGTCTTTCTACAAGTTCCTTCACAATTAACACAACTTCAAGCAGTCTCAGAGGTATCCGTTTTGCTCCTTAGGTGTAACAATGAGAAACAAAGGCACTTTGAGTTTGCACTCATAAAGCACGCTCACAAGCATATAAAAATGCCCAGCGTGCCATAATAAATAAACAAAATACCTTGCAGATGCCACTAAAGATGAAGGCAGCGTGTGGAGGAATTAGTCATGCGTACTACTCCTTTTGCACAGATCATACCACAAGACTACTTAAATACCTCTGTGATGTTCATATTTAGATCCAATATTTTCCATATTTGAGAAGCCGGCCTCTTGCAACAGGAAATCTGCAAGATTTATTCACACAGCAGCTCACGCTTCAATTTGCTACTGCTATTTTTCTCTTTCTTTTTTTGTTGGTTACTCTCATGGTTGGTTGATTGTATGTTTAAGTAAGAAAGCGGGGTAATTTATTTCTTGAGAAAGCCTAACTAAATATCTGAATGCATATTTGCTTAGTGTTTTGACTTTTTCCAATTTTTCCAGATTGATAGCTTACGTGAAATCCCTTTTTGGTGCAGCTTCACCATTTGTAAAAAATTCTTAAAACTAAAAATACTTCCTGGGTCATTATTGAAGGTAGTGGGACAGAAGAGTTTGTGTTCTCAGCAGTTTGATGACAGGACTCAGCAGTAGAGGGCTCCCTTTTCCCTCTCAGATAATTCCCGACAGAGTTCAAAAGGAAAGGTCATATAAATACTTACATTCTCATCAGCCAACCTATATATATAAAGGAATTTGATTTTGCGTAGTAGAAGTTACATTTATAACTGCATCTCAAATATTATTAACCAACATTCATGTAATATCTTTATTCTAAGTAATCAACATATTCCACTAAGTCATTGTTAAGACATATATTGCCCTTCAGTTTTGTATTGAAGAGCTACTTCTAAAACAAAGTTATCTTTTTTTAATTGAGTGGGATGTTTGCCAGATAGGAGTTTCCCTGCCATTAATCTTATCGTGAGTCTGACTGACAGGCCGGATTATCAACTAAAACTTTCAGCCACTTGAGACTGCTACTAGTGTTTTGCTTTCAAGGAGAAGAAAGAGTGGCAAACCATTCCTCAGCTCAAACAGAACAGAGGCTTGTGTAACTTAAGCAATGTGGCAACCCTCAGCAGCCTGTAGTATTATCTGGACAAACTAATATTTACTCCACGACAGTGCAAACACACTCATTTACTCTGGCTTTATTCAGTGCTCTGGCATTGTTGATGGATTAACTCTAATGATGAAATCTAAGCTATCTTCACAGTTTGATCTGTAGACTTCACTTCAGAGAGTGCTGTGCATCAATCACAAGTGAAATTACTAGAATCATTTTTGAGAAGAGATCAAAGAAAACAGACTAAAAATTGGGGGGGGGAAGTTAATTACTGGTTAAAGTTACTGGTTAACTAATGTCAAAGAAAATTTCAGAAATCTAATTACAAAAGACGTCAGCTGAACCACCATCAATGCACACAACAGGAAGGATCTATGCAAAATGAAAATAAAACTCAACAACAGTCTGTTACTTTTTTCAGCTGTGTTCAGAAGGAACAGAGATTTGCAGCAGTCTGAACATGAAAAAAGGCAAGTAATGACTTGGTTTGAAGTCTGACCACAGTGCGGTGAATCTCTGTTTGAGTCAGGTCTGCTTTTAATAAAAAATGATTTGCCTTCCCCCGAATGTAGTCTCCAAAATTACACACTCTTCAGAGCATTGTCGGAATGCACACAACTTAAATGTCCTCTCTTTTTCCACCAGAGAGTAATGAGAAACTCCTTGTCGAGGACATTGGTCATTGAGACAAACACCTGCAATGATGAAACTAAGGGAATCAATCTTCCTTTATCCTCCACATCAACACCAAATAAAGAAACTAGATTCTCCTGACCTATCTGTTAGCTTCATGTGATGAAAGCAGAGATGATTGCTTTGCTGCCTGATCCAAAGGGATAGATGTGTGGCGAACCTGAAACCTGAATATCTTCTCCCATGAAGTAAATATGCTTTCTACAGGGCATACAAAATCCTCAATACTTCAAAGACCATGATTTGGTTGATATAAATATTTGTTGTTTAAGCTTTTTTGGGGGAAACTTTAAAAAAAAAAAATCGAACACTTTTCGACTTGTCTAACTTTTGTTAAAGTAGAATTAAAAAGTAGAATTTACATTAGTAAAGTATCCAAATGAATAAATAAAAGAAACAAAAAAAATCTTTCTATCTTCTCAGGTTTTTTTTTTCAGATTTCATGATATAATCTTTTTTAAAGTTGGAAGAGTACTGATATAACCTGCTTCAGTGACTTAGAGTGACTGGGGTGCTTTACCTTACTTTCCTTTGTGTGTTTTCATTGGGTCGACCAGTCGGTCTAGCAGAAACCATCTCTTCTTTTGGGAGAATTTAAGCCTCCATCCAAGAATTTTCATGTTTGCGTTTGCAGGTGGACCCATGATGGCATGATGGCATATCCATACAGTCTCTTGTTTTTAATGGACAAAGACTCAGCATTCTTTGGCACATATCTGCTCTTCAGTAATACCTTCACAAACTTGTGTGTGCTTATTTACTTTTTCTTTCTTTCTATGTGACAGGCAGAGAGCCTTGGATTTCACTTATAGAGTAGCTGAGGCCTTGTTAACTCAGTAATAGATAGCCCTAATGTGCATGGAAACATCCTCTTCATACTTGCACCACTGAGGGCAGGAAGAGAAGATGAGCACTTCCTCCATCACTCTGACACTCAGCCTTTGTCTGTCTCAGCTAGCATTGCAGAGAGCGACTGTGTGTGGTGGAGTGTTTTGAGGCTTTTCTCTGCCATACTATTTTCCCATGAAGTAATGCATGCAAAAGATACATTCCTCTGTTGTG
>JBBBVU010000021.1:7265303-7282026 GCA_037177055.1 Atherinosoma microstoma | reverse complement strand
TTTTACAAGTATGTAGCATCTGGGCCATACTTTAATTTGAAATACTCATGTTTTTGCTGACACCCTCGCTTTAAGTCGATACTTGGCAGTGTGTAGACATTTTGGCTAGAAGTCTCCTTTACTCAAAAACATTTCCTCCCTGATGTCCCCATGATGTCCTATGTCCAACAATCAAGGATTAAAGAATATAGTCAGTTGTGAACTGAAAGCTTATACATTACTGTTCCCTCTAATGATGATGATTGTTATTATGATGATATTACTGGCCCACTCTTGCAAAAAGTGAGAAATAGCTAAGTTGATTCACAACACAAAATATGCTGGTTTTGCAATGAAGGTTGTAAAATTGTGCCCTGGCTATGCTTTCTTCCCTTGTGGCTTTTTATTAGCTGTGCTTACATGATGTGACTGTCATTACATTTGTTCTTTGCATACAGAAAAACCCCATAAATTCCACACACTTTAGGATGTTGGAAGGGTGAATATGGGTCTATATCAGAGCCTCGTCAGAAAATGTGTCCTATCTGGTACCATTTTTTTTTAAAACCAATGTTTTCTGGGATGAATAGCTTCCCTTTCAGTCATTTTGAGCTATCAGTATTTAGTATATTATTGATAAATTTTAGTTGTGTTGGATTGCAGTCTCATATCAGTCATGCCTTCTGTCTCTCTATGAAAGAGCTGAGTTTAGTTTATCGTCAAATCAATACAACTGAAGCATTTCTAAATCATGGCATTTTTAATAAAAAAAAAATTGAGGGTCACAAAAATAAAACCTGTATGAGAACATGAAACCTATTGATAAACTGCTGACCCTCACACTGCACATATTTATTTTTCAAAGAAGAGCCAATTGTCTCAAAAGAAACAATTGAGTGCTGCTGATTTTAGAACAACAAAATAAAACAAAACAAAAAAAGAAAAGAAAAAGAAACAGGAATAAATATTGCATTTATTCATTAATATCTTTTAGCTGTGGACTAAAACAAATTTGGTCCTGCGGTTTTCTCCAATACTGTGTGTTTTGTCCAATACAAAGTGCCTTTGTTCATCATAATAAAGGAACATGCCATCCAATGCAATAAAAAAGCTCTTTGGCATCAAAAATAAAATATGAATTGTCCAATCCAAAGATATTTGTTTATTAAATCGATTTGTTGTTTTGTGACTCTTCTCATGTGAAGAGCACACGTGAGTTCAGTGGAAAAGACCTTCAGACTGTAAATCAAATGATAGGATCTGAAGTAGCTTATGAGTCTTTAATCTTTTCAGGACAGGAGCTTCTGGGTTTGTGGTCTTCCTTTGCTTTCTTTTATATTCTTCTAATTCTGTGCATCTTTTAGATGCATCTTCTTTCAGCTTTAAATAGACATCATTCCCAAGTGGTCATGTTTGAATACTTGGTAAGGACTTCATGATGTCAGGTGTCAGTGCACTATTGTGAGTATTCATTCATTCATTCATTCATCCATTCATCCATTCATCCATTCATTCATTCATTCATTCATTCATTCATTCATTCATTCATTTTCTGTACTGCTTAATCCAATTCAGGGTCACAGGGGGCAGGAACCTATCCCAGCAATTAGCAGGTGAGAGGCAGGTTGCACCCTGGACAGGTCGCCAGTCAACTTTCAGAATAGCTCAGTGGACTTCATAAGTACTTAAAACATCTGAAATAAATACCATGATACTAAACATTCTGTAACATCGACGCCAAGAGATGGGCCTCGATTATTATGCAAAAAGGGGTGAAGATTGTTGCTAGGGGAAATGTACATGTGACTTTTCATTGTAAATATAAAAAGAATTCAAAAACAAGTAGTTATACCAGATATTTATGTTTTGTCTGAACAACACTACCACTTTCTCTTAGGTGTTGTTTTTTTTAGATTAACATACTGTCTTATCTTTTACAGGAAAATTCTGTGGTTTTGGTCATCATAACAAGGGGGCAGTTTTATCAGCCAAGGTGTATTTTTTTCACTTCTTTTTAAGATTGAATTTGAATTAGTTTGTGATTTACATACATTAAAAAAAAAACAACAACAACATTTTTTTTCATGTTAAATTATCTTGAAAAATCATTTTATCCCTGGTGCTTGGATATGGTCATTAACCGAGACAGTTGCTTGCACAAACCTGCGATTATATCATAGTTGTTATACAATGGCCAAAATGTTGATGACAGACTTTAGTATATTATTCCACCATCAACATTTGATAATATTGGGATACTACAGCTACCTTTACCCATATACTGTTTACATGTGCAATTACATCTACAATATGAGCTGCATCCACGATAGTAACAACATAACTTTTGACTTACAGATCCAGGAGAAAGGTTGTGAGGTGTACGTCAGATTTCAGTCATTTGCTGCCTGGAACTGTCTGCAGTGATGCAAAGCAACACAGATATTTATTATTCTTCTTTCTTTTTTTTTTTTAATAAAAAGCCCATTCACCTTTTACCTGCATCCCCTACAGTTTGATAGAGGAAATAGTCAGTGACTATTATGACTTGTTAAAAAAATTGTGGAAACAAACCTGTGAGCCATCTCAGTTTGGTTTAAAATGCCAAAAATGTTTGTTATTCCATTACTGTTTCAAATTTGGATAATTTTACCATTGTTACTATACCATTAACTGTTATCTCAACCATTTGTTGAAAAACGTGGAATTTTTTTTCCTATTTTTGTCCCAAATTTAAAAAAATGCCAAGAAAAATAATTCCATTGCTTTTTTCTTCATGAGAATATTAAAGAGTTAAGTTAGTAATACATTAACTTTTTTTTAGGTTTGCAATAATAACAAATGAGTAGTTATTAGGACTGTAAATATTAGAGAAATTACACTGAAGGAGCAAACTTATTGTGTGTAATAATTCCAATACAGTAATGAATAAAATAAAGTATCTTGAATCCTGCTGCATAGAGTAAACTTGGCAGTTTTTAAACTATATTTGAGAGCAAAAACACTTTTAAAAGTAATTCCCTCACTTGATGTTTTAATGATTGTTGAGGACTGTACTGGATATTGAAATTCAATCTCTAGGTGTTCATTTGCATCCACATATGTTGACTGCAGTGGTCCCAGCAAGTATTACGTCTTAAACCAATTTGAGACCTCTGAGGAATTACATTTGGCCACGCTTAGTTACTCATTTATTCAGATTTGTTATTTCACAGTCAGAATTTTAAAAGAAATCGTTTAACTTGCTACACTCGAAAACACATATGTAATCATAGGCATAAATCGGATTCATAATCAATCTATTCTATGGAATGATATGATCCTGATTTTGGAAAAACATAATTAACCTAAATGCTGCATCTTAACTTTACTCGGCTGCATCAAGTGTTAACAGTGAGGGAAACAAGTCGTTGCCAATGATGACCTGTCAGCTAAGAGGGGACCTTTTTGAAAATGGTAGTCATTCTTCTGAGACTGTTTGACAAAGCCAAATGAGAGATTATTAGCATACTTGAGCTGAAACGTTTAAGCTGAAGCTAAAAATGTGCTTGCCATTGTCTTCTTGTCTTCAGATGATTCATCCTGAGCCATTCTCAGCCTTCTATCAATTTTTTTCTTTCTTTTTTCCTGTAATGGAACCAAGACAAGTGGAAGCAAGTCCAGGAGGGCAGGTCTGATGAGCAAATTTTAATAGTTTTCCTTTCTGTTTCTTCATACACAGCGAAGGAAAGAAGACATCAATTTTTCCAGCTGAATGGCAGATTAATGTCTTCTAAATTAAAGACATAGAATAGTTTTATTAAAACAGTGCTCGGCCAGCTTATTTGTGATCATTTGAATCTCGTGACTTGTAAACTACTGTCACAGATTAAGTACACAGTGGAATAGGACTAACTTTCCATATGTCTGGCAGCTTTAAGCACGCTGGCCTATAACTTTTAATGTGCTCTGTGAAAGGAGAGCCAGTTGTGAAACCTGAAAGCCCTTTGAACTGTGCCCTAAATTTTCATATATGAAGACATTCCTGCCACTTTTTTCCCCTCACTTCGAAGCACTCTAGGTCATATCAAGTTCTCAGGTAGGACGCAAATAGCTGTGATAGCATCAACAAGATGGTGCAAGGTGATGACACGCTGGCAGAATCAGCCTGTCTTACGAGGCGTTGGTTATGGGTGACTGAGGACACGCAGTTGGTTGTTCATTTCATCATCTCCAGGAACTGATGAGACTATAGGTTCAACAGAATCAGTGATACTGTCACTTTAAACCAAAGCAGAGTCATATAAAGAGTCATGCGTTGAGTAGAAATATAATTATAATGAAAGAAGCCAGAAATATTGTTTTAAAAGACTAAATGGGTGGCTCATGTTTTTATAATGCATTTCTTTCTAATCTTCTGAATATTGAGGTTTGACATTGATACTATTTAGAAACAGTAGCTGCTCATTTTTACAAGAATACAAATGCCAATAAAATCTTCTTTGTCCTCTAACTTTTCTACTAATCTTGCTTTAAAACTCCAATGAGCTCCACACCCACCTAAGTGTTTAATAAGCAGATTTATCAACAATATCTCTCAGAAATTATTGTTGAACAAATTTAACAACAAACTGGCATTTCAGTATTTGTTTATTCATGGGTTTTCATTTGGCATGTTTAAACCCTTTTACTGCCCTGAAGAGTACACAGAAATGATAAAAACTGACATTCAAGAACCACAATGTATCATGGGATACTTTTGATTTTTTCATGACTTGTTTAGTAAAAATGCACTTTGTCAGATTAGATCGTTTTTATATGCAAGAGGCTGAAATCCCATTCACATGAGCATTAGCTCATTTGTCCCACCAAGCCCAAGCAATTTGCTTTCATTTTCCAGAGAGTTCCCACATCTTCACATGACTCGGATAGATGGTGAAGAGTAAGAAAGACATAGAGAGTGAAAAAGGGGATGGGGGTGTGTTGTAAGGGGGAAAGTGAGCTTCATAGCCACATTGACGGAACAGAGACCTTGGAGTGAACCGACTCTCTTTTAGGGGAGTTTACATGTAAACACATCCAACATGCAGGTGGAAATATGGGCTTTTGGCAGTAAATAAATAGCCTTGAAATGGAGTTTTGAACATTCAGCGAAACAGTGGAATTTTTTTTTTTAGGTAAACTTGGACTTGAACTGTTCACAGGTAAAAAAAATAAATAAAGAATCACATTTTACCAATAAAAAATCTGTATCTTTATCATGAAAATGTTTATTTATCTCTAAATGTTCAAAACATGTCATAGCTTCTGTCATCCTATTTACATTTACAGTAATAACATAAAAGCAAAACTACTTTCATGTCTGTCCTTAAATCATTTACTTTTGCTCTGTTTCTCTGAAGTTTTGCAGAAGTTCACATGTTAAAGTTGTCAAATTTTCTGTTAATTTTAGCATTGTCATAAACCTTTACTGTACTCTCTGCTCCTAAATCTTTGTGGTACCTGGTACAAACACACCACCATCTGGTTCCAGAGGGAAGTTACATATTTGGGTCTTGTGATAGAATAAGCATTATAACAGTTTATGCAGACACCTGGACTGTGTAAGAGTTTCTCGCAGAGAACAGTTAATTACAAACATTTTACAATAGAAGAAACAGAAATGATCATCCATCACTTTTACTGAACCGGTTGGTGCAATCTTATTTTACATATTGTCATCCAATAATGTCAACCAGTAGATGGCAGCAGAGGCTCATTGAAAAGAAAATGTTCTTTTTCTGTGGATGCAGATCTCTTTTAATAGGTGCCCTTCACTCACCTTTTATGTCTTTTTAGTCCTTTATTTAAAATAATTTCTGCAATATTCACATTTTGTACATAATGTTGGAAAATCTTTGTGCAATTTTCTCACAGCTAAAGTCAGACATTTCCTCAAGCATAAGGAGAGGAGCGTAGTCTGTGAGTTTGCCAGCAGGTGGCAGTCTTTAACCAGTGTATCCAGGATGTTCCTTGTTTCTTTTTGAAATGAGGAAAGACTTCAGCTCAAAGCAGCAGGAATCTTCTGAATCTCTTAAAATTGAACTGTGATCATGCAATTTTGTGCCTGCATTAATGTTCCACTTTTCTGTTAAAATGTATTCTGCTATGCTTTAAAAGAAAAATTATTATGTTTGTGTCAAAACGCGTTGACTGCAACATTTATTAAACTTGGCATATAGTAGTAAAAGAGGTAGCTCGTGCTGCCAAGGTCCTCTTAAGATTAGAATATGATACAAGAGATGAAACATTTGACCCCACATTGTCATTGTTAATCACTGCACAGTTCCTCTCATGAAAACGTCTCAGACAAATGACGCAGACGCCATACATTTAGTCCAAGAAATGAAATAGCTCCATTACAAATGCCCCTGCAGAGCTGCAGAGCTGGAAGTTGAAAAGGCCCCTCTGATTGATGTGACACTGTATGAAAAAAATATTGACAGCAATAGCCCACATTCCTCATCGGGTTAGGCGTGTCAGTTTCCTTTTCTCTCCATCCTTCATCTGCTCAACGCCCGTCCCCTCCACGATGAAAGTCGAACAAATCTGCTGACATTGATCCTGTCTCCTCGGCTGGCCTAATTTCATTTCACCCGGAGAGGCGGCTATCTCCAAAGATCTTGACAGACAATTGTATTTACTATTTTCTTTTCACAAGCCAATAAAGGGGGAGCAGTTATTGCATCAGATTATATGAAAAACTGTTTAATGATTCCAATTTATAACTCTAGACTGAATAATGATACAGTTAAGAGCTGACAGGCCATGATAAATGATGGCTCATATAAAACATATTTAGTGTGAAGAATGGCTGGAGATGAATTGCACTGTGATACAAACTCATGATAAAGAACAGTAAGAGCCACTAGAAGACTTAATAATGTGCTATTCATTTTGAAGTGATTTTGCTGGTTAATAAAAGAGCACAAATTAAAAATATATTTATTGTAGAAAGACGTCTTGGAATATTGCCCCCATGTCTCCATAGGCACCCACCCACGCATAATCTAATCACTGCCCATCTCCTTGCATTGCGCAGCTGCTCAGTTTCTCTCTCCATCACTGCAAACTCAGTGCATTTCACTTTTTGTAAGTTATGTATAAGACTTTTTCCTAAGTATACATTAGCAGCTTGTTCACTGAGGGCACATTGTTCACACTGCTGTTTGAACTGGATTTTGCAAACTTGAACCCATAACACTGTCAACATGTCAGAGCTAAATCATCAGTATTAGAACAGCTTATTGTAAAAATAAATTATTTTTCCAATGAATATGCTGGCAGCTTCACAAGTATTCATCAGTTTTGAGACATACTTGAATTGCTGCAGTAAAATTAAACATTAAATACAGTCCATATCATTGAAAAGAAGGGAATGGCTTGCATTCAGATGTCTGAATGTAGAGAAAAACCACAATCAAGTACTGAACCTGGTCAAGGACTGTAGTTTCTGCACAGGTTGCACAACACAGAATGTGTAATATCTGTGGGGTTCTTTTTCACTCAGAGACACATATTGAACTCACAAGATACAATGCCCCACCCCACCCCCACCCCATTCTGTACACACTATTCTAATAAAACTAGTGCTTTCCCAGAGATGGGTTAGGTTCCATTCATTCTATAACTATTTTAAGCAGGGTCCTGGTGATCTTGGTTACTTGATTTATGAAGTACTGCAAATGTGATATATCCAGAGGGTTTAAAGGACAACTAGAAATTCAAAGAATCCACTTTTTTTATCTGCAAAGGAGAGAAAACGGTGGCTGCTTCAACCTTTTGAAGGCATAAAGAAGAATGTGTAGACCCCATTAGAATGATTCTATGTAAAACCAAGAGCAAGGTTCACACTTGCCATGTGTAATTTGAATAACTGAAGCCATTTGAAGACATGGAGTCACTTGATCAACACATATAAATACATAAATAAATCATGAACAAGATCAATTATAACTGGATTGTGTTCATACTGACACCTGAAGGACTGCATGCAGCTACTGATGGGGTACAAATGGTGAGAGGATACACATCACAGTAGGTGAACCTGCAGCTCTGTTTGTTCATAGAGGATGACAAACAGGATACTAAGGAAGCTGTGCAATTTGTATTCATGTGAGCTCTTTTTTTAAACATGTCTCTTTTACAAATCCATATTGCTCATAGTACTATTGTATAGTTCGGATATTCCCGACATGTTCAAATGTCTACAAAGCTAGTGGTATTCATAACAAACTCAGCTGCTTTGAAAATAGCAGTACAGCTGAGCATTATTTGTCAACTTGAAAATAAATCTAAACCGATGTTCACTGTGAGAACTTTCCAGGCTTCAGCTAGTTAATAGTGTTGATAAGAGCATGTTTGCACACTGCTGCTGGCATGCAGATAAATGTATTACTGCTTAGCAGAGGCTTGACTGTGTCTTAATATTGTGTGGTCTTTGTGTGACTCAGACATGGGCTTGACCTTGTTCTTTTTAATGAAATATGATTTTAAAATAAATCTAAGTTATAAAGCTCTGCTGAAAAAAAGTTTAAACTGAAACTGGATGTATGTAAGAATACAGTTAAAGTTTTTGGAATTCCCAATTATTGTACTTCTTAGGCTCAAGTTTCTCTATAGTTTGGTGGGTTTAGTGATATATGAAGGAAGGCAGTGTTATCAAAATGTTAGTTTATCCCTCTGAATTATAAATTCTCCATTAAAACCTAAAGTTTTGGCATTGCATGCTATCTATGAATGTAAAAATATGAATGGGGTCTATCAAGACACAGTGATTGTAATCTGGATCATTTAATTAACGGTAGAAATAATAGAATGAGGGGCAAAGGAAGCGTGTAATAGGGACAGCAAAGCAAATGTGCTAGAGGTCTATAAAAACAGAGCTTCTTCCTCTCAACAGCCCCCTCCTTGAGATGCAGATCAACCGTGATCACCTGACAGTTCCGGACATAGGAAGGGCTAAGCTCTTGTCAACCTCTCAGAGCCAGCCTAGCAACACAGTGTGTCCTTATCCCTCTGGACACCCACACTCTCTCTTGTGAACTTCTATCCACATTGCCACCTCCCCCAGGCCGCCCACCCAGACCCTCAGTCCTTGGAGAAGACCCCAGACCAATTCGGGAACAAGGACATCCTGAATGGGCCCCGGACTGGCCTTTGTCCAGCCCTACTAGAGAGTCCCTTTATTTACACAGTCTTTAACGCTATATGTTTTCTAGTCTCTTAATTGCATTGGCCTTTGCTGCCCCTTGGTCAATCAATACCTCCTCTCTAATGACATCAGCAACTCTATTCAACAAGGCTTTTCCAGGTGATGGGTGTTTCGTGGGAGACCTGGTGGGAATGGGTCATGCAAATGTAGAACCACAGCTTCCCTTTTTGCCATTTTGAACTCCATCCATATCTATTTACATTTTACTTTCATGCAGAAGAGGTATATGTCTACAAATAGAATACAAAGACAGTGTGTCATCTATCTGTCAGTCCTCAATCTTATTAATTCCCACATGTGGGCTTGTCTTCTTCAGCTGCATGTAAACTGGCCTGCTCTAATGTCTGGAGTCCATAGGTGAGCTAGCTGCACATAATAAGTCTGATTCTTGCAGAAATCACTTCCATTAAAACAATTTTGCTGACCCTTGACTCTAGAACAGAGCTGGAAAGAGAAGGAGTTGACATGCCTTTACCACTCATGAGTGTGTATGACCAAACACATTAATCATAAGAGGCTAACCTTCTCCTATGTCCAATTCAGCGATGATTCTCTAGTGCAGCACCGTGGCAATGTTTAGACAGAGCTGGACATAATTATCTTTTTGTGTACTTTAATAAGGATACATCCGAGTGCTCAGATGACAGGGGCACACACACCACAAAACTACCGTATAGTGATATTATCCCCTTCATTCTGTGTAATTAAAACATAAATAATTAAATGCCACTAACTAACGTAACTGGTATGCAAATTTGATGATTTAGTGAGTTGAAGAACACAGGGATTTTTTTGGCCAAATGGGGGCCATTTAAAGTTGACCTTTGAAAATGTTATTTTGAATGCAATGTGATGGTGCTGTTTAATTTGAAGAGGTACTTATCCTAAAGTCAACATCTTACTTCTGTTTTCCTGACGCACACTCAGTCACCATATATTAGGCAGTAGCCTGGCAACCACAAGAGTAGAGCTGAACCAAATGGATATGTTTGCAATATGACAGGCCCAGTGTGCTCCTTACTGCTGACCCTGCCTGCCATTTTATTTCTGTCCTGCAAAGGTGTCAGTGATAAACGTTACCTTGTCTCAGCAGGTGTGCCTGGATGGAGGGCCCTGCGGCACGAAGGGGGTCACCAACCCCACAGTGTTTCCCCCATTTATTTGAATAATGGGCCATTAGGACGGCTGGATATCCAATGTTAAAGTAGCTGTATGTGTCTCGTAGATAAAAGACATAATTACCTGAGAGAGGGAGGATGTGTTGGTGCACACTTTTCCTCAGCTGGGCTCCAAACCAAAGCTCAGGATTAGCACACACTCCTGCCATTAGATGGCGACAGAGAGGCAGAGCAGAAGACTTTTGGAGTTGAAGGCCTGGTCCAGGCTTACATTATAACAACTGCTATCTTGAATTGCAAAAAATTAGTCTGGTAGTAAAGATTAAGCAAAAAAAAAACAAATAGATACTTAAAACAGAGACTGTAGACAAGACAGTAGTTAAGTTTAAGGCACATTAATTTTAGGCACTGGCAGAGTGTAATTTTCTTCCTGACACTAGTTCTTTTTGATTTAGGAAGCACTTTCTCATGTCTCAGTCAAATTAGTGACATGAAATTCATTCACTTTTCAGTGCATATTCCTTTATTACTCTTTTTCTTTTTCTTTTTAACCACATTTCTAAAACTATTTTCAAGTGATTACTGTTGTTGTTGAGTTACATAGTGTCATGATGGACAAAGTCAGAAATTTTGGTTTGCTTAGAAGTAGTCAGAGCCAGCTCATGGAATAGACAATATAGGCGGCCGCCAAGGGCGCCACATGCTGGAGGGGGCGCCGCTATGAGACATCAAAAAGAAGAAGAAAAAATAAGAGCAAATTCAGATTTTTAAAATAGCACCATTGATAACGAGACCCGATTATAAAAATTCTAAATGTAAGGCTAGAAAACTATCAGAATCTTCATAAATAAGGGGGATAAAGTGGTTTTGTGTATTTTTGGGCCCCATTTTATGAATGAGTTGAGTGGAAAAGCAGACAAACTTGGACAAGAGAACCATGTGTCTTTTGGGGAGCAAAAAAATGTGTGAAAGGATCTTTTCCACCACTTTAATAAGTCAAAGTACAGGTCTAAACTTACAGGTGAGCATCTTCAAGTCATGCTGACTCTCACTTGCTTCCTCCCTCACATCAAATGTGGCTCAGCTGTGTGAGCAGTAATTAATTAAACCTTCTTTTACTGTATAGAGCTGTTCATTAATGTTAGGGATGGTGTGTGTGAGGAGAAGAGGGGGGCAACCATAATCTTGCCTAGGGCACCAAAGGGGCTTGGGCTGGCTCTGGGTAGAGTTGTCCTTTTTGGTCATCATTGTGGCTCCTTTTACCCTTTATAATTCTAGTTCAAGAGAAACTTGTCTTGCTGTCATTGAAAATGTGGATGCAAAATTTGTAGTATTCATATGAACTAAAAAGATTGCCAATTAAATATGAGGTCTTTATCATTTATTTGCCCTTGGTTTTTTTTTTTATCCCTCTCACTTTATAAAAGCATCCTTTTAACAGAAAGAATGGGAGCCCATTTTCATGACCTCCTCTAATGTATTTCCATCCATCTTCAACGCCTCAAAAAAAGTTTTCACCTCTCCACAAAACATGTTAATTGCCATCATAAGCCCAGTATAAAGAACATTACTGCACGTTAATTATCCAAATATGTTGGCAACCCATCTGCAGAAAGCCATTGAAATGACTAAATAGTGTTTCCTCCTTTTCGTCTTTCATTTTGGACACATTGTTAATCAAAAGGCTTCAGAAATGTGCAGATGGGTAATCCTTATGTCTGCAAGGAGCAGCCTGGTTCAAGGTGAGTGTTTCATGCCCCCCTTCTGTTTCTCTCCATTGTGTTATTTAGGTTACATATCCTGATGGGCTGTTCACTACACCAAAATAGAGACTTTTCTTGCGCACATGCAGACACTCACACAGACAAAAACTCACACAGCTGTAATGCACACTGCTCTACACACAGTTACCCACTGCCTACTTACAGCAAAGCTTCAACTCAGTGATATGACTGGTATGTAATTATTGATTTTAGTCAGGTTCAATGCAAATAATGTTGTTTTCATTTAAAATGAGAAGCTTATACTGATGGTTATATTTTACCTGAAACATAATGGAGTTTTATAGCTTGTTTTTGTTAAAGTGAAGACTTAACCTCTTAGATTTATGGAGGAAAATGCTTTAGAATCACTAGACTGTGGTTAAAAGACATCTCAATCATCATGGCCACACAAAAAAAAAATTTTTTAACAGTACTTTTCACAAATACTTCCTGAATAGTGACGCCGGTGATGTTTAGTCTAACGCCTCAAGTTGACGTAAGTAAATTATTTTAATTAATCACTTTTTCCACTTCTGCAATGTTGTTACTTTTTACTTTTGTTATACATGCATCTTTGATATAGTTTGTTAGTTGGCTGCATAAGTAGGAATAACGTTTTCAGTTACAATAAATTTAAACGATATTCTGTTATTATGTTGTGCATCTTCTCATGTTGACCTGAGGTGAAATGGCAAATCACATAAACAAAACAGAAAACTTTTCTTACTGCATTGTGGTGTATTGTTTTTAATCGTGTTTTCTGAGATCTTGTATTTTATGTTTCATTGTTTTGCTTCCATGTCTTTTTTGTTGTTGCGTTTCAGATGTTGAGTTTGTGAATTGTTGTCATACCTTTGTTTTCATGAATGTTCTTTTTATACAATCCTTTTTAGTTTATTGTTGTGTCTGACATCTCAGGGCCACAAAGCTCACTATGTACTGAAGACTTTTTTGTGTAGTTATAGTTTCTGATTTCTGTCACTTGTTAGAAAATGTCTCCTAAGAAAACAAACAATCTGTCCAGTTACTGCTGATAACGTTTATGTTCATATTAGAACTTTTAAATGCTACTACTTCAATTTGAAGCTTAAATCTAAGCTTAAACCACCTAAATCTTGGTACTGAGATAGAAAATCAGGAATGAGTAATGACTGAATTAATAGTATTTTCAAAATGTCCAATGAGCTACACAGATAATAAATTGTTAAAGAGCTTGTTCTTACTTTGTATTTCCATAAATGTGACATATCCAAAAGAAAAACCAATTCTACAAGGAATCCACAATTTTTTTTTATGCTAAAGGCAAACGATGCAGGCTTGCTCCATAGTCAGGACAGAAGTGAGAGGCAGACCCCTTGAGCTCCACTCAGAGCCTTATTGTTGCTAAGGGTGATGTATGTTCAGAGGAAGAATGACAACATCAATCATTTTTCCTTTTACATGTTTTTAATTATTAATTTACTTGTTTTTGTATATGATAATGATTCAGTATTCAAGATGGCGTAATGTGAGGGGAAGTCTGTTGCAGCAGCTCTTGCTTATTTTCCTGAGGAGTTTTTTTTCCTGTTTTAGATATCAAGATATCAAGTATAGCACAGGGAAACAGGCTGTCAGGAAAAAATATGTTAACCTTATTCTGTTTAATTTAAAGGAAATTCTAACTCCTGTAAGAACTCTCCGAGTACCAATTTCAATGTTGATTTCTCTTTGTATCATGAAATTGTACCATATCAATCTTTTTTTCTACCCTCAGAAAAGTTGTAAAATTTCTCGAACAACATCAGCCAAAGGGGTTTTAAACATACTTACAGAAAGATACATTTATAAGAATAAAGGTCCTTCAGACATCCTTTTTCTAATTCTGCCTGTTCTGTCCATGTAGTGAGCTGCTATTCAGATACAAGATTTATAGTCATCCATCACTACTTAAGTATGGAGCTGCTGTTGAAGGTAACAATGAATATCTTTGCGATGCTTTTGAATCTTTACTCCATAGCTTTTCTGTTCAGCCGTAGGAAAGGCGAGGACAAACTCGGCCAGCTTGCAACGGCCTGTCCTTGACTCATGCTATAATTTATTGTTTCAGAAAATGAAGGAGATCTTGGAAGACTAAAGCAACCAAACTATTGCTCTCTGCTTCTTCTTTTTTTTTTCTTAGGTCCTGAATTCGGGAATTCACAATGGAATCAATATACATAGTTTTGAAGATTAACAGTGGCTGATTGCATTGCCAAGCTGTTGCAACAATTCAAGTTTGAGAAATTCCGCTCTTGAAGGAAGTTTTAACACCACATGATTTTGTTGTCCATCCATTTTAAAGATACCTCCTACAGAAAACGCTTCTTATCGTTGAGATGGCCATAATCATGATTTGATTCCGCTTCCTTGCTTTAGGTTTTGATGATAGCTGCTGTTCACAATGTTAGAATTGACCTGGTCAGGTTACCTTCTTGCTCTTACACACACAGAACCATAATGATCAAACTATTGAGCATCAAAGTAGCCACACAGTCATAAATCTGGTCCTTACTTTTCAATTTTCTCATGATATTTTAAGCTTTCTTTTCTGAAGGATACACCTTTGAATGTGTACCTTCTTTTATGTCTCAGTTCTCACATCAGTGGATATAACATCCATATAACCAGACTTTTCTGATTGTGTCTGGCTTCATCCGTATGCACTTATGTGAACGATTTGATTGAATCAATTCTTTATTATTTGATGCTAACAGCTTTTCAATCATCTGACATAGACAGACATGGCCGTTTCTTTTGCAACCACATGCCAAAGGACATGCTTACAGAATGTATCAGCTAAGTATTGTAACTTTGGCCCCTGGGCTCAGAAGCAGGGTTCAACAACAACAAAAAAGTATGGTTCTTTAAGGCCAAACTCTGGACTTAGACCAGGGGCTTTTTGGAAAAAATAAAAGGTGTTCAAGTTTAAAGTTATTCATGTCAAGTAACGCCTATGAAACCTTTCCATGCAACCCATAAATCTAAGTTTTTAATGGAAATGCCAAACATTTCATCAGTAGGCCTACCCTAGAATAACTTTTTCACTCAGTTAACAGTTTGACACAACTCACCAATTTCATATTCTTTGTTCCATCCTTTCTCTTCCTCTCCAGTAGGTAACATTGCAGGGCAAAAATGTTAAGTCGGATTTGCCCTACACTCCACAGCTCCTCAAATTCACAATGCACTGTTGTCATTTAAGAGACTATATTCACCAATGTGCAGAATTGGGCACTTTGGTGGAAAACAACTCATCTCCTCTATTTTGCTTCACATCTCTTTAAGGACTAAAAACTCCCATCTACTCGCCTTAACACTAAGGACTTGGTGATCTAATGCTAAACCTCTGTAAGTGCACGTATTTGTGAAGAAAAATTGCTAAGCCTTTCAAATTGTTCGGACTAGCTATCATCATGCATGAGTTTCAACCGTACAAGTGAGCCCTCAGGTTTAATTAAACTTTTTTTTAAAGTGTATATTCTATGAAAATCAACCCCATCTCTCTGGTATTTTTGTGTTGAGAAGCTCTCCCTCTCTTAGTTCTCCTCGAGTGGTTGATACATTAAAACTTGAACTGATTGATTTCAGAATGGCTGTGCCATCAGCGTTCTTACACGGCCATTAACTACATCTGAAGTATCGTAGTCATCAAGCTTTAGGCCAGGGATTGATAATAGCTTGACCGCCAGGGCCTATCTTACCCATCCTTTTTCAGGAGGTCTTGTATTTAGCACCCAGAGCACTTGTGGCACATCTCAAATAGCACAAGGGTATTCACAGAGTGGCTGAGTGGAAAGCTTTTTCACATTCGTCTGAACCTCATGAATACATTCCAACTCTAACTAACTACTTTGCCTTAATGTGGGATTTCAAACAAGGTATGAGCCCAGTTTATTTATTTGTATTTTCAGCGTCTTAGTGGTACTCTTGAGCACAGTGATGGTAGGCAGGATAATCTCTGTCTTTCATCAACAAAGTGGCCTTGCACAAAACCCATCAGTAATGTATTCACTATTGATTGATGGTAGCTCCTGCACTACTAGGCAACACCATTATTATCATGCATAGATTCCAGGCTGCCCACAATAAAATCATTGTCTTGATTTAAGTTGTCCACCCCCAAGGTGTCATAATAGCACAACTGGTGTTTGCCTAATATTGCTTTCTTCCTCAACAATTACTAGCATCCCCTGTCATCATCTTTGCAACCACCAGATACTTTTCAAGTCTTTGAAACAGGAGACAATGTTTGCAGGAAAAATTGCAGTGTACACCTGACATGTGTAAAGATGAGTTCAGTAGACCAATAACGATATTTTAAAGGCTTAATAATGAAAAATAATGTAGTTTTGCTTTTCTCTTGATATGTAGCTACACTTAAGACAGGTGTTACTAAGCTAAACTACACAATAAGATGTTGGGATTTTTAGTTTCTGCCTTCTACAAAAAAATGTTTCCCATATAGTTGTTTAAATCTATAAACTATTAAGCAATAAATCCTTTTTGTTGTCATAAACAAGTATTTGTATAAAATTCTAATATACATATATATATATATAGATAGATAGATAGATAGATAGATAGATAGATAGATAGATAGATAGATAGATAGATAG
>JBBBVU010000021.1:7245378-7259611 GCA_037177055.1 Atherinosoma microstoma | reverse complement strand
ATTATTATTATTATTATTATTATTATTATTATTATTATTATTATTATTATTATTATTATTATTATTATTATTATCACTTGTTGGCGTCATTCATGTTAGTTTTATAGTTCTCATTAGTGTGACATTTAAGCTGAGCCTTTCTCTTAAATACTTGTTTAGCGTATTCAAACAAACAGAGTCCTGCTTCAGTTTCAACACAGCCTCTTGTCCCTAAGCCTTGGCAAAAATATTGACACAAAAGGTTTACATAAATTATCTCCAAATATTTGAACAAAATCAGCTCTTTCTCTTTGTTTCCATAGATTTAAAATAAATGATGATGATAAAAGCACACCGTAATGTATCAAATCATTGAATGTTGTTTTTGTAAATGATTATTTATATGGGGAAAGCAAACTGCAAAAGATTCGGTGGAAGCAATTTGTTAAAACGAGCTTTTTAAGTATTGTGAGTATATAGCTACTTGGAGGTTCTTTGTATGTAAATAGGGTGTAAAAAAGGCCCTCCCCGTCTTTGTAATTAATTGACACGTTATACCACTCATCATGCTCTGAAGCACCAATGGTAGAGGCTCGGATCTCCCCAAAACCCACAATTTCACATCTGCAAACACTGTCTTCATCCACTTGACTCCTAAGACCCGCCCACACGTGGCCAACCTTTCGCGTTTTTTAATGCTTTTTCACTGCAGGTTCATGTGTTGAGACCAACCTTATATGGACTGATCGGACAAGGTAATGGCTTATTTCCCTCTAGCACCCAGCAGTAGCGCATCCATGAGCCACATATAGCACTTAGCCACTTTGGCATCCTTCCTGGACTTACAGAGACTGAATCCACTGCTACTTGCTTAGGCAATGGTTATCCACAGTGGTTGCTTTGACTGTACTTCAGCGTAGAGCGATACTTACTCATCCTCTTTTTTTTCCTGAGAAAAAAAATCGCCTCTGCTTTTTTCTTCTTGTTTGTTTTTGTTTCACAACAGCGGATTGTCCGAAAAGCTGGTGCAGCAACTTTTCTTTGCATAT
Organism: Atherinosoma microstoma; assembly: GCA_037177055.1. Lineage (NCBI taxonomy): Eukaryota > Metazoa > Chordata > Actinopteri > Atheriniformes > Atherinidae > Atherinosoma > Atherinosoma microstoma. The sequence continues at coordinate 7,258,583 of JBBBVU010000021.1, read as the reverse complement.
TTGCCCCCCACCAGAATATGTCGTTGACCAACACAAAGACGGGCTTTTCTGTAAAGGACATTTTGGACCTTCCTGACACAAATGACGAAGAGGGATCTATCACCGGAGCGGAGGAAGACACGGAGGGATCGGAGAGCACGACGACGACAAAAAATACAGGAGTTTTGGTGCAAAGTCCACTGGAAAGCGTTCAAAATCTGCCTTTAAAGAACCCTTTTTATGACAGTAGTGACAATCCTTACACACGATGGCTCGCTACAACGGACAGTATTCAATATTCATGTAAGTAGAATCTTAACAATCCTTGCTAAGCTTATCAATAAAAGACTATTTGAGATTTGTAAACTATGCGGCTGCATTAAGTCATAATTGATTACAAGTAGCTTCATATAACGCCCTAATGATGCCCTTGGGTGGCGTGCACTATCCATCTTTATGCACCGTGCAAAGCACGTCTCGAGGCGTTTACTTAACAAATGCATGAAGTGTTAAGGCTCATCGCCTCTGATTGATAAGAATTCGATCAATAAAGCGTTGTAGAAAAACAACAGAGTGAGAAGTTATTAGAAGTACAACGACAGTGTGAAATTTAAGAAATACACTGTATCTATATAATCACTTCCACGCTTCGCTGACTCACCCTGTATGAGAACTGGGCTGAGAAATTGGGCTTTTGTTTTGGTGACTTGGATAGATTTTCCACACTCAAATGGGATCAAAGATGTGGAATCAGCCAAACAATTCTGTGGTTTTATTATTCAGTCATTCTTATGCTGTTAAAGTGTTAGTCTCTTAATCATTTAAAATTCATTCCGATAAGAGCTACACAAAGATTTAACTTGTGTTTTTACACAGCAGCATTATTCATTGATCATGTATCTTAGATATTTGTACAATATGTGTCCTGTGTTTGTGGTATACCCTATCTCTCATAGAACTTTTACAACATAACATTTTGACAGTGTTTCTTCCATTTCTTGCCGCAGTGCACGGTCTATCCGCCAGTTCACAGGACTCGGCCAAGTCCCCGGAGCCGTCCGCAGATGACGAATCGCCGGACAATGACAAGGAAACTTCCAGCAGCGGCGGCAGCGACTCCGGCAAGAAGCGGAAAAGGAGGGTGTTGTTTTCAAAGGCACAGACGTACGAGCTGGAGCGCCGCTTCAGGCAGCAGAGGTACCTGTCCGCTCCGGAGAGGGAGCACCTGGCCAGCTTGATCCGCCTCACCCCGACCCAGGTGAAGATCTGGTTCCAGAACCATCGGTATAAGATGAAGAGAGCCCGGGCCGAGAAAGGTATGGAAGTGACCCATCTCCCTTCTCCCAGGCGGGTGGCCGTGCCCGTCTTAGTCAGGGATGGAAAGCCTTGTCACACTCTTAAAGCTCAGGACTTGGCGGCCACTTTTCAGGCCGGGATCCCCTTCTCGGCTTATAGTGCCCAGTCACTCCAACACATGCAGTATAACGCGCAGTACAGCGCCGCGGCCACGCCACAGTTCCCCACAGCACATCACTTGGTGCAAACGCAACAGTGGACTTGGTGAGAGAAATTATAGAGACTTGGCTTGGAGGTGCGATAGGGAGTTTCACCACAAAGCAAAGAAAAATAAAACACAAAAAACAAAAGACTTTTCATTTTTGCAGCTTGACTCATATATATACTACCATTTTTATTCGGGGCTCATGTGTGCGCCGTGTTTACATGTTTTCGTTAAGAGAACTGGGTCCAAACCTCTCCCTTATAGATTTTATTAAGAATGTCAATTCTCTTCTTGTGAATTTTTTTTGTAAAGTATGTTGTGTGTTGGTTGTAGAGATGTTTTTCCTTTTTTTTTCTTTTGTCCCTTCGTGTTATTATCAGCATACGAACCACTTTATAATTATAGAAAATTTAATTTCTTGCTTCTTTTATGGACCGAAAAAATATTTATGGCCATGAATAAACTGGCAAGTTTTCAGCTTTTTTCCTTTTGTTTTTATTTCTTGTAAATATTTTGTGGCAGATGGTTTAGAAACCGGAAGGGATTAAGATGCTGATCGGGCTGTAGATATTTAACAATTTTAAAAGATAAAAAAATAGGAAAGATTTTTTGCAAGACATGTCATATATGTAAATATAGTGTAGTTGCGCGGTGATGAGTAAATATCCTCATTTTTAAATAAGATTTTTTTAATAAAATATTGTGTTTCTGAAATGGGGTTTGGTTTATAAGTGTCCTATCGATTTGATTTGGAGATATTGCTAAACACCTTTAATGAAAGGCGAAGAGACAAACAGTTTGTGACACAGAATACAGCTGACCATGGGAACAAATCTCCAGCGCACTTCAGTCCTTTCTTGTTAGCCAGATTTAATCCGGAGAATATTTTTCTCAGTCCGAACAACTCACTAATAAAGAGCCTAAAGTCACTTGTGAAATGGGACTAAAATCCACTCACTTAATATAAGTGGGCTTTTCAACATAAGAAGCTTTTGAGTCAAAAGCACTCCTTTTTGTCAGCATCCCCAACCACTCCCGGCCTTGGGAGACTGTGGAGGAAAAGTGCCGTTTAATGCAATAAATGTTTTGTTATCTTATTAGCGCTAAACTGCAAATAGAGCAGGAACAATCAATGACGCACCAGCCTTCTTTGTTTAACCGCGAGCACCATTTCAGCTCAAATTAGCACGATTTACAGGGGCTTTAAACGGCTGACAAAGTTATTTTTATATGCTCAAATAATGCATTGAAATATTTTTACACTATTACGTCTAGTTTTCTATACCACGGGACCTAAACAAACACAAATGGCTCAGTTGATCCGCAGAGCGCACCGCAGATTATCTAACCGCGTCAATATCTTGGGCAAATATAACCCAGTCGAAAAATCTATGCATTTTTGTTTGTCCCGGGACAAAATTCTCACAGCAGATGTTAGAGTCGCCCCTATCATCACAGAACAAACAGCTAAATTGGACAGATTTGTTAATTATTTACAGAATTGAGTCTCAGGGGGGCTACTGCTTTTGTGGACGACACATACTCAATTTGTCCCTGACAGTCCCAGGCTTTATGTTTCAACACTGGTTGAGCTTGTAGGTCAAATAAATCAGCTTTTGTCATAGTTTCATTGTCCTTTTTCATTTTCATCTATAGAATAAAAAAAATCTAAGAGGCTAACAATAAGCTGCAACAGCGTATCATTTTATTGCAAAAGGGTCACAATAAGCATGGAAACCAAACCAAATGCAAGGTGGATGTAGTGATGTTGAGGGAATGTTAGAATGAACTGATAAAAAGCGAAAAAATTTAAATAAAAATAGTCTGCATTTGATAAGATTTTAGTGTCTGTTTTATTTAAATTCAAACTCAAGTCCTGGATCAATTTAAGATTTTATTTGTAAAAGACACATATAGTGACTTTAAAAGATTTTTTTTTAAAATTGCGGATTTTGTCAATGTGATGTGGCAGGTATGTGACTCCATCAGTGTGTAGTACAGTACACAAGGAAAATATAAAGACGAAACTCCCCAGGCCTGTTTTTTTTTAGCTCTATGTCAGAGGCGTGCATGCTTAGTGGAGATGCAGACAGTGTAGATAGAGTTTCTGGTGCTGTTCAGAGTCAGGGAGATGTATCCTTGGGCTTTTTGTCTTGCCTGTCACTTGCTGCCATTGTGATCTTTGCTGCACACGTTGTGTCCCATATGGGCAGCTGGGCTCGGAAAAGGAGAAAAGGATCTCTTACAAACCCCAAATTGTACCAAGCTTTCAAATAAAGCATTGTTGTCTCTCAAAGAAAAACGAATTAAAAATTCGTGCTATATCTATTCTGGTCAAAAAAAGAAGCCCCATTCACACATAACAGGGAGTCCTTCTTCCTTGATAGAGCTATGCCAACAACAGCCTTCTCATTTCTCCTTTCGCTCTATCCCCCCATTCTCCGAAGTGAAAGGCTGATTATTGTCTGACCAAAAAAAGTGGCTCGTCAGAGCGCAAAAACTATTTTTAATTCTAGACAGTGTTCTTCCTTGTTTGCTTTGAGTCCAACTGGTATGTATAGACCAAATTCTAAAATGACGGATGGAAAAATATTTGACTCCATTTAGCACAATTCAGGATTTCTGCATATAAGGTGTAATAGTGGAACAATATTTAATGTAGGAATTTTACGCACGCTCGGTGTCGCTACAGCCATATCTTTTTTTAAAGCTAGTAGCAATTACAAAACAGCTTATTAATGTTAAGAGGTAAATGCAAACTCTTCTGTTTGCGTTTTGATTTTTTTGTAAGTCAAGTAATCTGGAAGACGCAGATGTTTTCCATGGGAACAAATTCCTTGTATATTGGCAGGTGTTTCGTGGACTGATGCACACAAGATCCCGTGGCTTTGGGAAGCCTAGAAATGATCATGTGGACGTGGCTTATAATTGCAAATGTAGAGTTGTATCAGACATTAATATTTTTCATATTTCAAAGGTTTTTTTTTTCTCTCTTTTTTTTTTTTTCAATCAAACAAAGTCTAGTTCCAAATAATACCGACCCAGTCCCGGTCAGGCTCTGCGGGATTTTCCTCAAATTTGTATGAAAACAGAAACTTTAGCTGTGAAAAAGCCCGTTTGGCAAACTTTTACGTTGAGCAGCATTGGCTTTGCACCTTTGTGTGGTCATTAACACGCTAAAAAATATATATATATAAATTCTACTCCACTATCAGCTTTGCAATATAGGGTCAGATTTGTCGGAAATTGCTTTTGGATGCTTGAAGGGATAAAGCAGTGCGACATTAAAACAAGCATCTTGGTGTGCAGCGTAGTTCAACCTGCGTGGATAACACTATTATATAGCTTGGAATACAATACTTGAGGAAATGTGCACTTGGGACACAGTGGATCTTCGTCATCCTGCCCATTTGAACCTCGACATGAATCATTTTCTATCATGCACATCGCCAAATAAACGAGGATTTCAGAGCTATAATAAGCGGTGCTTTTCATTTAAAGGAAGCTATCTGGGTTTTATTGCCTTAAAGAAGATCCAGATTAGATTCGCCACAGTGTCGATATTAAAGAGAGAGGGGAGTGATGGAGGGAATAAAAGGCAGAGAAGAAATTGATGCACCAGACCGCCACAAGATGGAAGCAGAGGTCTTTAGTTGGCGTCGTGTCTTTTACCTGCAAATGTAGCCCAACTTCATCCAATTCCATCACTAGGAATTACTCCAACTAAACACCGACTGCAGAAATTAACGTGTTGTTTTTCCTCTTTAATGAATGCACATTCCGGCGAACTTGACTGTCTTTTAAGTGCATGATTGCGGTTTATGACATTGTTATGGATCTTGAGAGCATAATCACATCGCTCTTCAAAACAAACCAGACAGGACGTAAACAGTCCACAGGCAATTAGTGCGGTTTGCAGTGCTCAGTCAGAAATGATCCAGGGGCGAAGCAAAGGAGGAGAGACTCTGGGGTTCTCCACGGTGTGGCGCAATAGGATAGGTAGACAGATATGTTGTAGATTTATTCACTTCAGTGAAAGTGAACAATAGAGGTGAAGTGAAATTCTCCAAAAAAAAGTAGTCTCCTCTCGGCCAGTGACCCTTAAAACAATGAAGACTGCCAAATATACTCAAATTGATCAAGCCCCAAAAAAAAAAAAAATCATATTTCACAAAAAATGACCATATCTTTTTGGGACACCTAACAAAGTCAAGCAGGATATTTGTGTAAACTAAATATTAAGGTTGTATAAATAATGTTTTATGATGACTTTCGACTAATTTTTATCATTTAACCTACATGTCTACAAATTCATTCAGCTATACTCACATTCCAGGCGGCAAAATGCCTCAACATCCTTATCTTCTGGTTAACTACGCAAAGCAGTGCAAAATGGGTCGTATGACGTCAAAGTGAAAGGCTACCATCTTTATGCATCCACTCAGATGGGCATCAGTGAGCTTGCACCTGCAGGGGGCCTCATTGGGTTAGAAAGATTTAGCAGCAGGGGGTGGAGAGATGCAGGGCATGGTGGAAAAGGACTGAGAGAGGAGAAAATAAATCTCGGTAAGAGTTTTTTAAAACACCTTTTTAGGGGAAAAATGTGGCTTGCAACAAAAATCACAATAGATAGGGGAATAATCACCTAGTTATTTGGAAGTGGATGGGGAATCACAAAACATGTTGAAATGGGAAAGTATCAAAGTAATCAAGGTAAAAAAAAAAGAAAGAATTATCAACAAAAAACAAACAAACAAAAAAACCCCAGCATAATTGGTGTTTGATAAACAAATCCAAATCAAGAAAATCCACATGTCAATTCTACAAGTTCTCTCAGTGGGACAGAACATCTATGAGTATGGTTCACATTATCAGCATGAGAAGATCCCGGAGAACGGCGAGATGGCTAACAAAAATGGCAGCGTCTTTGGTGTAAATAAGGAGGCAACAGAAGACCTGCAGCTTCAAAGCAGCTTCAAGTGGAGTTGAGAAGAAGAGACATCCCTGCAGCATTTCTGAGTATCTTTAGCGTCTGTCATGTTTTGTCCGTCTAAGAAAAGACTAGCATCACACTTGTCAACTCTCTCTTGAAGTGTCCAGTTCAAAAGCTTAGCATAATCCTTTTGTAATAAGTATGTCTATACAGAAACACTCTGCCTTCAAAAGTGTGCAACAAGTCTGATTATTCAAATGAAAAATGGCCAATTAAAATTCATTTTTAGGCTTTTTGTTCCATTTCTAAAATGTTGTCACAATTTGCAGATTAAATTCTTATCTAACATGTTAATTTATGTAGGTATTGCTTTATAATGAATCAGCTCTACTCATAATTTCTTTCTTTGTCAAGGATAAGTCGTGGGAAATAAGTTTTGACTTTAATTTGGCACTTTATTTAAACTGTACGGAATTGACAAATATAATTGCGTCAGCATCTTTTTTTTTTACACTTGTTAACATGGTTCATTTGAATAATTTATATAAATCCAGCATTTAAACACCATGACAGCTTTGTTAAGGCAGTTTTAAAGCTAGTTATCCAGCTACTTAAATTCCTTCTCAGCTGCATGCAATGCTTTTTTTACATGCATAAAAAGTGCAGAGAGAAAGTGCAAATCCATTGCTTTCTTGACTACATTCAACATGGTTTCCCTAAACTTAACTAGTTATGAGTGAATGTAGGTATGCCTAATTTTAAAAGTAATTTTCTTGCTTCTTTCTTTGCCCTGTCAGTCTGCATCTGTGGCATGTTATGCCAAGATAGTAATGAGTTACACAGACAGCAAAAAATCTGTTTGAACATTTAACTTGAATATTTAAAAGCCAGTTATAGTCAGTCAGTGAATATCTTATGTCTCTAATGGAAACAAACAGATGTGTATTCATCTTCTGTTCTCACGCCGCAGAGTTTTGCTGACAGTGCAGTTCAAACAGTGTGGTGATAGTAGGTTTAAGCTAGGTTTAAAGTGCTGCAGACGAACAGCGGCCAGCAGCGTCGTCTTTGTGAAAAACAAGTGAGCGTCAAGGTTCTTGACTTTGCTGAATGTTGAGATTATGAAAACTGCAGAGTGAGCAGAAAGATGAGGAGACTGACCAGGAGGTAACGGTAGACAGCTCAGACAGAATTTCCCTTTCCTTCACAGATGCTTTACTCCATTCCTGAATCCGTGTAAAAACATGTCATCTGTATGATAAGTCAAATAAAGGACTAAAAAAAACAATCATACTGGTTTTGTGATGTCTGGGATTGTGCTTATGATCCTGATGAACTGACAATGAATAGATAACAGAAGTCAATTGTGAACTCTCTTTTCAACATGATTGGACATTTATGCAACATATACGTACCACATTATACATCATTAGCTCATTTTCTGAGAGTGGAAACATTCTATATTTCTGAAAGACGTAAAAGAAATACTGCAGCCAATCACACAAAAAAACAAACAAAAAGATGCTTGAGTACAATTAACCACTAAAAGTGTCTCAAGCAGAACTCGACTCATACTTTCTTTCTCCCTTTGATGCACAAGCACTATTACATTTCTAGATATGCATATGACAATAAGGCAATTTATCCTTCACATTTAACAAGATGCAAGGGAAAATGCATTGCCATGGCAAATCCACCCACAACCTTGTCACTCTTGTTTAATTCATTTATAAAGAAAGGATTGTTACAGTGGTTGATTTATGAAATACTCTCAGTCTTTCACATACATAATGTCACCTTGGAACAAGGATTTAATATTTGAAAAGAAACAATATCAGGAGCAATATCAGCTCGTTTGTGTGCTGCCATAACAGCAGCACAAATGAAGGAACGTTCTTTGGGGCAGCTGAATTAGAATACATGAATTTGAATTTAAGTTCTAGTTACAATTAATTTACATTTCTCACATTTTAACTAACCAACGCCACCTGCCCACCAGCCCATGGTCGGTGATAATGGACTGAATATACTTGTGATGACCTTGTCAATCAAAGAGTGGACTCAAATTGACATTTTGTGATTTCAAAGTAATTATTGATGTCAGCCACATAGATTGTATAGACACTCCTAACTCCATTGCGGCACATTATGTGCCACAATGCTAAAAAACTGTTGCTTATCATAACCCTAATTTAAAAATACAATGAATGAACCCCCAAAATGAGAAGTAGGCTATGCTTTTGACTGTTTCAGAAGTCTCACAAAAACATGTCCACATGTACAAAACATATAACTGTTGCAACATAGGTTTGCCGAGATTTGCATAGGAAAATGTATGCATGTAATGTTTTTGAAGCCTTGGAAATGCAGCAGTTTTACAGTTCTTGCCTGATTGTATCATATAATGCAAAACTTTTACTTGTAACTATTTGAAAAGGCATTTGTATATGTAAGGATTTTTTTTTAGATTTAGTGATTGTAGTAGGTACTGGTTTTGCAACCTTCAAGCCGTCGTAGTGAAACTACTACACTATGGGTCAATCTTCTGGGACTGCAGTGTTCTGTTTGCAATTTAAAAACAGTATAAAAATATAATATTAAAAGCTAAGTCAGCTTAAATTCTTTCTACTTTTACTCATGTGAGTTCTTGTAAAAGTTGTGCTGCTTTGTTATGACATGCAAATTACCATCTTGTCTTACTTTCCTTTTGTCTTCTCTTTCTCAATGTTCCATCTCAGGACTTGAATTGTCTTGTATAAAAACCACAGCCTGCTGCTGTCAGGTGGGCTGGATGGGGGACAGCGCCAACAATCAGGTTCCCAGAGTTGAGTGTTTATGCCTTTCACTTAATGGATTGTCTCACCTTCTTCAGAGGATGAACATGAGGTGCTTGAGATGCCAGCACTGCAAATGGATCATGGGGCTTTGAGCCTGATAACGACCAGCCGTCACCTGTTTCAGTCGTGCTTCAATCAGCATGCGTGAGGATCAAAGAGCAGCAATGTGGCTGTTTTACCAATTTAAATTGTGTAATTAACTTCCTGTATGAAGAGGAAAACAAAGAACATTTAGCAAGTTGTGCCCATTTTGTGTTTGTGCGCTTGTACTTTTAGTGAATATATAATGGAACTATCTGCGCTGTATGGAAAATAAATAAGTTAATGATATTTCCTCTTGTGGGCTTTGCTGAATAGGCGCAGCATTTCAACCAGACTGAGCAATTCACTCACTGAGTTCACTGTGTTATGTTTCACAATCAGTCTTTACATTCATTGTGATGGAAGGAACAATTGTATAATAACACATATACCATTTTCTGTCTGTTTTCATCCACACAAAGGTGACACAGCACAACAAAAAACCAGAGGTGCATCATTACTTAGCAAGAGAGAAAATTGTCTATAGGCACTTCATCCACATGCTGCAGGAGGAATGCACCGTGGTACATTGATCACACAAATCTCTCACATGAATATTCATCTAAATTTTTCATTCAAATAGTTCATATCTTGACTCGCTTATTATCACATTTCATGGGTGTCTGACAGTCCAAATACAGCTGAAAAACCCCTTCACTGACACATACCGTATGTCAGACTTTTGGTTTTAGGTCACTCTGCATCATTCTTACACAGAAGGGTTTTTGTAAACCACATCATTACCAACATTTCTGATATCCTCTGTCTGACCTCAGCCTAGACCCTCAGATCCTCTGTCCAGCCACTTTTTCAATGGAAAGATGGTTCCCTATGTTACACAGAGTGTGATATTATTTCTCTGAATGTAAAGGTCTTACCAGTGTTACATTAAAATTTGAATCTCTTCTCTTTGAGTCCTCACAGATATAAACAGGAATACATGATTGTATTTTATTTAACTTCTTGTGTTTCAATTTAGCCATTTTTTACACAATGTTTTTCACTTTGTTTGATATTATCTATATTTTGTTCAAATATATAAGCTTATTTGTTCAATACTTTCTAGTTTGTTGTTTTTAAAGTTGATCCATGAATAAAGCAAAGAAGACCTGTTTATTTGTTATTATTTATATGTATATATATTTGATAAACAAACAAAAACAAAAAAAAGTATGCATGTTTGTGTCTCTGTGTTGGCCATTTCATGGACTGGCAACCTATCTAGGGTGTACCCTGCCTCTCACCTATTAGTTACTGGGATAAGTATAGACAATGGATGGGTGAATGGAAAAATACATGCTGTGACATGTTTATTTGGACAAATTTATACAAAATAATTACCACTGATAGAATATGACAGTACCATAATTTATTCATTCACTAATATTAATTGCATTCCTGAAACAAAAAGAAATACCTATTTATAAAAAGCATAAATAAGAACATACTGTGGTCTTCTAGCACACTTCATGTTTACAAGGACTGTTCTGGTAAACTCGTGAGGAGTTTATCTTACCTCAATACATCTATTGTACTATTTTCTTCCAATAGCAAATTAGGATTGGCCGAATCACACACAATACACATACCCTTGAATAAGTGGTAGATTCTGCAGCATCAATTCCTGCGCTGTCCTCCCAGCAATGTTGTAGCTTGAATTCACCTGAATCCTGCTAAAGTTAAAAAATTTTCACCTCTGATACAGAGATTAATTAACTGGTTCCACAGGTAGAAACCATTTTGATAAATGGCAAATGCTGCAGTTGGAATAGAATGGATTTTTGTTGTTTACATGGGTTGTACATGAAGTTCTCTACATATTGGAAGAGGTGAAACTATTTATTATGTAAAAACACAGGCTAAGGTACATTTACTGAATGTTTTGAAAACGCAACCCTGAGTGAATTAGTTGGGAGTACCTTAACAAAAACGGTGGAGTCCCCTCTCAGGATTTTTTTTTTCACTCAGATAATCTCGAACTTGACAAGTTTCTGTAGAGTGCAGCTGACATCTCATCGCTGTACCTATTTCAACTATGTCTTGCAAAAATGAGAGGTAATATTTGCAGAGATAATGTCAATACATTTTACTCTTTCATGAATGAAAATATTATCATCACAAGGTTAGTGTGAAAATATATCTGCTTATTTACATTTTACATGGTATGTTAGCAAGTGTATTCCCTGAATTCAGAAAAGCTGAGAGGTCTTATATCCTACTAACCGGTATGGAAATGATATGCTAGAATTGACGCACCAATTTTTTGTTAGATTCATCATAATCGATGTAGTTTGTGTGCTAACCTCAATGAGTTTAAGGCATCGCTTAATTTTTCATTAAAAAAGAATCCCACACAACCTAATGCATTTTGTGTAAATGTATATTCAAGATTTATATAAGAAAATAGTTAATATTTACACTTAATAAGAGTTCCCTTGTAGAAATCATCCCAAATTACCCTTAAGAAATCCATTGCTAATTTAATAACATAATTCACAGTCCACCCAACAGTCCGCAGCCTTTATAGGTGCAGTAGCGACACTGTACTGGGCAACATACAGTTAATCCAAAAAAAGTGTGACTCCTGAGGAGGTTGGAGGACTGGTGGTGGTTTGTGTTGCAGGAATTCCTCCCAGGAGACAGGGGATCAATGCAATATAGAAAAATATTATGGCAGCCTGACCTAAAATAGCCATATGAATAACATGCAAAGTTTTATTTGTTTTTTTTTTCTTCCTGCATCACTTCAAGCCCATATATGGTCAAGAGGAGACAAACTGTCATGAATATTAATGCTAACCTTAAAGTTTTTTGTGTTATCAAATGCGGTGAAGTTAAAATCCTTTTTTGCAAGCTATTTTAATTTAATTATGTATCATGGTAAAGTTTCCCTTTATTAATAAATCATACTTATAATTTTTACTTAAATACCTTAAAAAACTAGAAAGACGCAATTAACCAAAACAATTTACAGAAAACAGCAACACTGAAAACAGAAACTATTATAACTTTATACTAATAAGAAGAACAACTGGGTTTTCAAACTATTGATTTTTGAGATTATCTTCAATTTAGTGATTTTGCGCTTCTCATTTTTAGTCTTGCACTTTCATTTCACCCAAAAGTAACTCATTAGGAACACATTTGGGTCAATGTAGGTTTCAGCAACTTGCCCAATTGGCATATTAACCTGGGAATCAAAGCACCAAGCTTAACACTCAAGGACAGTGACTCTAAAACATGTGAGGATTTTTTTTGTCTGAAATTATATCTTGTCCAGACCAACAATACAAGACAGATATTTTCTCATGGGACTCAGCAGCATTTTTTTTCTCTTTGAGGCTTCAGATTTAATCAGATTGAACCAAAAAGCATTTTTCTTTTAATGAATCTTGCATTATTGTTACATTTGATGGTTGTCATTTAATTACTTCCAATCTGAGCATCATGGACTGTCAATACACTCAACAGCCTGTTAGCGATGCCTTACATCACTTGCATGTTGTCTTTAGATTTCAGGAAAATATTAGTTCATTAGTAGCCTGACAAGTCATAGCCTTTACTAAGTTCATTTCCAGAAAAGTTATTTATCAAATATTTAATGTCTAATTTCTTAACTTTTACAAACCTTTACTTAACAGACACAATTGCATGGAGAGTATGTCTAGAGACTATGTCTCTCGGCTGGCCTAGAAACGCTGAGGGATTCCCCCAGGGGGGCTGGAAGATGTGGCCGCGGAGAGAAAAGTCTGGGCTTCTCTGCTTCAACTACTGCCCCTGCAGCCCAAGCATGGATAAGCTCTGGATGGATGGATGGATGGATGGATGGATGGATGGATGGATGGATGGATGGATGGATGGATGGATGGATGGATGG
>JBBBVU010000021.1:7229944-7242206 GCA_037177055.1 Atherinosoma microstoma | reverse complement strand
AATCAATCAATCAATCAATCAATCAATCAATCAATCAATCAATCAATCAATCAATCAATCAATCAATCAATCAATACATTAGTACATTAGTACATCAATACATCAGTCAATCAATATTTATCTAAATAGCACTTTTCCTACAGTGTGTAACTCAAAGTGCTGTACAAAAATTATAACAAAAACAAAAGTGGTTGTTATATTAGCAAGTCACCCCAATCCACCCACCGACACAGTAAGGAAGGGCTATGTGAGGAAAAACCAGGGACCTAAAAATGATATCACACAAATAAAAACACAAGTAAAAGGAAAAAGGAAAATTTAATAAATAAATAACTAAATGAATAAAATTGATCAAAATCAGTAAAACAATGAAACCATCTATAACATAGGTTGAAAAGACCAGAAATAAATTAATAAAAGGATATTAAATTACGTAAAAGCCAGGCTGAAAACTCACCTTTTTAGCCTGGATCTAAAACACCAAGACTCTCTGGTGTCCTCAGGGTTCAGGAAAGCTGTTCCATCAGCATGGACAATATTGGCTAAAAGTCTTCTCACCATACATTTTGGTTCTTACTCTGGAGATAGTTTGAAAGCCCCTACCTGAAGACCGGAGGGTTATACAAGGCTCATAATGTAAAAGCAGTTCTGACAGATATTCAGGATAGAAACCTTTAAGAGCCTTAAAGACCAGTAAGAGAATATTTAAAAAAAGAGCATGACAATAATCAATATGAGAAAAAACAAAAGCATGAATCAGCGTCTCTGTACTGGCTTGAGAGATAAACTGCTGAACTTTTGAAATATTCTCGAGGATTCAGAGTTTAAGAGAGCTTTTCAAAATGAATATTGCAGTTGACAGTATTTTTAGTAAAGAGGATGGCCAAAACATTACTATCAGAAAAATCCTAACATTTTTTTAAAAGCTTGAAATTACCTTTTGTGACAAGAATACAGAACATTTTAACATTAAACGTTTTAATACTGATTAAAATAAAGAAAAAAACTACTTACACAATGTTATAATCTCTTTATTTCCAATACTTCCAGGTCCAAAGAATAGTATGACCAATGTTGTTACAAAATGCTGTTGAATAAAGGATAAGTATTTATTACTCATTACAAAAAGTGACTTGCAACTTGACTTGGACTTTTTCAGGCTCGACATCAAAGGTTTGAGACTTGACTTGGACTTGCAAAAATTCACTTGTGAAGATCTTTGCATACATGCATGCTTGAATTCAAAGTTACAGAAAAAGATGAAACAAGAAAAGTTTGGACTTACATTAGAAATGTTTTACTAATATAAAACTTTCACATAAACTGGTGCTGAATGACAAAACATAGTTCATTCTGGACACACATTGCCCTTTCAAAACTGCAAAAAAAAATTCTATCTGCAGTTATCAAACAACAAAAGAGTGTGGTGCAAAGGAAATGTAATGAAACACAACAGTGACTATCTGCAAAGTCTATCACGAATTTTCATGAATGTGTTGCTGGCATCAAATTCTACATTTGTTTATAGTTTCTAAATACAGTGAGGCTGGTTGGGGAAAACACTGGAAACCATTTCTCTCATACCTGAATCTGTTAATTAAAGTCTCAAACAAATTAGAAAAATTACTGATTTAAATTTTTGTTGCAGTTTAACAAATTTCCCAATGTTTCTGGAAATGGGAGTTGTATTTTTTTTATAAGCAATGAGAGACATAAAATAAAATTCAACAAATGTATTCAGAGGTGTTGGTTCTGGAAAAGACGCTGTATATTTCATAAATGACTTTTTGGCTTGTCCTAGATGGAAAAGTGCATATGTGACTGTAACTAATCACGGTGACTACCATGTAACAGGAATTCAATAGGCACAACACTGAGAGTTTAAAAAAGTTTTATGTAATTCAATTACCACATTTGCTTTGGGGTTTCAGCTGTTTTTTGTTTAGATATTTTCTTTGAAAAAAATCTAGGACCTTAAAGAGTAAAGAATTGTCAAGTAATCACATAAGGACTAACAATGTAGACATTTTCTTAAATTTTTATTGTATTTCTTCATCATATTAATTAAATGGATGGAAATAACAGAAATTCAATATCCACCTCAGACATTTTGCTAAAAGTTAAAACATGAAAACATAAAATTTTCCCTTTTCAATCAAGCTAAATAATTTAATAGACTGCCATGAGAACGGATATTAATAAAAATATATTAGCAACCAAGGAGTGAGAGCTAATAACTCTTGTTTTACTAAACTATGCCAGTTGAAAAATTACATCAACAGATATTGAACTTGAAAAATGTCCAGGTTTGTTTTCATTTTCAAAAATCTGTGGATTTCTATCACATTTATTTATATTTTCATCTGCATTGTAAATGTAAACACAAAAGAACCACATAACAAATAAAATCCACAAAGCTGTGTGTAATGAGCAGTGACTGGTTTCAAACATAATTTGTGTGTTTTCCTGTTGACTGAGCAGCAGCAGTCGTCATCCGCGTGGAGGAATCTTTTTATGGCTCCTGCACTTACAAGCTGGAGGGAGGACAGAGGAGGAACAGTCTGCAGCGTTTTAGCACACAATTTCATGATGGTTTCAGAGAAGAGGCCAGCCAAGCATTTCAAGTGGCAGAGGAGCGAGAGGGCAGCATTGTAGAGGAGAGCAGGTAGTGTAATGATCAGGTAGACAAGATGGCATCAAGCGTCCTCAGAGATGGTCAGGCACAGAGAGCTGACTTCCTTCCAGACAAAAAGAACCACTGAAACAGGACGAGACAAAACCAACAAACAGGAGAGCCATTAACTCTAAGTCAGGGAGACTTGTTATTACTGTTAAGCGGCACAAAGTCACACACTCAAAACAACACATGCAGAAAGACAAACAAATTTAACCGATAAATGTGTGAAATATATCAAATTTAGAAATGCTGAGCCACCATAAGAAGAATATATTACAATAATGGCCTTAAATAAAATTATCAGTGGGAATCAATATGAGTATAATACCTTCTGGTATAATAGATATGATGGCAAATACTTGAATATTAGAACATATCTTCATGTTTGTCGCTTGACCATTATTTCAGTTCCGAATTATACATTTTAGATTTGACCTGGGCTATTTGTGTATCATATGACAGAAATTTCTAAACACATTTCTAAACACATTTCTATATTTTACAAAACTCCAAAGAAAACAAAGACTAAAAGCATACATGTTTGCATTAATTAAGTACGACCTTGATCTCATAGTAGACAACAAAGACTTTAAATGAAAAAACAAAATTAGATCATTTTGAAAGCCTGAACATAACACTCAAATATAACAAAAGTGGAAAGTGTCAGTACTCTATTATTGGGTCCCACCATGTTCTGCCGTACTGGAAGTTTGAGCTGACCATGTTACTGGTCTACAGCAGATGTGTCTGGGCCATGCTGTCAGTGCACAAAATTTAAAAGGATTCTTATTTCTTCAAAGTGACATGCATTATTTATTGATAATCTTGATTTGTAATATTAATGAAACCCTAATCTATTTAACAAATGACAATTCAAAACTTTATATTAGTTTGTTTTTATGTTCGCGTGACTTTAAGTCACCATGGTTTTGTGTATCTCAGTTTAAAACTATTTTTGCTTTCCATTAAACACAATTCATCCAAATAATGTTGTGAATTTGTATCTGTCTAAATAACAAAACAGTTTTATCTCAAGACATGTGCTTATCATCATGTACTCGTTGTAGAAAACTACATTCAGTGTCCTTGCTGCGGTTGTTATTGAGGCAGAAAACAGTTTCCTGCTGTCAGTCCTCAGATGGCCAAAAAAATTATTAACACTTTTAATTTTTCAGTGTGTCACAAAATGATGCCACATATCAGTTTGGTTTTTACTTTTTAACTATTTTAGACAGGACTATAGCTTAATTTGGCATTTTAACCAAATATAGCAGTGATACAACAGAACTTTCTAAATTTAATGGTTAATTATCATAACATGTTTTTGCAAATAACTGTAGGCTATTAAATGGACAACTTGAATAACCAGCTCCCTGTTCTCAAAAAGGTTGGGAAAAAATATATAACTTCTGATTGGCAGAGTAGTAATTACACTGTAAATTGTTTGATTCTCTTTTGCTTGACAAGTAAACTGGAGAATTGATTCTCCAGTTTCCAGATTCTTTTTTCCTGTAAATTTATGTATATATATGTCTGTGTGTATCTGTGTGTGTGTGTGTGTATACAATAAATCTAACAAATGACTATACCTGTTGTTAAGAAGAGTAATTCCAAAACAGTTGTGTGAACATACTTAATAACATTTCGCTGCAGTCTTTGATTTATCATTCTTTTATGTTTCTGTTCCTTTCAGACATTATTCTTCCATCGAAGGATTTACTTTAAGTGGCACTCCCTTTCAGCATGTCGCAACTGATTTAAGCAGCATTCAGTTTCGAGAAACAAAACAAGTAGAAATGAGCATTAAATCCATTCTCACTCCACAGTGTAAGCGGAATTTTACTTTATATTTTAAATTGCAGCACATGGTGCATTCCCATAACTGTTAGGATCAATACATTCAGAGTCTGAAGTAGTTTTGTGGTGTGTTTATATGGAGTCATCTAAATAATGATGGGCTATCAGGTGCCTTACAGGATAAAAGCAT
Organism: Atherinosoma microstoma; assembly: GCA_037177055.1. Taxonomy (NCBI): domain Eukaryota; kingdom Metazoa; phylum Chordata; class Actinopteri; order Atheriniformes; family Atherinidae; genus Atherinosoma; species Atherinosoma microstoma. Next base: position 7,237,542 of record JBBBVU010000021.1, on the reverse strand, counting down.
CACAAAGTGGGGACAAACACGTTGCGCATTGCATTGATGTGCAGATTCTCCTCACATTTCCATCGCTGAGTTGTGAAACCATTTAAAAAGTTTCAGTCTCCACATGCAGCACTCAAAGTGCTTTGAAACTTTTGATTAGATGCTGCATCTTCTAACAGTTAACAAAAAAAAAAAAAAAAAGAAAATGGCCCTCTGGCTTAAATGGACATCAGAAAACATTAACTTCAATTGCAGCTATTTCATGAATAAAACTATGCTTTATTACTATTTTTTCCCCAAATATTTAGAGGCAGAGCAGTACACTTTTTCCTGCATTGAAACCCTTCTTTTTAGGCAAAACATCAAAATTGAATTAAAAAAGATTACACAATTCTTGGTAACCCAGTGAACCAAAATATGTTTAAATTACTTTTGCGAATGGATTTGATATAACTTTTTGAATTTAAGCAAAGACATTCCTTTAACTCTGCAAATACAATATTTCATCACAACAACTTTTTATGTTATGCTTTGTGTAATGCACGCACAAATCTGTTAATAAATCCAAGACACTTGCCAGCTCTGGAAATATGTTTTGTATAGTGAAGTGAACTAAATGTTGTTACATAAAGTCACAAATGACCTTACAAAAAACTCCATGTCACTACAAATTTAAAATACCATTTCAGGACATCAAACAGACTTCATTGTATCACAAAAAACAAGTGCAATGAAGGGCAAACAGACACAAGAGACAGATTGGCAGATACATTCGACCATAAGAGGAGCTGGGTGACAAAGCCAGAGTGAGCCATGGTTGAGTCAGAACTGTACACTCTAACAGCTTTGTTTACCTGCCCTTACTGCTGCCACAATTAATGCAGCAGAGAAGTGGACGAACCAGGTACCCTTGGAACCAAGCACCCAGTCCAAGTACACCATCTGCTTTGTTCTGCCATGCATTTGGTAATCTGCATTGATCTGCTGCTACATGCTTTTTTTTCTAAAATTGTTGTTACAAAGGAGAGCAGCTATGCTAAAATGTTGCCACTTTTGAAAAAAAAAAAAAAAAGAAGCAGAGGACACTGGCAATCAGGGAAACCGGAGGACCTAAAATTTCAAGGAGAAGATTTTTAAATCTCAAACAAGCCAACAGGTTATACGTAGAGCTACCAAATCAATTCATACCTTTAAGTGAATAGTTTTTGTTCATTTATTTGTTGCACTGATATAATATGGCCAATAATGCTATTTCTTTTTCTAAAAACAGAACACGAAGAAACACAAAGAACCTTCCCAAGAGTGTATTTGAGTTTAGTTTGAACACAAACTAAAACTCATAAAATAGAGATTAGCATAAATATGTTTAAATGAACATCAAGGCCAACATGCTTAGATTTGATTAGCATAGCTGCAACATCTCATCCAACAGATCAATTTAATTTATTTATCTTGGAGTGTTTCATAAAACAAGTACAAAAATACTACACCTTTTCATCTGTGAAGGATGAGTGTGAAGTGAGTGGCTTTACTTGTTTGTTTTTTAATTACCTTAAACTCAAGAATTGTAGTTGGAAAATTGGACACTATATTCTCTACTTATGGGTTTTCAAAATTCCTAAAGTTGTGGGGGGTTTTCTAATATTTTGCTGCCATAGCTTTAATTGGCTTGAAAACTATAAAAAAAGAATAAAAAAATAAAAAAAAGACCCTTCTTTTCTTAAACTTGGAAGATCTATTTGACGCCATATTCAACCTGGGTTAGAAAAACTAAACCAAGAAAAACTACAGATGTTAAAAGATTTAGTTCCTGCATCCAATTAGCACACTTCTTCCTTACCTCCAGTGGTTTCCGATGTCTTGTAGCCTTAACTCCACTCAACTAAATGAACTACTATATTGTGATTCTAAAAGAAAAATCTTCAACACTCTAATCCTATTACAGTATGTTGAAATCTTCTGCTCTCCATTTTTTCCCAGCAGCCAGATTATGGTCAGCATCCCATTAAAGCCCATATTCTGTATTTTGGCGCCCTATTAGCATCATTTCGTCCATCAAGCGACATTAATTGTGAATGAATGCAAACTCCTGTAGAAGAATACGGTCTTCAAGAGGTCTGTCACATACTTTCTCCACTTGGGAGGACCTTTAACCTACTTAGCCGAGGAACAGCACCGCTTCAAGTAGTGCAGCTGAAAGATATGCACCTGCCCGCTTTTTACTCTCACACTGCGCCGCAATTTAAGAGGAGAGAAAGTATTTGATCTAAATGGTACTACACTGACTGCAGGTGTGGAATTTCCTCAACAAATTTCCACATCGATGAGCCTTCAGGCCTTGTACAATAAAAATGCGAATTAAAATTGGAGTTTGGAGAAATGAAAAAAATCAACTACTACTGTTTGTCGTTTAATTGTAAAAAATGATGTTTTTTTTCTGCACCACCTAAAAATGAGCTTACTTTATCTCGACCAAAAAGCACCACAATATTGCTGTTGCGTAAAAGATGTAGAAGACATGTTTTCCACCTAAACTAGTCCATATCACTTGAATTTTCTTATCTATCATTATTGTTTGACTAAAACTGAGTGATCCGCCCCCCATTCTTCTTTAAAATCAAATCAAGTTAGAAAAATATGGGAAACAATTTTCAGTTGCGTGTCTTTAAACAAATGGTTTTACATAAATTCACATCTTTTTTAAATATCTTCATATGAAATCTTCCAACTAAAATGTACAGCATATAATGAGTTTTTAATGCGTAATCACACTTTTCTGAGCCTCACTGCATTAATATAAGCCATTTTTAAGTGTATCCATTTCTAATTTAGAAATCCTAGAATAATTTATTTTCTCTAAGTAAGTAGCTGATTTATCATCATATAAATCTCTTTACATATAAATGCACTGGGAGCCTTAAGTGAGAGAAAAGAGTATTATTGTGCGTAAATTACGCACGGAAATTAGAAAACATATGTCCATAACTAAGATATATTTATGTTTGTTTGAATTCAAAGTCATCAAGACTGTATGAAAAAGAAAGTGTAGAAAACTGGGAACCATTTCAGTGTGAGCTATTCGTTTAATATTTCGCTCGCACAATATTTTAGACTAAACAAGTTGAAAGTTTTGTTCGAAATTTTAAGGTCTGCAAAATTAAATAAATCCTCACATTGTGCTTGGCTTGGTGTGCAATTGAGTTGGCAGGTCAGGACCCTGACCCTTCAGCCATCTCTTTACTTCTCTCAGAGTATTGAACTCGCATCGACAAGATGGAGAAAGGCACTTCAGTAACCAAGCGCCTGGGTCCATTTGCCATGCTGAGCTGAGGGGGGTGATGATATCGGGAAAAGGTTGTAGGATATAAACCAACTAGCTAAAAGGAGTTGTTATTGGGTTCTGGTTAATAACACCCGAATTGTCTGATTAAAGCTTCCAGGTACAGAAAATTCGACCCATGTCCATCGAGAAAGTCTATTTATTTTCACACGGCAATTTAGAACTCCTGAGTTTTAGTTAATGTAAAACGTGATTTCAGGAAAAGTTAACATACGTCTTTTATATAGAGTATTAAAACACCTGATTGTTTTTTTTTATATGAAGCATACTATTTTTTTTTGGGAAATGAATCATGCAAAATAGTATCCACGATTAGTTATAAAGTTATGGGGTGCAATTGTAAAGCATCTGCTGGAACGTCATATTTGTGTCTACGGAGAAGTAATAGCTTTTTCTTTTACATACTGCCTCCAAGTGTGGTTGTCGTTAGTGTGACAAAGGTCAGTGTAGCCTATTTATATATAATTATGTTTATCAAATTGCATCGTGCGCACTTTTATAGTTCGGCAACATGCAACCTCAAACTAACCAAAAAACTGTTGACATCAGCAGCTGCTAAAAAGATTATACCCTAATTTAAAATTATTTTTCTTTGTAAATATTTCTATTTCTCTCTATAAATATACATATATTAACCAACCTTGATAGGGCCTCATCCACCTTTCCTCAACGTCCGTTTATCCGGCTCCCGCTGCTCCATAACATATCTACTGATTGTAAAACAAAACTTGATTTACAGCACTATTAATGCGGTGAATAAACTCTGATAAGCGCTACATGCAGCCAACTAGCCCCAGATTTTTATGGGATCGTAATGTGGAGGGTTTGTGGACTAGGGTCCTGCTCTCTGACTCAGTAATCCACAAGGTTGAGAGGTTTGCCTCATTTACATAATGTTAGAGGTCTGGGCCGAGGCCTACCTTTCTTTTCTACTTGAAACACCATACTGCCTTTACGAAAAGAGTTTAAAAGGCGCACAGACGTCTGGACGAGTGTGGAAGTATTTGCAGGTAGGAAATCTTAATAGAAAAAAAGTAATCTAAAAAGAAATTTGAATACATCCAAGAATTTTACTTCAAAGTTTTCAGAGGGCGTGAACAACACCAAGGCTAGTTTTAGGAATCATATTTTTTTTTTTTGGTTTATTTTTTTTTTTATCTTTCTGGAAACTCGATCTGACTTCGGTAACTTGCGCACTATTGTTTTAGTAACACCAATAAGTCCAGCTACTCCTCGTTAAATCAGATTTTGGTTCCAGAGGGATGGAAGATTTAAAGAGAGAAAGGAAAAGAGATCCAGTGGCTGACATATGCGTAAGAACAGCCATTTATTACGTTCAGGATATCAACTTAACCGGAGATGGGTGTTCTTGTTGTTTCGCTATAATTGATGGCTGACCATGTCACATCTTCATTTGCTCAATTAGGATAGGTAGCTACTTGCTGCCATGTAATACTAAATTACATTAGTGGCTTCATGCAGACGAGTGCTCCCTTCCTTTATTATCTGTCTGATGTATTTTGTTTATACTGATTAAAAAAGAGGAAGAAATTAGAAAGGAAATCTGAATAAACATCCTTATCATTCCGATACCTTGATGGCCAGACTACATTTATCAGACAAATTTGGAAACATAAAATCAGACAAACAATGTAAGGCTGTAATTAGAATATTCATTAACTGCTGTCCATTATTGCAGTTTGTCAAAGCTCTTTTCTCTTTGACCCCCTTGTTGTGTTGCTCTTCCTCTTATTTCCCCATGGCGCCAGTCAGTTTGCTCAGAGATTACAATGTCGGGTCAAGACTGCAAAGTGTCATTGAAGCATGTTGACCAGACTTGAGGGTTCTGATTGTAATGAGCCATGTCTTAAGAAAAAATAACTCGTAAATAAAAACAAGCAAAACAAATTAAAATGATTTGACCTCCAAAAAACTGCATTGTGATTTTGTTTCGTGCATATTTGCATACCACAGAGTGAGCCGGTGTTACATGTAACACCATCTCACACTTAGGATCCCTATTGCTGTTCCCTTTCAGTTTTGGTTTTAGTCATTTTGAGCTTTTATTTGGACTTGTCCCTCTCTACTGGGGTAAAATGATGCTCAAGATGCATAAATGGGCTGGTCACACAACTTCATTGTGGCTCTTTGATGATACTCGGTGGCCCTTATGTCTGTTGAAAGTGCTCTCAAAGTTTCTAGAAAGAGTGGAATTCCCTACAGAAGCAAAATAGTCATATGTGGTCGAATCAGCTGGTGCGCAGAGCATAATGAGCTATTCTCACCTGTAAAGTAGTCAGAGGACAAGATAGGGAAAAAAAATAGTAGTTTTATTCATGTATACAAGTTAATATAAGCTAAACTGTATCATGAATTATTTCCCAAAAATGTCAATGACTATTGTTTGCTGGTTTCAGGAGTTTTGCTCCGCCCCCTGTGTTTGTCGTAAACCTGGCTCCTGGCTCCAATAAACCCGGGCTAAGAGCGCCCTGGGCTCGCCTCCTTCTCCAAGGCGATCAATAGGATCTCAGGCGCACTACAAGCACTCTCTTACGTAGACATCCACCAAGGAGAGAGCCGATACAACAACACGGTTGATCTGCTCAAACACTAAAATCTACCTGCTTTCTGAATCATGTCGTTGAGCCCAAAGCATACTACGCCTTTTTCAGTGACAGATATTTTGAGTCCAATCGAGGAGACCTACAAGAAGTTCAGTGGCATGGACGGCGCAGGAAACCTAACCTCTCCACTGGGAGCCTACCGACAGCCTCAGGTGTCTCAGACCGGCATGCAACAGCACTCCATGGGCCATAACGCCACCGTGGCCACTACTTACCACATGCCGCACACCGTCTCACAGTTCTCCCACAGCGCAATGGGGGGATACTGCAATGGAAGCATTGGCAACATGGGAGACCTCCCGTCGTACCAGGAAAGCATGCGGAATAGTGCAGCAGCTACAGGGTGGTACAGCGCCAACCCTGATCCAAGATATTCCACAAGTAAGTTCGTTTTGCTTTTTATATCCCAATTTTCAGATTATTCTTTTCATCCACAAAAAGACAAATGAAATGTCAGTATTAAGATCGCAAAACTCACACGACACAATGTATCTTATTTATTTATTTAAACTGATTATGCTAAGGATTAAAAATGAATAATTTTGCACAGGATTTTACGAAATATTTTATTTAAGACTATTGTACATGGCTATTAAACTGAAAAGGAGATCATTCTTTCAAGTCTGATTCAACTTTTTATCTTAAACACGATGAACTATTTATAGTTATTATTATTATTATTATTATTATTATTATTATTATTGTTATTATTTTTATTATTATTATTATTATTATTATTATTATTATTATTACATATTTTTCTGTCTTTGATATTTTTTATTCAAGCTTTTCATCATAGTAAACAACGCATAGTAAATAAATACAAATTACAACTTCAGGCGAAATAGTGTTCTCCTCTTCTGTTTATTGAACGCACGTATATGTATGTATATTTTTAAGTTTCTAGATTCATGGGACCTTCCACAGGTATGAACATGAACATGGGGAGTCTCACAGGAATGGCGGACGCCACCAAAGCCATGCCAGCTCTCCACGCTGCGCCAAGGAGAAAACGGCGCGTCCTGTTCTCGCAGGCTCAGGTCTACGAGCTGGAGAGGAGATTTAAGCAGCAGAAATACCTGTCAGCGCCCGAGAGGGAGCACCTGGCCAGCATGATCCACCTGACGCCAACTCAAGTGAAAATCTGGTTTCAGAACCACCGGTATAAGATGAAGCGCCAGGCCAAGGACAAGGCGGCACAACAGCTGCAGCAGCAGCAACAGGACGGTAACCTGTGCCAACAGCAGGCGCAATCCCCGCGGCGCGTAGCCGTGCCCGTTCTGGTGAAGGACGGTAAACCGTGTCAAAACGGCTCCAATACGCCAACACCAAACCAGCAACAGGTACAACAGAACCAACAACAAACCCAACAACAAAATGGAGCCGGGGTCGTGCTTGCATCCTCGACCAGCAGCCTCACCCAGCATCAAAGCCAGCAGCAGGTGAACGCTTTGGAGCTTGAGGAGATGTCGCCTAGCCCCCCTTCACTGCACAGCCAACTCAACATGGCACAGATAGACACATCTGCTGTAGATTACACCAGTAACATGGTCAGCTCAAACCTCCTCTACGGCAGAACGTGGTAGGACCCAATAATACAGTAGTGACACTTTCCACTTTTCTATGTGAACCTGCGGATGAGCCCATGAAGAACT
>JBBBVU010000021.1:7154124-7208034 GCA_037177055.1 Atherinosoma microstoma | reverse complement strand
TCAGGGGGCCGTTCCAGTTGAAACTTCCTACTCGGAAGTCGGAAATTCCGAGTTCCGAGTTCAAATAGAACGCAGCAAAAGAGATGGTGAGACAAAGATGGCCACTGTTGCTGTGGGAGCAAGGAGGCCACAAGATGGCGGCCAATGTCATGGAGACCAGTGAACACATGGTTCTTTGTCTATGTAGGCACATGAGCGAGGCTTTATTAGCAACGACATGTGATCCAGTAGAACAAAGGAATTGTGTTTGAGGTCCCTTCTTCTGTTTAGGTTGGCTAAAGAGACAAAATGGTTGACTTGGAATTCCAAAAGGGGCCAGGTTAGACAAAAGGGATGTTAGTTTAGCATGCGAGAGCAATTCTTATACATAACATGTCTAAAATAATCTTAGTAATTCAACAACACAAATTCAAAGAAGTCAATGAAAATCATAAAAGACCTATACATCATTTACACTAAAGTTGACCATGCTTAGCCATGCTATGCTAAAGCTAATGCTGATGCAAACTGCTAAAGCCCAGTCTTTATCTTTTGTTACCACAGTCCTATGGAAACGGTTGGTCCTTGAGGAAAAAGGGGGAAGTTGGAAAGGCATCCTTTTGCTAAATCCAGGTGTGTCTAGTTGAGTCTCAGTTATGTTGAGTTGGGTTCTCTTTGGAAGAAGGAGACTGGTCACTTCTTCTCGGTGGAATAGGTTCGTTGTGTGGCTAACCAAGTGGCTCTCTTGGAGGAAACTTTCCTTTGTCTGAGAAGGGAGGTTCCTGCAGGTTTTGAATTCGAGTCCAAGGGGCTCATCCAGAAGTTGGTGGGAGTAATTAATTAAAAGCAATTAATTAAAACAGAAAACTTGAGCTAGCAAAGCTATTCACCTGCCCCAAAAAGTCAGTACTTTGCAGAGCCACATTTTGCAGCAATTACAGCTGATAGTCTTTTGATTATGTCTCTGTGTGACTGGGATTTTTCCTCATTATTAAAAGCAAAACTGGTCCAGCTTCTTCAAGTTAAATTGGGTTCAGCCATCTTTCAGTCATGCCACCGATTCTCAAGAGGATTTAGGTCTTGTTTTTAAGAAGCCCATTCCAACACATTTAGATGTTTTGTCTTGAAAAAATTTCACTGTTTTTCTAGAATATTTCAGGTCGTTGTCCTGCTGGAGCGTTAACCCCCATCCTCGTCTCAAATATCTGGAAGACTGACACTGGTTTTCCTCAAGAATTTCCAACTATTTAGCAGCATCCTCTGTATTATTTATCAGTGTAAAAAATTCCCCTTCCTTGATAAACATAGAACTTTATTCTGATGTTTAACAAAACATCAGAAGAAAACATCAGGGTTGATACAGATAATCCTGTTATGACTGATAATTAAGCAACAATACATCCAGCTTAATCATGATGTAATGTGCCTATAGCCTACATACTTCTAGCATTAGCTCCGATATGTTTGATTTCTGCCCTGATGTTAAAATATTGTCACTCACCAAAGGTAACAAGCAATCTTCAATGAGGGAAGAGCATGTGCACATACTGGGTAGCAAATATTGATGGCACTCATGTTTTGATACCGGGGGAACCAAATTCATAGGGCTAATTGTCAAAATACCTCTTTCCTCTCAAGCACTGCAAGACTTGAGGGTACTTGTTTGCCTCTTCTACTGATGATACAATAACTCCAAACAAGTTTACAGCCTCGGGAGTGACGCCTCTAGTATGTGTGTTCTTGGGCTCATACTTCCTTTTATCACTGTGAGTGCTGAGGGCACCTTTTGAAGCTCTCAGCAATGCCACTATCATCTAATAGTGCATTTCCACCTTCAAGTCACACTCACAGCTTTTAATAGTTCTCATGCTTTAGGTATTGTATGAAAAAACCCAGGTTGAGCACATGATGCTATGCTTCCCCTGCCGCATCATTTAGGCCATCTCTCAGTTATGTTGTGAGTGACGTCATGCCCTCTGGAGCAAACAGCAGAACAGAGTTGCAGTACACTTGTTTATATAACTAACTACTAACATCGGCAGTAAATAAATAGCAGCAAGCAGTCATGGGTTTGTTGATTCAAGTTGTGCATTAGCATTTCTATCCTATGCTAATGGCTGACCCTGTATTCCCCTAGTGAGGACCAGTGAGTGTGCCGGCTCCTAGATAACAGCCTGTGTTAATGACAGGGAGCCCAAATAATTCCCCTGCTGTGTCTTGGGCTAATCTTCTTTGATCACCTTTGCTAACATCTCTATTATCAACAGATTTCAGTCATCAACAAGGAATTACATTGATGCCACTTCTTGTGACCCAGCTGCACCATGCATAGATAGGTGTATGCAGATACCTTTGTCCACGTGTGCATTTCCCAATTACGATAGGGAGGAGTGTTAGATCTTGTAAAGGTAAAGATTTGGAAATGCAATAACATCCACCAGCCTCATATTATGCATGGTCTTCTTTTCAGAGTCATATGTGAGCAGATGCAACTCACTAATGCAGCGATCACAAGGTCCCTGCATGCATAGAAATGTAAGACCCTGCAACAACTCTCTCAGATCATTTAGTATTTTTCGTGCATTCAGGGAAAGATGCAGAGCAGGAAATCTGTGGATGTGTGGCGGGCGGGCACAGACACGTCTCTAGTGGCTATGGGAGAGCGTACCATGAATAAATTTAGTGCTGTCCCCAGGAGATTGCCTTCAATCATGAAACGTAAGGTGTCAATGTGGCACCCTGTGTGCATGCACCAAATTACCTTCCACCAGATTGCTGAGCTGGGTGTAATAGGAATAAGGGAATGGACTGAAGAGGACAGACTGCTAATTAATCTGGCCAAAGTCAGACCCCATGTCCTGGGCTTGCTGACAACTACTCAAGTTGAAGCAAGGGATTTACTGTCAAATATCACATTAGCAATAAACAGCCAAAAAATGATGCATTATTTGTTTTCAAAGAAATATTTTCAGATGAAGTTGATATAGTGAAATTCTATGCAATGTAAAAACTCAAATATAATGGTGGATCCATAATTGGATGACAAGGTGTTTTATGTAGGATAACAACATCAAATATGTCCAGGGAATCCTATGGTGTATGAACCATAATATTAGAGGCCATATCTAGTATTCAGCCGAAGCTAAAATATTAACATCTCAATTTACATACAAATTTCCATGCATCTGAAAGCAAAAAACTCTTTACCAAGCCATTTTCCCATTTTGAATAATAGGCAGTTTTCTGAGATCCAGTTGATTGACTAAACAAAGACATGACTAGTGCATTAAAGCAATTGTTTATTGCCTCTGAATCATGCTGTATGTATAATTTTGCAGTAAATGGTTATTAACCGATACAGATATCATGGCTTTGTATGATAGCTGGTAATCATTCTACCTCAGGATGTGTTTTTCTCCCTCATACATAGGGTTAAAGAATTACAGTGCAGTCAATTACATTTAGCAGGTCACAGAAATTGATTTACTGCCTAAGGAATTTTCTTCTTTTTTTTCTGCTGTGCTTTGGCTCAGTGGTGGCATTCTGCTCACATAATCAAGGATGAGCGTTGCCTGTCTACCCAATCTACTGCTCAGTCCCACAGGAAAAAATGACTTGCAACTGGAAAACCTGCATGAATACTAATTTGCCTACTTGGCTTTAACAGCTTTTGCAAGCCAATCTCATAGGACTTTGCAGAATATGATGCCTTTCCATCTTTCCATATTAATTACCCCAACTGGAAATAGGGATGGCAAGAGATGTGGATGGAGGAAAAGAGTGACAGAAGAGGAGTGTTTGTCAGAAAGAAAGAGAGACTGAATCATGGGAATAACTCTAAGCAGGGACTCTCTGCCCTCCATTTTAAATGTGGTTAATCATAATGTGATCTGAAGCATCTCAAGCAGGAATCTGGCTATTGAGATTTGAAGCCCTCTGACCAAAACTTCTGCTTGGGTTTCCTCACAGCTCAACAAAGCCAGACCTATTTATCTACAGCCTAAAGATCACAGAAATTTTCTATAGGCAGGAATTAGATTAAAACACCTAGGTTTAGTTCACTCCAGCATGTGACTCTAAACTCTTATGCTAAATTTGAATCTTTATTGTTGGTCACTACAATTTCTGAATATTGTTACTAATGTGCATTTAAATAATATGTTCTTAATAATTAGATTAGATTTTTCGACCCAGTTTGACCTATATTTGTCCAACAACTTTTCACTTTTCTCCTTGATTTCCAGCTGTGATTGTAGTTACACATAAAAAATACATTGTTAGGTTTAGACATTCATCAAATAATGGTTAAGTTCACTGGTGTCTTTCTCTAATTGCCCTCCCCTAATTACTGAGTCCTGCAACATTTGGTTTCCCAAGGGTGGATGTAGCCTTTTTGTTTTTAGAGGGCTGAGGAAAACACGCAGGGACACAGACTGGGCAAAAGGTGGCATATGAAATGAAGTATGGAACCATAAGAACGGTAGTTTAATTTTAGGAATTTATCTGTTTATTATGAATAAAGTCATCATCTCTTGCAAAAATAAGGCAACATTTTTAAAAGCAAAAAATTAGTAGCTTTGAGTTCAATCAGAAGTTTGATCAGTGTTCTTTTAACACGTCTGGCCAATTAACTTCAGAGTCATCATATCTGCTGTTATTATGATTTTTACATCCTCTTCGTATATGTTAACAGTCTGAACAGACAGTTAATATTGTAAGTAAGCAATTGGCAAGATAATGTTGTGCACTCAAATCCTAGGTGCATGATGGAAAATTATTAATGTAGAAATAATAAGATAAAATTCCTGATGAAATGTGGTGATAGGGTGTCTGCAGCCAGATGTGCAGCTTATTACAGCTGTTTCTTCTCAGATTACTGGCGTGGTTCACAATTAACACAAGTATTTTTTTCACTTTAGCTTCCTGATTTTGACAACTCTGGCAATGTTTTGTTTTATAGAGCTATTAGCATGTCCTAGTATTACCTGTCATTAAACATCATGCACTCAAATCAAACTTCATTTCACATCACCCCTGGCAACTGAGGGATTATGTAATTTTATGAGCACATTATGTATTGCATTCATTTATACTTGGGCATCGAGGGGGCCCAGGTCATCCCTTTGGCCCTGGCCTTGGGTTTGCCCCCCCATAGAGCCCTCATCTAAATATCATGTAGAAAGTCTAAAGAAGCAGGAAATACTGAAAAGCCAAAAGATCTCAAAAATGCTTGAAAAGACATTCCTGTGAAGAAATTTACTTGCACATATTTTCATGTAGATTTATCTATTTTTGTTTTAAGCATATGGCTAGTCACACCAAATATAATTTTGTTCCGGTTTTTTATTCATTTATTCATGTAACCAGGGAGAGCAAGCTACCTTAAAGGGAACTCAAAATATGATCCACTCCCCGTTTGCTTAGACTTATCACATAATGCTGTCATCCATTTTCAGTCAGTTTGCAGTTTCAACTTCATAACCATTGTAAAGTTTTGTTTTGTTTTTAAAAAACTGAAGATAATGATGTATTTTTTGCATCACAGAGAAAAAAAAAACCCAAGCTATTGTTCGCAGTGTTTTTATTGAGAGGCTCCAAGGCTTTATCTTAGTGTGCACACAAATAGAGACTGTGATACATTTTGTGCCACAAAGATAGAATATAGTCGTCTAATCTAAAGATCAAAGCTCCATGAACATGTGACATCAATCTATAAAGACATGGTATCAAGCTGCAGTAGGGAGCAAATCTATGTTTTTTATATATGTCCAATGAAATCCCCCGAATGCATCATCATAATAAGGGTCTTAGAGGTCCATGCTGAACAGATTTTCACTTGGCCCTTATTGTTTGTGAATCTCACCTGGCCCTTGGAGTGGGGGCAAAGGGGAGAAAACCTTGCTGGCCCTATGGAGAGACAGCCTTTCTCTGTAACACACTCTCATTCATAGACATCATTCATGTGCAAATCATCCTTGGACCTATTGTTCACCTGCTGTGCTCTCAGATACACAGTGAATCAAGTGATAAATGTAACAGCAGGGCTGCATATATGTTTCATATTGTGTATAGCTAATAATGGTAAAAAAGACAGACTTCTGAGTATATGTTCAAAGGTGTAAAACTAACTTGACACAGCACAGTTAGCTGTTGCAATAGCCATCTTCAGTTTCTGAATTATAGTTTTCATTTGTTTTGTATAATTAAAACTACACTTTCCACATATTTAGTCCTTTTTGTGGAATTGATGAAATTGAACTGAAGCATTCTTGATACAGGGGGTCAAAAGAGACCACTTCTATACAAAAATAGGTCTAAAAAATATATCCATGTATGCTGGTTTAACACTTTCAAGATTCACTAATAAAATTACAGACATTTGCCATGGCCAAATTAAATATATAATCAAATTAGATGTTTTATTACATGAGAAGACTGAATATGGGGGCAGAAGATCCTGTGTCTACTCCCATTATGAGGCTCTCTAGTGCTTCTTTTGTCTTGACCATAAAATCAGATCCCGGTTGCACTGGCTGAATGCAGGGTAACATAGTAATGAAGCTACATTGTGTAGTTTGAAAGTGATTTTTTTTTAAACTGATATGAGCAGTAAAATGTAGATAAAGCAGCTACAAATCAGGTAACAGGATTTCCGTGTACAATTCTGATATTAGTGCATGGATCCAGACATGGCAACCACACAATAATGCCTTGAAAAAATGTGCAACAGCTTTTCTGTTATAAGTTCTCTACTCTGATTCACCTGTTTTTCAGCTATTGATGATGTTTCCACTCCAGTCATAACTTGATGATGATTGGTGCTTATGCTGCAGTGACCAGGACATAAGTGCCTTGTAGTCTGCTCTTAACCTCAGTTCTTTTTACAAATAAATATATATATACAATCTATAACTGTAAAAATATACCTGACTAGCCTTATAAAAGTGTAGGAAGAGTTTGGGAAATGGCATTAAAGGTACAGTCTGTAATAATCACTGACATCTAGTGGTAAAGATGGGCATAGAAATTACTTCAAAAGCACAGTTGTGAATGGATGGTGGTCATCACTGGCCAAAATTCTTTCAGACATAAACATGTTTTCATATGCAAGTAGATCTAGTGCCCTGTGGTGCAGTGATGATGGCACTACAGGTAACCACACCAAAATTGTGTATACGTGTAGTATCTTCTTCTAAGTGCCTTTTAAGTCATTACTTTTCCCAAAGGTGCTCTAGCACCTATCAAACAGAGGTTTGCCTTTTTAAAGCTCACTTCACAGTTGTTTGTCCATTCAGAGACACTGTAGTAAAGATGGTGGCAAAAGTAAACCAGCTGTAATGTATGTGGGTCCACAGTAAGTAGATGTAAATGGCCTGTTCTAAAAGAATAAAAACATAACAGTTATTTTTAGTAAAATCATTAAATTCAAATAAAAAGTCTGTTTTTAATGATATATCCATGTTTTTAGTCATTGACCTATGATTTTGTTACATGATGCACCTTTACTACTAACTGTCAAGATTGTACTGCTGGCTGTAGTGAAGAGTTGACTAGCTGACACCTGCAGGAAAATGTTCTTAGACCTTTAAACTCCACTTGCATAAAGTCTTGACCAAATACCTGATCAAGACAACTTGGACAGACTGAAATCTTGAGTTGTTGTGTATAATGTATTTATTTGCATCAGTTTTATATCAAGAATGATCTTTTTTTTTTTTTCAAAAAAAGGAAAAAAAAGAAATCATGTTTAGCACACTTGGCACTCGTCTCTTGCCCTTGTGTTTTTGAATAGCTGATGGATCCGAAACTGTTTATGTGCAGTGGTGCTGAACTGGTTATAAGTGAATGCAAACAGTGAAGAGCAGAGAGCTGTCCTCGGTGCTGAAACATCTGACTGCAACTGGCAACGTGTTTTCTTTCTGTCATTTAGAACATGTTATTATTCATGTAAAAATAATATGAACTTTTCAATGTTTTTTACTTTTTAAATGTGTGAATTTGCAGCATTTCCTTTCAATAATCATGATAAAATATGTGTGCTACACAAAGTAAATGCATGTGATAACCCATGCGATATTGCTACTTTGAGTTCTGAGAATATTTCCTGCAAAAATTACAAAAAAACAACAACAAAAAAACAGTTGCAGACTGATATACCAATAGTAAAATGTTTATATTGATGCTTGACTAAAAAAAAGAAACTACGGTAATACAATTTAAGACTAATGAAGACCATTTCTCTGCAGTGAAGACTTGCAATGTTGACATGACCATAAATCAGTCCTGGTACTCATTCACATTGTTCTGTAGATTAAAATAATTTAAAGCTGTTGCAGTTTTAGACTACATAAAGGTAGACTAATTTTCTTGTCATCAAAACCAAACGGCTTTTAGCTGCAAATTAACTGCTGCATTCAAGATGTAGAAGTTAGAGCATGAAACAATAAGCAAAAAAACCTTGGAGACATAGTTTGATTAAGCCTTGCAAACAAAATGCCATTTTTGTTTCAACATTCAAGGACAGAATTGCTAATCCTATCTAAAGCAAATAATTTCACCAAAAACAGTTGATCAGTGGAAAAGATTGTTTAACTTCATATAATGGTGCCTGATCTCTTTGAAAAAGCCCAGGCTTGTGTAATCCTTTTCCAAAGCCTTTTGTCTCTTCGGCACACATACCAAAGAAGCTGCAAAAAGAGGCCACATCAGAATGAATGAATATTTAATTGAGGCCTATTGAAGCAGAAGATCAAAATGACCTTGCTTTAAAGGATTATTCAGTAAGGAATAAGAGTAGGGTAGGGGAGGATAGAGGCCCCACTCTGAAGAGCCATTTTGCAACACGACTCAACAATCAAACATGGAGATCAGGAGACAATTTGTCTGACAGTGGTGGACCATAATGCAGCCACATGATATGCTGTATTTTGAATAATGGACTCAAGTGCAATCATAAAACTGAGTGTTACTACATATCTCAGGATTTTTCTCTTTGTGTGGTACACTTGTTGATGTGATAAAGCTGAATAAACTGAAAGCGGGATTCTATTCCCCCCCAATTTCTAACTACTGTCTGGTAGTTGACTTGAGATGTTTGGTTCTCTGTTTCAGAGCCAGCCCTTGGCATAGGTCCTATAGGCAGATGCCTAGGGCGCCACACACTAGAGGGGGGCGCCGCTGTGAGAAAAATAAAAATAAAATAAAAAAATAGAATAAATAATACCAAAAAATAAAAAGAGAGCACCGACCAGTGAGGTTAATATTGACAGACGTCAAAAACTCTTCCAAATGCTCAGGAGCGGCTTTCAGAAAATTTAGAAAAGAGGAAGAAAAGAGGTTCCAGTGTAAAGGTATGTGGTTTTTATCTAACATTAAAAATGTTTTTTAACTTTTAAACTGTACCAGCAAGAGGCTAGCTGAGCTGAAACAAAGCAGTTTCCACATAATGATACTGTAGATCATGGGTCTCAAACTCTCTGCCTGCGGGTCAATTAAGGTACTTGGGACGACATTTTGTGGTTCCCTACTTGAGATCAAAGTTTAGTGATAGTGCAACCCACATGTTTATCTCAAATGCACCTTAATCTCTTAACCATAGTCACCAAAGTGGCCAGGGCCACTTTTGTGCTCTAGGTGAGATTATTTTATATCAGTTTTCAAATATCACTTTATTGTCAAGCAGCCAGCAGGTTACTTCAACAGACATTGTGTGTATACATCTGACAAAAGTGCATAGTGTCTGACCTTGACTTATATTACAAACAGTGGATGTGGAGCTCTATGGATGCATAAAGAGTGAGTCACAACATTCAGGAAGCGTTTACTCAGTGTACTTCAGATAGATATGGTGGATATCATTGTTTCACCCTCTGCTTAACTGCATTTAAAGTGTGACCATGAAAGTTAAGAAATACTGATTCAGCAGTGAACTACCACTTCTCTACAACATCATTCTCAATTGTTACTGTGTTCAAGCTGTAGAGAAAAATAATGTTGAGAACCAGAAATGTGCCAGCGAAAACTCTCTCTTTTGCAAAAAGGTAAATAAAAGACAGAATTGAAACATTCTGTATGTTTGACATTCTACCCCCACAGATTATGTATTTAGAGATGTTCATAAATCCTTTTTTGCAAGTCCAAGTCAAGTCTCAGGTCTTATGGCTCAAGTCCAAGAGAGGTCGTGAGTCATTTTCATTTGTAATGAGTAATTTCCTATGCGACACTTGCCATCTGGTCGGAATTATAATATCCAAAGAAATTAAAATCTGTACTCACCCTTTATCTACCAGCATTTTGTAACTGCACTGATCTTTAGCTTAAACTGACAAATGCTCTGTCCGTCTCCTGTGGACAATTTCTTTGCTTTACTAAATTCAGAAAACCTGTGGATGAACATGGAAATTTATTCACATTAGTAAATATGCTCTTAACATAACTTATACAAGAGTTTGTAATGTGTGCAAAAAACCCACCTGGACCCACAGAGAAATTATCAAACTTATTACTACAGTTCATAGCATTTTTTTCCTGAATGTAGAGAGGAGGGCCAATAACTGTCCTGCAGGTTTTAGGTGTTTCCCTGGTGCAACACACCTGATCCAAATGATCAGTTCTCACAAGCCTCTTAATGACCCATTAATAGTTTGACTCAAGTGAATTGCAGCAGGTAAACATGTAAAACCTGCAGTACAGGGGCTCAAAAGGTCCACAGTTGGTAATCCCTGCACTGGTTTATCAGAAAAACGTTTTGATTGACTGCATGTGCAGACACGTCTGTGTTTCTGATGTCACGTCAGTGTTCCGTCTGGGGAAATGACAACACACAACACAGACAGCAGACAGATCAGACAGAGATCATTAGAAAAAAAACATAAAAAAATAAAAGATTGTTCACTAAGCTCAAATTGCAAGTCTGAATTGACTCTCAGCTCTTTTGGGTGCGAGTCCAATTCGAGTCTCTAGTCAGTGGAAATGTGACTTAAGGGCAACTAAAGTCTGACTTCCAGACTCGAGTCCCATCTCTGGGTGACAGTTGAGTTGTGCTTTTCATTTTCATCTGAAGAAGAAATACGTTTACAGAAAAGTAGTCCCTCACCTTTTGGTTTCAAATTGAGGGAAATATATATTTGATCATATTAAGGTCATACCTTATGTTACAAAAACCTTATTGCAGATACAGATACAGAAACAGATAAACCTAAAGAATACTTCTTACTGTACTGCATGCCTTACTCCCATTAGTATATTTTCCAACCATTTCCAGTGTAATTCATGTCAACTTTAATGTGCTCATCATCTCACATTTCCACAGTCATACAAAAGATGATGGCATAAGCAGTGAGTATCTCTTGTAGCTATACTGTAATGAAAAGGCAAGAAATGGCAGATAAAAACAGTAATGTTCTAGTAGCTGAGTTTCCAGAATAATACCTTGAAAAAACTGAATATAGCAGAGTCAAAAAATAGTCATTGACAATTGTCAGTCTACAAAGTTTTAAACTACTCCTGGCAATTTAGACCAAAAAAGTTGAAATGCAACAAAACTGAACCATAACTGCATCACATAAAAACAGTTCAGATATGAAAGTGAAATGCCAACCAGTCTTTGAACTAACCAATATGAAACTCACCTATCTAAGTCCCCTCCCAGACAAAATAATTTACATGTAAGACCAAATTTAATTTTATTGAAAAAGTGGAGTAGGGGAGGGTTTGGGTAGGGGTACAAGTGGTTTTTACAACACTTTTTGCTTCAGCACCTGTAATTCGCTGAACTTTAGAGCTATTGTTCTCAACCATTTATATAAAATACCCAAATTTGTTTACTACAGATGGCACCAATTCAAAACCCTGCAAGTATATCACAGATTTCAAGTGGTAATGTCAAATATATAGAGCTCCTTTGTTACAACCTACCCAAATACCAGAGTGGGTTGTAACACATAAAGGCGAGAGTTGTAACAGTTTGACAGAACAAGCAAAAACAAAGACCACACCATAGAATATGCTGCTTAGGCATGCTTTGAAATGAATAAAACCAATAAATTATTATTAGTTTTTTGTAAGAAGGTGGTTGTTACACTTTTAAAATATATGTTACAACCCATCCCAACCATGTCAGCCATTGTTTAGCTAACTGTATCATCATAGTGGTTTGAAATTCAAAACCGTAAAATCCATCACATCTCGTCCAAAAGAACACAATTTAATTTACTGAAGGCCATATGATTTTATCTTCAATTGTACTAAACAAAGTTTAGTGTTGGTAAAAAAAAAGTTATTCTAGTAACTCAAAATCAGTTTTTTCCTCAGTAAAAATCGGCATAAGCCTTTTAACAGATAATGATTTCTCTTTTTCTGCAATAAAAATCACAAATTTAATTGAAGTTTCTATCAAGGTTTATTTTGTTAAAACATTCTGTACAAAACAAAAAGTACACATGGATCAATTTGTTTGAACCAAACAAGAATGAGCGTAGCTTAGTCCAATGCCAACCTAAGTATAACAGATCCAGTAATATGCTGTAATTGAGTCAATTACGTTGTGAATAAAGTCTGTCAAAACCTTAAACTTCCTCTCTTAAGGGTATAAAAAAGAATTAACCATCCCAATAGTCTCTCTGGCACAGACACAGAGAAGTTCTTTATAAAATAAATGTCTTGTTAGTACACATTCGTACAACATAACTCCACTTCCACAATGAGCCATCTGTCACACACAAGTATCTGTTGACATGCTCCTTAACTGGATATTATGTTAGGGAGCCTTTTAGCAAACTCCAAATTACTCCGCCACAGTCCCTTTTCTGTGGTGGGTCAGGGCTGTCTGAAGCCATTATTGGTAATGAATGTGGAGTTCTACTTTAAAAGGTTCAGGCATGTAAAGTCACCTAAAGCTGACTAATGGAATCCTTCTGACACTGAATGCCAGAGGCTTTTACCACATCTCAGAATGGCAGTTTTGGAAATTTTCACTGCAGAAATAATGAACTATAAATGTAAACCTTGGAATGTAGCCTCCCACACATCCGCTTATAGCTATTAATAGATACAGGAAACACAATGTGCTGGAACATCCTAAATGGCAAAACTCTAAAGTGCATTTTCAGCATCAATTCTAGCACTTGTGACTCATTTGTATTTTTAAGGCA
Source organism: Atherinosoma microstoma (assembly GCA_037177055.1). NCBI lineage: Eukaryota > Metazoa > Chordata > Actinopteri > Atheriniformes > Atherinidae > Atherinosoma > Atherinosoma microstoma. Next base: position 7,194,904 of record JBBBVU010000021.1, on the reverse strand, counting down.
AAATCACAATTACTAATGAAGCGGATGTGAGAATATGAGTAGAGCAATTGTTTGAGGCCCTAAATATTCTGAGTTTGTTAGCACTGCTACACTTTGTGCCTTGGGAGATGGGCCTCTTCAACAGGTTTGCAGGTCGCGCAGAAGCGTGCAGAGTGGCCATTGTGCTTTGTCATTTCACAGGTGACTCACATCACTACACTCGAGCATGCTGGAGGCAGAGCACTCGGAGATGCTTGCAGCATTCAAAATGCATGATTTTCAGCCTAGTGCAAACAAATCGCTTTAAAAGATCAGTTTAATCTATTTCGAGCTGTTATTATGAGCTGGGAGAGTTGTTCAGATAAAGAGACTGAAGCAGGGTTAACATCAGTGCTGTGGACAACACTTCACATACTTTACGCAGTGTGAGAGCTGTCAACTTTATTATTTGTTTTTACAATATAGTGTGCATATGATTTACAATGCAAACCACTAAAATTATGGTCAGGGGTGAAATACCAAAAGCCAATATGCCTCAAATATCCCAATGATATAAAGTAGTGTATTTAAAAAGCATCTCAATGGAAATTTCAGTCATAGAAATCATCAGAGTCATTGTTGTTCGTGTTGTAAGCAGGAGGACGTAAGGCTGCTTCAATCTCTGAGTTGCTGTCATCTGATTCCTGCCAGAAAGCTTCAGAGAGATAGAAAATACAAGAACACCTTGTTAGAGCAGAGCATTACTTCCATGCTTCAAATGTAGCTGAATTTGCTTAGTTAAGAATATATAAAACTCAAGTTGAATTTAATCTATTTAAGTCTGAGCAGGTTTGCTTTTCACAGTATAAAATAAAATATCCTCTGCATTCAAAACCATATTTTGATGTTGTGATCGCAGCTGTAAAAACTCCAACAAATGCCATGATATTCATCTGGCAGTTAACCATTACAGTCAAAAATGTTTTCTCCTGGTATTATATGGAGCACTCAATAAAATCCCCCAAATACCGTTTTTTAGTTTTAATAAAGAAAAGTAGAGGCTTAATATTCCCTCGAATGGGACCGGTTTTTTGTTGTTTATTAGTGAAGTAGGTGGTTTTAAAAGAAGCTTTCAATAACACAGACTTGGCTTCAAGGTCACTTTTTTTCATTTACACATCCTCAAAAGGCACAGCTGCAATCACAGAAAATTTTAATCAAACAGTTGAAAATTTTGTGAAGCCAAAATTTTACAATGATTTCAAACATGTTAACGTGTGGCCCTCTTTATGGTAATCTGTTTGGTATAATTAACCTGTGCACCCAATGGAAATGACTTTGTCTATGTCTATACTCACCTTTTGATTGTAGAGCAGAATAAGCTTTTGAGGTCCTAATCCTGAAAAACACAAAGACAGTCGGGTAGCCTTGTAAAGTTAGGCTCTCTTTGAGAAGAAACTTTCCACACTTAAAACTGCCACAAAAGACTTAATGTTGCACATACTGCACACCTAAAACTAAAACACTCTGAGTGAAATAAAACATTTTAGAAATCATTCATTGCTAAGAGTTAATGCAACAGAACAAAAACAACCAAAGTAACACTAATGACAATCTTTAAGAATTAAAAAAACAAATCACATAACTTCACCCATTTCATTCGGGCAGGTTAGATTTGCTAGCTTAACTCAAACAGTGGAGCAGAGGGAACTTCCTTGACTCCAATTTTAATTGTGCTGAAAGACTTCTAGAGGGCCTTCTTTATTCAAAAAATAGTCTAAAGACAGGGTTGCCAGGTTCCCATAGCTCTGGTGATATCGCTATGTAAATGTGTGACCTCCGAAAAGGCTTTGATCTACCTCAATGCATATGCAATAAGGCCCCCCGCTCCACTTGTAAAGGCCTCCTCTTTAATTTACATCATCACAGAGCCTATTCAAAACCCCACAATATATCTTCATCATCTCCAAGGTTAGCATACATATCCATATGGCTTATCTTTTCGTCTGCATCAGAGCTGTGTTGACACTTTTCTTGGAAATAGTAAGAAACAATGTGAGAGTTTTACACAGATGAGCTCAGGCGAAAAGCAGTCGTGCGGTGTGTTCTTCCATCTGCATCAATTCAAACCCATGACCTCTTTGATTGTCACCCTCTCAATCACTCTCATCTCCTCATCTCTCCCTCAGCTAAATCTTGGCACATGTGACTGTACATTGAGTATAAGGACCAAATTACTTTGGCTCTGTTCCAGTTGATGCCTTCTAAACTATATATCACTGCTTTGCACCACTTGAGACAGAATGAGAGAAAAAGATGCACCTCCCTTTTCCTAACTGGAAGCAGATTGCTTTGTGCTGTAAACAATATCCCAGAGCCAGAATAATCACTATAATATAACCCTTAAATTGGTATACTGATAGGACTTCCTACAAGACATGTGAAAGATTATTGCATCTGTTCAGAAAACATACCAGACCACTGGCATTTGAATAGCCAGAAAATGAAAGCAGAAAATTAGTTGAAAACCTGAAACAAAAGAACAATAAAGATACAATATACAGAGGGTTTTGTTTACCAAAATTTAAGATCCCATGTCTTGTAAATATACATGCTATGAGTGTGAATGTAATGCAAAAGATAAATAACACTGATGTGATTTATCTTTAAATAGCTCACAATATGTTGGCAGAAAGAGAGAGCATTCATTCAAACCCTGCATTTTTAAAAGAGTTTTTTGGATATTATATCCACATTGTTTTTTTACTGAACAAAAGACATGTACAGAAATTAAAGCGTAATTCAAAAACCGACAAGTCCATCCATTTACAACTGCTGGACAGCCGATCTCAACTAGATCCTGCAGTAGCAAAAATGCCGCAATAATTTATTCAGTTAATTCCTCTCCTTTGCCACAATAATAGGTGTTTTGGAGAGTAAATTGGGCTTTTCTTTCCTTGAACTTCCCCCCTGGGATGGGAATGGTCTATCAGCTGTTCCACTTCAGTGAGGTAGAGGACTGATTTCAAGACAGAGCTATTACCAGAGAGCCCTACCTGGCTCTGACCTCACCCATCTAATATTCAGTTTCCATAAACATTCATGCCAGTTCGTCTTCTGCAGAGTTTCCCTTAATTGAGACAATGATGTGAATATGTAAGACTGGGCTAGCTGGAATGTTTCAAGCTCTGACAGACAGGTGAATGTAATGTGTAAAATGATGCAAATTACAGTTATTGTAATGTCCTTTTTTCGGTGCTCAGTCCATCCGCCTTGTCTGGCCTTTGCAATTGTTTCATATTGCTGTTTATCTCGGGTTTTAACTGTTTTTGTGTCTGAGCTCACAATAACCTTTCAGATTGTGTGAATTTAACACTTATTACATAGACATTAGCTGAAAACACAGATATTACTAGTGTAAAAGTAATATTGTAACATTGATCAGTTGTTTTGTCGATTTACACCATGACTGTTTGCAGTGTGCCATATTAAAGATTCTATGTGTACATAAGAAAAGAAAAAAAGCAACATTTACTTTAAGAGTAAAGCAATAATAATAAAAAAAAACAAGATAACATACTTCTATGTTGGGTTATGAAAGCCCTGTTTGAGACTGTTTCTTACATTTTATAACTTGTGACGTTTTATTCATTGCTTTCCCTAGCAGAAACATCCTGTCTTCCTTTATTTAGTAATTGGTAGGATCAGTAACATACTATGACTACAAGTTTCAGATGAATCCAGATGCAGTGTGTTACTAAAGAATCTAAATTTGAACAAATGTGACATGTTTGTGTGCTACATAAAATGTTTTCATGTGCTGGATTTTGGTGCAGCAGAGACTGATAACGTACAGGCTGCAATAGCACATCGTAACTACTTTCACTTCAAAGTGCTAACTATGAGAATATAACTAACGTTTTATCTGTGTGCAAACAAAACATTTCCTCTAACCTAAGGACAAAAAAAGCTTTAAATATATAAGACTAGGTCAACTTTCTTGGAATCACTGAAGATGTATTTCATGTTTAACTATGGATCCCATTAGGGAACAGAAGGACAGTCAGAGAAAATAATGCTTACCAAGCATTTAAAACTGCCTTGCCGATGGCTACAAAACTGCTTTTATTTACCCTGGATTTTTTTGAGCTCCTGCCACCCACACACAAATGCTAATAGCACAATAGCACTTTTGCTCGGCTCTGCTTGTCTAAAGGTAAAGGGAGACCCATCACCTCATCATTCCCATCAACTCCTACTCCCATCCCAGCTATGACCTTGCAGAAACATTGTTTAGGCTCCGTTTAGATGTACTCTAACAGGCCTGAATGGTAGCAGGATATAGCCCTCAGTGGGGGGCAAACAGTGAGAGGCAACTGCGAGTGCACCACGAGTGGGTGCTCTCTAACATGTGAGTGCTCTCTGCTGGTAGTGAGTAAGTACTGCAGCTCAAAGGAAGAGCTATTTGGGCCACTGATTTCAACACTCTCCTCCTGACTGGTGGCAGTCTAGTGGAGACTGCCAGTGAAGCCAGGATGGTTGAAGGATGGCTCATTCATCCCATGACACTTGTTTTTCTTTATTTAGTGCAATACAGCCCAGACAGTTAACATCTGGTCACAATTAAATGATCAAAATGATTACAAACAAGTATAAAGCAAAATAAGTTTTGTGAATTACTGATTTCAAACACCCTGTGTAGGACAGTGACCTCCACTGGTTAGTCTCTAAAGGTTTCTTTCTTCTTCTGTCAATTGTGAACTGTGTTATTTGTTTTACTCTGACCAAACTCGAGCAGTATCTAAACCACAATGTTGCCAAATAAAAAGCAAAACATATAGTTTTTTTAATGTTTTTCTTTACCCAAAACAAATAGTCAGAGGATGAGAAAAAAAATGCTACAGATGACTCCCACTGCTAAATATTATTTTGGCTGTTCACAAGGATCTCTTAACATGGTGGATATTTTAATAGATATTTGTCTAGTGTTGGCTCTCTCTCCCTCTACCTTCTCTCTTTCTTATATTTCTTCCACTTTACTGCCCTCTCTCAGCTCATGTACCTCTCACCCCTCCATCTCTCCTCCCAGTGAATCGTCAGAGATTCACACACATTGCCTTCCCGAGAGGGAGGTGGAGGGAGGAGTTTAGAGTGCGATAGACAGAGCTTCTGATTTTGAAACTGAATGGTTTGAGGTTGAATGCTTGTGCACATCCTACTGTCCAAAGTAAAGCTGAAAACCACAATCTGTTGAGTCAAGGTTTTTCGTCAAGCAGGGGTGTCAATCAGGATCCTGCCCCACAGATGCAGATTTTTGTTGTGTGCACCTGTGCAGGTTTTAGCATATTTTTTAAGGAAGGAAAGGGGTAGGTTAAAAAAACCCAAAATGAAAAATAAGAAAAGGAGTGGCATCTGAAATGCCTGTAGCAGAGAGAGGGACAATGATTCTTTGCACGAGAGGAAGCAGTGGCATGCACTCGCATACAAAGGGGAACAAGTGGTCTTTACATGGAGTGCAGCTGCTTATTAAGACTCACTCCTTCGTGCATTATTCCTTTCATCCCCACTCAACCACAAAGTGATTTTACTTTGCCACTCACAAAGACTGCAAAAGATTTCTAATGAACAAATCCTTAATAAATGTTGCAGATCAGTCGCTTCCCCATGAGTTATAATACAATAAACAGAACATACCATAAAAGTATCTAACTGAAAAACAGTGTGGGAGAGAGCAAGGACGAGGAAAAAAGAATATGAAAGACCCCCAGTTCTCTCAAACTCCATAATAGTGAAATGAGCACATATAAATGTGTTAAGAGTATCTCTTTGCATCTTATAAAGATTCCATGTATTTAATCTGTAAAGCTTATTAAGGCCATAGTCATTGCTATGCAAAGCAGCACCCAGTGCTTTTCTCTCGCTTTTCAGCCGGGAGCAGTGTTTGGCCAATAGGACTGGCCCCCCGCCTCTCATTCTGCATTCATAACATGCAACATTTGCACAATGTATCTCTCAAAGGCCCTGAATAGAAGGCCTTAATACTCATGTAAACAACTGCAAACCAATTACTTAATGAATCGAGCCCACACATAATGAGGAGCTTTACAAAGGGCTATAAATGCATTTTTTGCACCAAAGCCTCTGCTTTAAACTACAATCCCTCTGCTGTAGTCTAGGCTTAACAGGCAAATCATAATTATTGTCTAAGACAACAGAGAGGAAGCCATTTTTGTATTTTTGAGTCCGGCTCCATCCTCCTTTTGAAGTCACTCATCAGCTCACTGACAAAATAAAGCAAATAATTAACAAGTAGGATGGAGAGGAGTGAGTGGAAAACACAGGAAGACACGAGAGGAAGAGGGGTAGAGGGATGGAGAAACGGCAAGAGACCCAGAGAGAGTGAGATGCAAAGAGAAAGGAAAAGAAACTGTGCAAGATGCTGCAGTGTTGTGCTTCTGCTCAAGTACAGAGCTTCCAGACCACTTATAGAATCAATAAACCACAAAAAGTGACAGTGGCAGGTGAAATGCTTAAATCTAAACACTACGGAGAAAACCAAGAAATTATGGAAAAATGTTGTATGACCAGAAAGAAGATTATGAGGCTAACAAGAAGCTCACATTTTTGGTTTCTTCCCAACTCTGATGCAATCAGTGTCAGGAATGAATAGATACCCATTTGTCAAGTTTTATGGTATATACTTTACACCTTGTCTCTCATCAGTGCATTTTGTGCATCTGCCTATTTCTTTGTTCTAAAAAATCTTGTTAAATTACATATATTGCGGGCTTCCCAAGCACATTAATGACAGGGAGACAGGCACCACCTGATATGGTCTGGGTCCAAAATTGGCTCATGTTTATTAAAGAGGGTGGTCAGTGAGCCTGGCAGGGGCAGACATCAGCAGCTATAAGAACCACAATAGAGCCAAGCCATTAGGCCCTTCCCTGGACTAATAGGCAGACTGGGAGTGCCTGTTTGCCAGGCCAGGGACATACAGACTTCAGTCCTTGTGTCAGCGTGGTGCCCAGTAATCACATGAAATCAGAGAAGATTATTCCTCATAACGTTTATCCAGCCATTACTCCAGCCCAAATGGGTTTGCAGTGAAGAGGTGCTGAGGACCTGAAATGCAATTGCAGATTTGATGAAGTTGTGTTGATATTCCAATGCAACCATGATGGTGTAAGCTTCCACCACCAAGCTATTTATCATTAGATGTTCTTTCCATATCCACTCATAGCTCTGATTTGAACTACGTAAATAATGTTTCAAGGGTGACAAATGAAAGGGCATTTGCCCTTGTCAGCACTTGAGGACCGTTCCTCTGAAACAGTTGTCAGTGATTTCTCTTCTTGACATGATCTGTTTGCGTTCTGACAACAAGCCTGAAAACAGTCAGATTATGGCTCCAATTTATTTTTGTGGCAGCTGATTTGCTTTTGAATTCTAAAACCTGGTTGAACCCAGCTAACAGTGAGTAAGAGGGGCTTTAGGGGCCTTTTGTCTTTGTAAGCGAGTTAATGGGTGGCGCCCCCTTGATCTTATGGAAATGAACAGGGAATTATGAGAGCCGCCATGCAAATGTACATCAACCACTTTGGTGTCTGGTGGCCCATTTCCTGTGGCCCGTTGAATAATAACAATGTTCTTACCGAGGGTAAGGGTCTTGATGTGAGGAGCATTTGGCCCTCCCTAGGTCCTCTTCATGGGCATGATTTATTCCTTAAAAGAGCAAACAGGGCCAGATAAAGTCATTTGATTTCTTGATTGATCTCATCACAAGCTCATTTATCATGCACATTTACACTGAAACTTATGGGAAGCTCTGGAAGAGTTTCTGAACACTGGGCATACACACATGGTCACATAAGAGGACTGATATTTATGTTCAACAAAATACAATCCAAAAAACAATTTACCACCATAAAAAATTACATCTGAGGTCACAGTGTGTAATTGCTGAGAAGAGTTCCAAATTTGATGATGAGCCAAAATCAATTGAGAAAACTTCGATTAATATTTTGGGGCTTTGGCTGTCATTTCTATCCCTCTTACCCGGTGTACTGTATAGACATTTGGCCATTAGTAGTCACTGATCAATCTTTAGTGTAGTAGACCACATCTCTTACCTGAAAGCACGCTCTCCTCCTCCTCCTCTTCAGAAGTCTGTAGCCTTTCCTGCATGGCTGACTGTTTAAGTAATTGATATGCTTTTGTCTCTATTCAGGGACATAAATAAACATACACACAAGCAGAGAGACACACAAAGTCACAGTCAAATATTTGCATAAAACCCAGGTTTCCAACTTTCAGAGGTTTCTGTGTTTGACAAGACAACACGCTTCAGTAACTGTTTTTTTTTTCTCAGTGCTGAAAGTCGGCTAAAACACTGCTCACTCAGCTAGGCTGTTGATTTAAGCCTTCTGTATGTGGCAACAGTTTCCATGAGACAGAAAGCAGGACCTGTCATTATCTCAACATCCCTGACATGAAGGCAGCGATTGAGTTTTTTTGTTTTAAAGAATGAATGAATAAATAAAGAAAATGTAATGTCATTTCTGGCACACTAAAATAGGCATCATATTGAACTGAGGTTGCAGAAGTAGACTTAATAAGGCTCAGTGATGCTAAAAAGGCACACATGGTAAATCTGAGAATAAAATAAATGTAACTTCTAATGACAAATCCCAAAAATGTGAAATTAAAAATTAAATACACTGCTTTAAATCATAAATAATTTTCTTAAAACAATCTTTACAGCAACCTTCTGTTTCACCCAGAGCACTTTAAACAACTACAATATATACAACTGCGTTTTTACACGCAGTCCAAACAATTTTTTTTAAAACCCCACTAGGTGTACAGCCTCACATGTTTTGGCAATTACTACCAGTTCCAAGGTCACTGCATTTGATTGTGACATTGATGTCGGTCAGCACAGCTAAACCTTTCCTTTGCAAAATCTTTAGTCATGTTTTTTTAGTTGGTTACGGATCTTTTGATTAAGTGTTGCGATTGGAAACTGAACTCATTTTGCTGGCTGTGCACCTTAGGGATGCAGACACATGAAAAACTCAGTGGGAAATCTGATAGCCAAGGGTAATGTAGGATTGCTTTACATTTCAGAGGTGTAGCCGAGGGATGGGCACACCAACTGCTTCCAGGATGCCGTTACATCTAGTACTTTTCAAGTCCAGACTAGCCGGAGCATTGTTTAGAAGATAATGAGAACCGATGACAGATCTTCTGCGCAGCCCACCCTGGCTCCCTGACAATTAAAGCAGCTGCATTATGCTGGGCCAGCAAATTATCAGTCCTGCTAGAATGCCTCAGACAAGGCTAGAAACAGGGCTAGTGTTTTCTCAGAGATAATTAGAGAGAACTAGCACAGCTCTTCAGGTGGGACTTTGACCCTGGTTTCACCTTGATCATCCTGTCTCAGCCATTGTGTAAAAGAGCCCATTATTCACTGCAGTTGGAAGAAAACAAACCACAACATAAGGACAGTGTGAATGCTGAGGAACCAGCAATGCCTTTTTACCTCTAATAGGACCACTTTCCACTGGGCTTTCGTCCTGGCTGTCCTCTTCAGTGCTTTGTAGTTCTGTAAGAAAGGGAAGCACACAGTAAGAAGCAATGGCAGGGAGGAAGGGAGTCTTGGACAGAAATGAGAAAAGGGGGTCTTTTTTAGCTTTGAATGGAAGACTGTATAAAAACTGGGTTGTGAGGCTTCATAAAAAAGCTCTAAGCTGAAATTAATTTCTCTCATGAAAGGGCAGATTTATTTTCTCTACAAGATAAAAAAATATAAATTAAAATTAAACAAATAATAAAATAAAATAAAATAAAATAAACTAAAATAAAATAAAATAAAATAAAATAAAATGAAATGAAATGAAATGAAATGAAATGAAATGAAATGAAATGAAATGAAATGAAATAAAATAAAATAAAATAAAATAAAATAAATTTGAAGTTGTCCATAATTCTTCTAATTACAGGACATGTTATGTGGAATGGTTTGTTATCAAAAACATCTGCTGAAGTTTTTTATTTAAACCAAAACCAAAACTCTGCATTAAAAGACAACAATTCATTATCATAGTTCAGTATGCCTAGTACATTCATACCAATTCCCTTCAGTTACCTTTAGTCTGTGGCTTCTGTAACGATATATCAGGTTTCACATCCATATCAGGCAGGAGGGAAGAATGACGACACAAAGAAGATACATCACTCTCGTCCTCTGCTGATGGGCACTCCTCACTGGACCGGGAGAGAAGTGTCCTCAGAAACACTTCGGCCTGCGTGCAGCACAAATTAAAACCACACTCTTAATTGTTCTCATTTTGTGAAGGAAGTGTCAAATTGAACCCTTGGCGATTAAGCAAGTCATTTACTTTGACCACGGCTGCTCGCACAGAGGTGCAGCTGTAATGTGCGTTCAAATGCAGAGGGCCAATAACTTCAAATTCTCTCACTCGCTTAACTAAAAAAAGATTATTTCTCACTCTTTTGCTCCCGCTCTCGCCTTCAATCACACTTTTTTTCCATCTGTCTTTTCTCATCCATGAGATTAGAGAACTGTATGAGAATGCAATCACCCTGTCGTTAATGTGCAACACGTTTCAGATATCTTCCCTCTTGGCTGAGAGGATTGAGACAAACTACTCTCTTCCACTCGCTTCAGCTCATTTTTATCTCGGTGGAGATGAGGATACACAATTAAGAGGAGCTTCTCCGGGAGATGAGGAGCAGGGAGATGCAACACAACGATTTCCTTCCTCTCCTCTTTCCCTCCCCCTTATCAAATCCTGCCATCATCATCTCTTTTGTGATCAAAGACTGCCTCTCAGCCTCAGATGGCCACTGGCAACTTTTAATGAACACTAATATGAAGGGGATGATCAGGAGGATTTTGACAGTGACAAACTTTAAGTACATTGTAAGTTGTTATCAGCAGGTCACAGCAAAGATTGACAATGCAAATGCTTTCATTTTCCGAGAGGAGAAGAGATGCAAACACACACCAATCTGAGTTTGCCACTTGGGATTTGATGTTGCTGCACAATAAAAACTGATTTGATCCTTGTCCCCGATATCCCTCTTTGTTCCCTTTTTTCCCTTTTTTTTTTTAGATTTAGTCAAATGTACCATGAGTTGAGGGCTCTCGCAGATCCACTGCATTTTAAATATCAATGAATGCAACTGTTAGCACTTGAATATTCAAAGGGCCTCTTTGAGTGTGTGCATGCGAGCTGCATGCTCCCATTTGTCGGAGTAGCCAGGCTGCGTGGCAAGGCGTGAATGGAAATTTCTGTTTGCTCTTGTGTGTGGAGAGTAAGCTGTTGTGTGAGAGGACAGAGAGGCATAAAGGAAGAGATGGAGAAATAGAGGATGGGAGAGAGAAATATACGGAGTGAAGCGATAAAGAGGGGGAAAGATTTTCACTCAGGCTTTTCCTGATGCACTTGGATACAATGATGTAGATGGCGGTACCCCTCTTCCTTTTGTCAGTTCATATTTTCAAGAGGCTCTACAGTCTCCCTCTTTGCCTCTCTCGTTGCATCTGAGACATCTCAGCAAGATCCTCAAGTCCCAACAACCCCAATGAGATGAGCTTGCACAAATTATCAGGACAAAAACCTGCATTTTAAAGATGATCCTGTAGACAAAATGGTCTATAATGGGACCAAGAAGGACTGCAAACAAAAGTATCTCTTGACGTCATAACTGAGCTGTGAGTGGGAATATTTTTGGCAATTTTGGTCTTTATTCAAATTGACATTATCAACACGAGGTCAGTGAGTGGTAAATCTAAAACACTCTTACTGAAGAGAATGTTCACATGGCTCTTTCAATCACTCAGCTGATGGTTATAATTTTGGCTAAATCAAAATTAAATGCAAGTGTTCCCCAAAAGAATACACCACAGGGGATGAAAGAAGCCAAGCTGAGTTTGTAATATGCGATTATTGCACGGGTCAGGGTTTCCTTTATCTCTAGGTCAATGTGGGAAGCAATCAAATGAGTATGAAGCCAACGCTTGGTTTCAAGCACGAGACACAAAAAGGGTAGTCAATGTCAACTACACCTCTCTAAAAAGTTATCAAATTAAAAAGCAAAGTAAGAGAACTACAGCTATGCTACTAAGTTGTGTATGTTAATATCTGCTTGCTTTTGGACTGCATGTCAGTGGATGTGAAACTAATCGTCCGTCCTCCTCTTTGTGTGTGTGCTGTGGCAGTGAATTTGCCTTCAACGCTACCTGCTGGTTGTAGGTGGCATGACGCTTCAGTAGCAGCGGCGTGAACAGTAGGACCAAGCGCTCAGTGCTGAGGACACAGCGCTCCTTGAGCACAAGGGCGTGCTTGAACCAGCGATCCCACAGCCGAGCGGCATTAGGAGGGAGGCTGATGCTGTGGTGAAGGTGGGGGTTGGGTTGAAAGTAAAGAAAAAAAGGCTTTCTTATTGAATACACAGTAATAAACATGAAAATAAGTCACAATTATACCTTCTTACAGAGAAAAATTCTTCGATTAGCAAGAAAATATAGGCAAATTAATCAAAACAACCGGAATATAATATATTTGTTTGGCTTCATTTTTTCAAGACACATTCTGAAAAGGTTGCTTTGTGTGTCATCTTTAAACAATTTAGAAGATATGGATTTGAGATGTATTGCAGTTAGCATTGAGTGATATGACCTCAGGTTGCAAAGCTGGATAAAAGGTTGAGGTCAGCCAACAGGCATCTCCAGAGGAAAAAGAGCGACACTGCTAGATGTGTCTCTTAGAATTGAGCGTATAACTGGAAAGGTCTCAGTGAAATCAATAGAGTAGTGAAGCAGAGCATGGATTTGGCTCACAGTATAACTACTCATTATCCAAAAGGACTGGAAGTCGCAGATAGGGCATTTTAATTTACTCATGACATTCACCCATACAGTGTTACCGTACGAGGTGACACCAAAGATGACCTTTTACATTTGTGGACAAGGGAAACTGGATCAAATGGTAGCATGCAATTTCATAGTAACTGCTGTAGGTAAGCAACCCCTCCTTAGCGTCTGGTAGAAAAATAAATAAATAAACAAAATGAACATGAAACTATCAATATTCTGCCTGAAAAGATTAATTCACTTTTACTGTAAGTCTGTTTGTTTACTGTAAGAAAAGACAAGAAACATCTGTTGAACTCTGTTGCTCTCAGAGCGGTGATGTTTTTTGCTCTGAAGTTCTCCACTGCAATTATTACTAACTTAAAATGTCCTTGTTTACACAAAACACTAACTATATCAAAAAGATTACAATATTTTATAGCTATATACAACATAACGGCTTTACACAAATCACCCAAACTGAAATTAGTTTCTAGTATCTAAAAATATCATTAATATAAAAAATATCCAAATAAACAACGTCTAAGAAAAAAAAGAACTCCCACTTTTTGGCTCGCAGGGAAACGTGAACTCTTACCTTATTTCATTAGGCTCAGTTTTATTTGCATACACTAGATCCTCTGGCAGCAGGCAGCCCTTTTCTGTGCTCCATGACAACCTCTGAAGCCCATGAAGGACAACTGCTCCACATGCTTCAAGGTCCTCTTCCTCATTCAAGCCCGCTCCATCTTCACAAAGGCTGCCCAATATATAGAGAGCAGTCAACTATTGCCATGAAGTCCTGGGCTGAGCCCGCAGGTCAGGAGTACAAAGTACATCCAACAGACAGACACATGCAAACACGCTAAACAAGTAAACACACCAATGCAACTAATATGATGAGGGTCATGACACAAAATGGTCACTCTTTATTACAGAACAGAAGGGGATAAGTATATACTGGGTTTAAAGAGAGGGAAAAAGCTTTCCTCTGCTAGACATTTATTCTTTTATGCTTCACCACAGGAGCTGCAATTACGGTAAATTAATCATGCTATGAAGTATAAAAAGCTTATGAAAAATAAGCCCAGTGAAATGAAACATTTCAAATCCTCTATCTCTCTGACTCCCAATAACAATTCAGCTGGGCGGTTACTATAACAATCCCATGTGTTTGATAACCCCTCAGAAATAAAGACGCGTGCCTCATGATGATGACACTTAATCTAACGTGAGAGCCCTTAGCAGAAGGATAATATGTTTTCCTCATCTGCACAAACTGCTCCATGGCCATTAAATGAATTTACACGGCATCCCATTTAGAAAGGTAACCGATAAAATTGCAAACTTTGGAGAAAGACAGGAAGGATATACCTGATAATTCTATTGAGTTGTCTTCCATCAAATGAAGAATCCCCATACACATGGGTCTGCTCGCCGTGGAGGCGTCCTTCGATACCGTCAAGCAGATTGAAGAATCCTTCCAGGGAGATGCTGAAAAAACACCATTACCCATTAGTGCGGTGAAAGGAAATTAAAGTGGAGGAGGTCATGTGATCAATAGGCCTGCTATTTGTTAAAAAGGAAAAAAGAAAGAAAGAAATTATGGTATTTGATCTACAAATCTGTGATACATTTTTCAAGGCAATTTCCTTGAGGTACTCAAGGACCACTGGAGAATCTGGGCATTAAGATTCGATGGACACAATGCAGGTTTTCAAGACGTTTCAGTGTGTCATGTTGAAGGGGTCATGTGTAATAACAGGTCGCACAGGAAAGCTGGCACTCAGAACAAGAACTTGTACCATTAGCTGTCTGTGGCAGTAATGTGAAAACATGACACCAGTTTTTTCTAGTTACATTTTTAAAATTAATGTTCAATTTAAGTAATTGGACTGCAAAATTGAACAGTAATGAAAATACTGGCACTGTCTCACACAAAGGGGACAGAAAACGATTCCAAAAAAAAAAGATAAAAAAAAAAGAGGGGCCTCTGGATGATTTCTTTTGGTGAGAGATTTACACTTTAATCTGGTCCTGTGTGAGGGTGCAAAATGAGAAATGGATGCCTAATGCATGTGGATATTGAGAATCCATCTCTTTCTTGAGAATTAAGCTCTGGGTGGCCCTCATTGAATTCTCCCAGAAACCCCAAGCCGAGAGATCCTGAGCCGCCTTCCATAAAGAGAGGCCAAAAAAGAATTTATGACAATCTGTAATGGGCTCTTGGGTTAGGGGTCAGCAAACAATTGCTCCCTCTTTTCTGCAGGTTGTTTCCTGGTAACATCCTGATTAAGCTGGCAGCTTGAATTATATCCATGACATTTTGTAGTGTGCAATCCATCTGTGCCAAGTCCTCTTCAGTGTGGCTGAAGTAGAATAGGCAAAAGGTAGAACAGGCAAAGACTCTGTCATTTTTTTCCCCTTTCCCTTATCACCAGTGTGGGCCTTGAAATAGTCATCTTTCTCTTCCCACTTTATTTATAAAAGCTCTTCAAAAAGAGACCTTTAGAGAGGGAGAAAGCGAATTAGTTGTGTTTTCTCTGCAAACCTCTCTATTTGTATTGTTGCCAGCTTTCATGTCAAGGTCTCTAACCTCACTTTAGATGCTGCTGTTGTCTGCATGTCGACATCATCAGGAGCATATTGTTAGTCAGGAGGAAGAGGTCAGCAGCAATATTGCCTTACAGCATACAGTACTGACTCTGGGGTGATTTACCACACAGAATGGCCTCAAAATTGAGTGATTGGTGTCAGGAGAATCTCACCGTGCTGGCACAGAGAGCAAAGATAACACACAAAGGAAGTGAGAAATATAACTACAAATAGTACCGATACACTGTCTGCACTGACTGTTGGACTAAATATGATAAATGTCCCACCAATCTGTCATCATTTAAGATCCTTAATAAGACATACTTGGCAACATTTACAATGCTATAATGACATTTTAGCATACCTTTTTTTTTTTTTACTAACACGAATTGCATACTGTCACAAAAAAAAAAAAAGAAGAAGAAGAAACCACTGTGCAGTTCAGAGTGAGCTTATTTGTGAGCGGGATGTACTGAGGCCATTATAAATTGTCTCGGAGAATAAACTCAGACAATATTTCAGTCTCACTCACTCTGTACATGCTGGAGGAGAAATATAATGGGATAATCTAATGAATTGTCCAGGCTTGTTTTTCCTGACTGTGAGCTGAATGTAGGGAGCGATATAAAGTCTAACCTTAAGGGAGAGAGAGAGAGAGAGAGAGAGAGAGGGAGAGGACAGAGACTGGATGCTCTCTAAGCCTTACATCAAAGCCTTTGGTTTGCTCCTCATACACAGAAGCGCTATGCGTTAACAATGAAACCGCCAGCCCCCACCATCGTCTCCCCGACATAGGTTAACTGCAGCTCCTCTTTGGGTCACACCATAAAAAATATAGTAGACCAAACATAAATATACTGCTGCACTTGGAGGAAAAGAAAAACCCTTCAAGCTATTTTGGATATGTATAAAGAACATACTAATTTCTTATGAGATAGCGGTGAGAAATGTTCCATCTGTAAGAATCATAGAATTTTTTTCATACTGAATAACAATTTTGTGAGCATATCTTTACTTGCCCACTTATTCTAAATCAAGAAAAGACAAAAAAAAGTGCATTTAGTGGCACAAAGGAAAGCATAATGCAACCCAAACAAGGGCAAAAACAACCCATAAATTCAACACTAGCTTCATCCTTGAGAATATGCAAACCAAATAAAAGTTCTTCTTGCAAAGCACAAGAGCTCCTACTCATAAAACAGAGTACATTGTGTGGAAAAAGCAGAGGCGCTGTGTGCAGACGTTCACATGGGATTTTCTGTGGCTCTAACCTCATCCAAAGTGATCCTTCAACTCAGAGGCCATCATCACGCTAAGGATTTGTGGCTGTAAGTGCTGTCCACATGCCCACCCTCCAGAACACTCTATGGTGCCACAAATTTCCTCCTCCACTGGGGACTTCCTGAGGTCTCTCAAGCAGAAAATTGCTCCGTCACAGCATTATCTTGGATTATAGCAATATTGTTGTGGACAGGTCCTGAGCTCTCCCTATAAGATGCATCACTGCCACCACCACAACCGCTGCAGAGCTACAGAGAACAGGGAGGCATGGACCGTGACTCCCACAATCCTCTGTCAGCCTTAGGCGTGATGGTCGCAAGGACTGTGTGGTGTTTTCACCCACTATCACTAACAGCTCTCTGTGGTTCAGCATGGCCAAGCAGAACATTCTCCTTTCTTTACTTGCTTAGTTTAAAAGTTTTAAAAAATACTGACCACATTGTATGAAATTTAAAAAGGGTATGTGTCACAACATAGTAAAAGCTTTTGGTGTTTTCTTCGAATGATCCACTATTTCAAATCAAAGAAAACAGAGCATTTAAGCCATAAATACAGTACCTTTCCAAGGTCATTGCTGGTCCTGAAGATTCACTATTTAACTTAGACCCATTAGAGTGGATTGATGATTCAGGACTGTGGTGTTTGTGATCATCCCTCCCTCTGTAAGAATTCCTCTCAGGTGCCACATCTTCTGGTAGATCCTCCTCCAGCTCAGATTGAGTCAAAGATATTGTCAGGTTACTAGCACTGCTCTCTGACAACTCCACATCAGAAGTCGGTGCACTGATGCTCTCACAACTACCTGATTGTAAACACACCACACAGTGTCACTTGGCTTATTCAAAATCTTCAATAAGGCAAAATAAAGTGCTTTAAACTGCCAATTTAAGGAAAGGTGAATAAAAAAATACAAGGTAGTAAAGGAAGAAATATCACTGCAAACCTGGTTTCTCTTGCGCTTCTTTTCCAAAAGTGGTTTCAGGCATCAAATGGCCAAGACCTCTCTCTTCATCTCCCATTATGAGTGGCTCATGAGCTACCTCTTGGGAGTCAGTGTGTTCTGCAAGGGAATTCTTAGCCCTCAATGAGCCACTGTTGCTGGGAGATGGATTCTTCTCAGACCCCGTCAAGGTCACCAGAGGTGAAGCTTCCTGTTCATCATCACTTCCAAAAGCCACACTGCCAGCTGCGCCTGTTAAGGCACGAACAGATGGGAGCAGCCTCGGTGTTCTTTCATGTTTGTCACTCAAATTACAGCCGTCAGGGGAATCATTTGAGCCTGAAATGTCATCTGATAAATGTGCTCGCTTGCTGGCGGCATCCTCTCCGCCAACTCTGAAGTCCTTCAAAAGGCCACTTGGTAGACGTTCGCGGGAGTGCACACTGCGATTGGGTGAACGATGCAACGCTCGGTGTGAGTGTACACTTGTGGTGCCAGCTTCAGCATCAGACCCTCTGGAGGTCTGGTGTTCCATAAAAATTTCCACTGGTGACTGTGTAAAACTCTCCGCAGTGTGAGAGATGTTGATCTCCTGGTACTGTCTTTGCATAGATTCTACCTGTGAATATAACAAAACACTTAGCTTTGGCAGCTAAATAATCTATCATATCATAAAAATTATATTTTACCGTCATGAATAAGGTTTCTCTTAAGCATTAAAATAAATCACTTCTTTATTACAAGAAATGCAATTCATTCAAGTATGCTAAATATCCCATTTACAATTTTAAATAAGTGAAGCTTATTTGGGCCAAGGTCAAAATTCTATTCTCAACATTTTCAGAGGAATGTCTCGGATCAATGTTTTAACTTTTAATCTTATTAGAAATCCTTTAGACAAGTTTTGATTCATGTCTGCAATGTCACCAAGGGGGGAGAGAGGGAAGCAAAAAAAGCCTCCCTCCAAACATAATAACAAAAAGCATGGCTTCTGTTTCTTTTCTGATAAGCGTCTTAAATACCAAACAGTTAGCTGCTTAATAACATTCACTGTAAACCATGCAGCCTGCCCAGCAGATCCACAAAGTAGGTAAAAAAAAGAGGAAAAGTTAATTTCTTGGCTGAGTGATTCCATCGGTAGCTGCAGGGCAAAGTAGAAAGTGTTTCACTAAAGTAGCAATTGATTCTTCTATCAATCTGCGGCACGCGTGTGCTCTTCCAAGGAATGTATTAAATATGAAAATCATATCCCGTTATCATCTGTCTCCAGCTTTCAGCCCGGTAAGCTTCCCTTAATGAATGCTGCAGCCTGAGGGACATGCACACTGCCAGCCAATGGCTTGTATGCATAATGGAGTGACGGTACCATTTTGCTCATTACAATATCGACAGGCTGAGGGGGTTTTTTGCACACAGTTACAAGTGACTGCTCTAGACAGCATGCTCCAAGTTATTATGAGATGTCTTAGACATTTCATCTAAAAGAGCTTTAACTGCTTTAAGTGAAGGGAGAAAGCAGCTATGGGCTTGAACTACATCGCTTGTACAGATTCACCAGCTAGGATTAGACACCTGTGCTATTACAGATACACAGTTTAAATGTAGACTCCTCAACAGATTTACCAGGCATAATATCTTCTGTTCTTTGTTGTACTAAACCTGAAAACACAGATTTATAGAACTAGAATTTGCATAAACCTTGTAAACATTTTAAAAAAGAAGAATGTTGCATGAAAAAGAAACAAGCCTTTATCCACCATGGATATTCACTACACAAAAAGGATGCATTATCAAAATGCGGTGCAGATCTATCTATTCTTGTTCATTTCAAACATGCATCTAATAATTGCCACAGTTTTACACATTTTATGATTGAGATATAACATTACCTTCGCTGCTTCCATCTCTGGCTCCATTTTCTTTCTTGCTTCAATACATCTGGAAATGTTTTTTAAAAAGTCAGCCTAAAAAAAAAGGCAAAAAGGCAGAGATTACAGAGAACAAAAAACGATTGCAAATTATGTTTAACTTGTATGTATGAATTTATACACTAGGCAAAGATTAGTAATTCCTTATTTTTACACCATATTCTCAACATTATCTGCACATAGTGTAAAAGCAAAAGGAATGAAACCAAAAGTGACAACATCAAGCATCAGCCTGTCACAGTCGATCACAAAGGGTTTTCCCAAGTGAGCATGCCCTGTGTAGCTGCTGACATCCTCCTTAACATTTATCTGATTGGGCAGATTGACTGCCTTAATCCAACACATACACACCTATATGCACACAATGCAGCTTTGATATTTTCTGATTTGAATTTGAAAATTCTACTTAATAAAAACCACCAAATTTGAATACGCTGTCTATTTGAGAAAGGATGGTTTTAATTGTACCAGATTCATCATAATTAAAAGTACAAAAAACACCAGGGTGAGTTGATAAAATGGACACAAAGTGCAACAGGACAATCAAAATAACAGCAAATGTGCAGGACTCAAAACATCAAGGGAAATAAACCAACTGCTTGAGGGGAGAGAATGACTAAACCTCTGGCGCACTTCAGAGTCTCTATATTGAGCAATTAACTCAGTGAGTCATAATTAGCCAATTTTGTTAATTTAATATTAAGCTGTCAAGCACTGTCATTGAGTTTTAAGTGATAATCTGACTGGCTCATTGTTTTGTCCCTTGTTCATTTGCTTGTGGTGATAAATTGCAGTTAGAGTGTTTACTACTGTCACATCAAGCTGTTACAAGCAAATAAGTCGACGACGCATGATCTATGTATAAAATTTGCTTCTGTGGATGTGGACTTTAAAGCCCACTTATAACATGTTTCCATGAGGAGAAAAACAAGGCCACTGAACAAATGAAACATTTCGCTGTGAATCTGTGTGTGCTTGTCTGTGTGAGTGTGTGTAATACCTTTTGTTGTTGCAGGGGGCCATGGTCAGGACTATATTCCTTCATGCTAATTTCCATGCACTCCACATTTCTCTGAAGCTCAAGGTTTCTCATTTTCGCTTGTGCTTCCCTGTCACAGATTTCTTTGAGATAACTGCGCAGTTTGGAACACTTTATCTGTGAGCTGAAGGCAGAGGAGAATCATTATTCAACAGAGTATAAGTGCATTGTCAAAAAATAAGAGGTAGACTTCTCATAAGAAAAGGTTAAGCACAATATGATTTAAATTTAAATCTTGTTCTCAACTCTTCTATCAATGTGAGCTTTGCTGTTTTGACCTAGGATGTAAATATTTATGAAAGTAAATCTACAGTAACAGTAAAAACGACATCTTCTGCATAAATCCAAACAAATACCACACATTGGAGCACAGCAATCACATTCTTTAAAACAAGATATCTCACCTTGGGCATATTTATCTTGGTCAAAAATAGCAACAAGACTGTTTATATGTTTGCTTAATAAGTATGGTCAATTTACAAAATCAAGTTGATATCAAATAAGACTTTAATTCATATGTTTCAAAAATATGTTTGTTATATAGTAGCCAACGTAACTTACATTCTTTTATCTGATCTGGAATAAGCAAACAGGTCCCTCTCCAGCTCCAGCCTCCGTTTTTCCCTGTACACACATAATTAGAAACTGATCCACGCATACACAATGTTTTCCGTGTTTTTCGATGCTAATTATTAGCATAATTACTGGATCTATTTGACAATCCACAGCGCGTTTGTTAATTCAGAAACCGCTTGACAAGTTGAAATAATCCAAACACACTAACTTCAGGGAAACTTTGGCTAAAGACTCATAGTTACATAAGGTCAACTTTCTATTTATCTGCATCCACAAACCACCGCAACATAACTGCTGTTAGCTCGAGTAACGTCCTATGTAAGCTACTGCATCAGCTAGCTAAAGGATTACCCCCGACTTCGCCGAGTTGCTAGCGGCAGAAGGACGGTTGTAGGCGGCAGATGTGATAACTCAAGCCCGTGGTCTCCACCGGGCCGTGTTCCTGCCACAAAGGGAAAAAAAGAGCCTCACCTTTTAGACATGCTTTGCTGAATAGCTTTAATCTTTTCGTAATAATTGTCCTCGGTGCGACCCAAGCTGGCCATTTTCGCACGCTTTGGCGCTGCCGATGAGCCGAGACAAGAAAAAGGAGGAGTAGGGGGAGGATGGTGTTTACGGTGGTTACCATGGGCACCGCTTCCCAGAAATCCCTGCTGGTAAACACAGAGCACGTGGTGTGACAGCGGACTAGACTACTAGAGCTACTTACCAGGGTTGACTAGTTGGAAAAACTACGTGCAAATATTTAACTGTACACTAACAATGTTGTTCGAATTCCCATCAGAAAAAAACCCATCAAATTTGAGGTAAGAAGTAAGTATCGATTAAGTTTTTACTTAAATAGATCCTCCCTTTTTCCCTCTTTTTTTTTTTTTTACAAGTTTTAAACGTATGTAAAGGGGCTTAAATGTCATTTTTGATTATCAGAGGCTTTAGCCTGATTTTGCTAAATACCAGCCATCAGAAATCTTTCTTTGTCTTTTGTTTGATAAGGTTTTCCCTTTCTGTCAGATATAGATTGATCTGATGTCTCATTTGGTCAGATGGCTGCTGTATCATCCTCTGATCTCATCTTGCCTTATCAAAGTTCATCACTGACAGTTGTCAAAATGTCATGTTTTGCAGCGGCCTGTCATTTTCTCAGAGCCACAACACTACATGTCCATGCTAGGATTCTGAAATTGACAGCCCCTCCAAATGCACATCCCAATCAACCAATTTCCACAATTCCAGCCCCATCAAATTGCTCTTTAGCTGTTGAACTGTGGAGTTTTGTTGTCCCTTTCTAATGCTAATCCACCCTATTCAGCATCTCTCTATGAGGCTATTTGTTGTGAAATAAATCCCATTGTTTGCCTCCTGCATGTATAATTGATATTGTTGCCAGGTTTTTTGTTTGTGCTGAGAAGAGCTGAAAGGCAGTACTTTGGAGGTGATGAAGAAAATGAGACTTGCAGCGACGCTGTTCCAGCTGAGCTCAGCCAAGGTTGGTGTGCCTGTGATCAACCTTTTTTTGATGTCATACCATGCACTCGTGATTATTATGGTGCAGAATATAAACAATATTCTTTGTCTGTTATCCAGATATACATAACACAGTGAAAGAGACTGCACAAAATTAAGCAGAACAACCTGGTGAGTGCAAATGGAATACAATGCCCATACATTTTGTCCATTTCGAAACTGAAAATATCTACACATTTCTTAAAGAATGTTAATATGCACCTCATAGTGACCTATCTTCAATAAAGCTCCTTCCAAGTTATAAAAAAAGGTCCACAAGCTGCCAAACTAAAGCTATTTTGATGATAGAATAGCGATTGTCTTTCTGAGTGTTTATCAGTACAAACAAAAACGCATCATAGACATGTTTTTTCAAATCTTACTTCATAAATGGCTGCACTGTGAATATCATACTTCTATCATTTGTAGTAGTATGCAAGGTCTCTGCACTGTTTTCCCCTGCTGCTCCTCTTAAGAAATACAATGTGTATGGCCATTGATATGCCCTAACAGAGGTCACAATTTGCATGAGAATTAGCACCTAGTAAATTAAATTGATATTCAGTGCACATCTCTATTCAATCCTTCAGACCTTTGTTCTCCTGCCTGGCAGAGCCCATGTTCAGCCCCTAGCTAGTCAGAAACATCTGTGCAGTTAATAATTTGATAAACAGCTTACACAAATGCTAAATTATCTTCTCCATCCCCTCCCTTTTTTCTCTTCCCCTTGTGCAAGACTTGGAACAGTTGGCTCACCTCTCTGTGGTGTTGGGTTTATCTGTCTTTTGTGACTGTTTGCAGCGCTCTGGTTTTCATGGCTCAATACTGAAGCTGTGTTTGGGGTTAACAAAAAAAAAAAAAGCTCAGTCCTCATCTGTGAAGATAAAAGGCGTAGGAGTTTCCTATTCTTGCAAGTTTAAAATGAACTTACTCTGACATTTTTTATCCATTCATGGCTCTCTTTAGTTAGCATTTACAAAAAATGTTGAAGAACTGTGACGTTTATCAACACATTTTGACATTCACAATGCCATTGTGCTTCCATTCAGTTAAAGCCCATTGATTGCCCAGAACTCAGGTGACTCCGTGTGAAATAGCAAATTAAGGTCTGACTTTTTTTTTTTTCCAGCAAGCATTCTGCATCAGAGTGCAAAAGCTTTCTAGCTCCATGTGCACATTCAATGGTCACTTGTTTCTGTAATTGGCTGATAACGCTAGTGGAAGAAATTCGACAGGGCTTTTTATGATTGGTTCAAAAAGTACGCACTTAAAGTTTGCACAGCTATATTTTGATTTTCATAGTGTTGTATTAAAGAAATAGATAGATGTATCCCGATGATGATATTAGAACTATGTGTTCAAAAATAGGTCTTATTCCTTTTTAAAGTGATTTTTCAAATGACAGTCAAATCTTTATATGCTTGTGGGTGCACACACATGTGCCTGCATATCGTTTATTTGTGTGTCCGTGTTTTGTGTGTTTTTGTCTATGAGGGGACAGCAATTAGTTAAGTGCTATCAAGTGGATGAAAAGCTGCAACAAATCCCCTTTATAATTTTATGGAAAAGAAAGCTGACCAAATAGAATGGGATTGAGGGGAGCTAGTTTCCAATGCTTGCCTTTTTGGTTGCAACTTAAGAAGAAATTGAACACCAAGAGGGTGTGTTAAACTGTGCTAAGACACGCTGTAATTAAACTTTTTTTCTCTCTCTTTTCTGTCTCCTTTTTTACAAAGTTTGAGCAAGGAAATCAGATTCACCCTGATGCTGCACTTGTTGGTTATTTGAATAAACATCAGGGCAGTTTCGAGAGCTGTCTGAGGGCACAATGCTTCTCTGTGGTTTAAACAAAGAATCCCAGGTCTAATGACAGTGGCTTATTGTTAACACATGCACGCCTTGTGATGCAGAGTGGATTCATTCTCCATTTTGCTCCCCCCCCCTAATTTTTATTCTTCCTTTTGGGCATCAGCCTCATGTCTCATACAGAATTTTGCCAACCATTTTGACATACTCATGGTCCACTGGTATAGAGGACCCTTGAGGAAACTATTCAGTTTTAGTTCTTTTAAATTTAAGTGCAGCTTTTGATTCTGCTTCATAAAGTTCTAGGTTGGTATAAAGGATTCAGCGCTTAATATATTATATAAGTCTCTCTAACAGAACCTTTTCAGTCACTCTGAATAACTCTTCAGTGCCCTACATTACTTGTGGTGTACCACAAGGCCACTTTCAGTTCTGTACCACAAATTCTGCCATTTGATTAGATTTGATTCAAGAGCCAGCAATCCATTTAATACAATCATTGATTTCATGATTTACCTGACCTGATTTAACACAATAACTTCCATTCATATCAAATCACTTAAACAACTAAGATATCAAAATACAATTTTATTCTTTAGTTCAATCGAAACATTTAAATGAAAAAGTATTTTTAACTAAATTATTTGATGCTCAAGTCAAACATGTTGTTCAGTCTTATTTCGTAGCTTGGCTTTCTAAAAAAGCAAGTAATTTATATCAGCTGCTGCCTTACAAAAAGTTTTGTATGCTTTGGTCTATTCATAACTGAATAATTTAATATATGATACTCGAGTATCAGTCAGGGCTTGTTTCATCGATTAAAAATTCTGCAGCTGGACTCACTTCCTGGATAAACAAAAGATATGAGCCATCATCCTTGTGCTTGCATTCCTGGAATGCTTTCCTATTAGACTTCATATTGATTTTAAAGTCGTATTGCTCATCTTTAAAACCTTGAATAGTATGTGCCCTCCTGACCATTAAGATCCACAATTAGTGCCATTTAACTATTCCCAGATTACAGTTTGTGACAAAGGGAATCAAGCCTTTTCTGTGAGGGCATCCATCCTATATGAAGCCTTTTGCTAACTGAACTCAGGTACATCACAGCTTTTTTGCATTTCAACCCCCCCCCCTAAAAAACTTCATCTTTAAAAAGCCTTTGCCAATGTCTAATTCATTTATTACATATTATACAACTGTGTTCTTGTGAGCATCCAGCCTACCCTCAGTAACTCACTTTATCTCTTCTTGTAAAGCATTTTGTAACATTGTTAATAAAATTACGATTATTATTATATTTTATTATTGTCATTTGTAGAGTGTTATCTTAGTAGAGGGGAAGAGAGACAGGGAGGATTATTCATCCCTCTGACTTGAGTATTTGAGCTTTGAGTTTGACCGACAGCGGATAAGAGAAATGGTGTGACAGGCAGCAGCAAATACGGGTGGTGTGTGTGGTTTTCAGATGATGAGATTCATGAGGGCTGCTTGCTGTTTGGGTCAGATGTTTGACAGTGAGAGCTTGCTGTTTGCTCCTGTCAAGGGCCTTGTCGGTAACACTGATGCTTGGCCTTGTTAAGACTGTGCCCCTTCACCTCTGTGTTTGCCAGCACAGGCTTAAGGAAAGTGAAAAGGCTATTAGTAGCGTATCTTTCCTAAACACAACTTGCAACCATTTTATACAAAAAATATATATTTTGGACGTAATCATCATCATCATCATGATCATGATCATGATCATGCGCTGCCTTAGTTTTGACATGCATGCTGTCAGGATCTGTGGATCTTTCTGCCTGAAGAACGACTGTTCAAAATGAGCACCTATTCTCACACCCAAAATACCCATCTATTACTGGATGGCCCATTTGACCCAGTCTTCCAGGAGAGGCTTAGAAGGCACATATAATGTGCACATTAAGACATTACAGAATGCTTTATTTGTTTGCATGAGGGGCATCCTCTTCCGTTTCTTCCATGGGTCACACTTAGTTCACATTACTATTGGAAGTCAT
This sequence comes from Atherinosoma microstoma, assembly GCA_037177055.1. Lineage (NCBI taxonomy): Eukaryota > Metazoa > Chordata > Actinopteri > Atheriniformes > Atherinidae > Atherinosoma > Atherinosoma microstoma. The sequence continues at coordinate 7,168,380 of JBBBVU010000021.1, read as the reverse complement.
TGCGCTTATGCAGGTTTATTCTCCCAGGTCAAATTATCGTTCAGTTTGAGCTAAAATAGGGAATGGTAGAGGCCAAGGATCAACTCAGGCCCAGGCCCTCTCTTCAGTATTAAGCCATCACAGTGTTGTAAGGTGAGCTCCAGTAATGAACCCTATCACCACCACCACTGCACCAATATCCCCACAACACAGCTTGCATATTGATTGCAAATTGTCAGTGAGAGAACAGGTGTGCATCCAATGTATGTGTGCATGCTCACGCAAGCTCACCTTTTCCAAGCAAGAAGCAAGGGAATCGTCTTACTCTCTTGCTGATTAGAAAGCTCATGCATAGGAAATCACGACAGAGACACTGCTCCCCATCTGCCCGCAGTGCAGGTGAAAACAATTTACACATCACCAGGCTAATGGATACATTCATAGGGAGGACAGAGTGAGGGAAAGAGGGATTGAGCAGGAGAGGGAGAGAATAACTGAGAGTGAAAGAGTCGGGTTATAATGGGTCCAGGCCAAGGCAGGCCAGTAGCCCTGTTCATGCGGCCAAGCCAGAGAGCAGCCTATCAGATAACACATAATCACCAGGGTCAGGTACTAATGAATGCGGTCGCGGCCCACCTGAGCAGGCTTTTGCCCGCACTAAAAACACTTGTAAACAATTCGACTGGGTGAAACGTGGCAATAATATGTTGATTCAGCAGGTAATGAGGTTCTCCCTGAATCAATATCCCTTTGCTAACCCTTCTCCCAGGTAGGCCAATGAAGAGCAGGGAGCCAGGTTGGTGAGCGCACACCTATGCCGATGACCTTTCCGAGGCAGTAAGGACATGAGGCAGTCTGAAGAGGACTATTCTCGTATTGCACAAGGCGCTGAGTGTCAGAACTTTCATTCGCAGCAAGCAAATGAACAGGCGGGCGCTGCATGCTAATGAGCGACGGGCTATTTTCCACCTTTTTTATCTGCACATTATGCTCTTGACTTTGGAGAAGGTGGGAATTAGGTTGGACCTCAGTGTCAGGCTGCCTGATGGCTCCGCTCAGGAAAAACTGGTAATTGAAGCCGATGGCTGCCGCGGAGGAGGTCTGAATTTGGAAATAAACAGTTTCAAGCACTGCACGTCATTTCTAGAGAGATGACAGGGGGAATGGAAATGAGCTGTCTGGATCTAATGTGCTTTTGCAGCAGGGAAAAAGGGGGCCATCTTTCAGATAACAATTCCACTCATTAGGACTTCAGTGCCACCGTAATGACGAGAGACCAAGTTGCTAAATTCAGAGAGGACAATTAGGAGATGCTGGCACAGGGACAAACCAAGTAAACAAGGAAACAGCTCTGAATTCTACATATACTCTGGCTTGACATTGTGAGATACATTTAATGGCTTTCAAGGGGAATAAAAAAAAATGTTAAATGGTCTCCTGCTGGGTAATTATTGTCATACTGCAACTCCCTTATTATTGCTTGTTCATTAGCATAATAAACAACTAAATCCCCCTCTCTTTGGTAAAGTAAGTTGCTTATATCTAATTCTGTGCTTGTGAAAAGGGGAAATCCAGGTATCAAAGCATGCTTTCTATTCATTGCTGATCAAATCCAGAACTGTATCTGCTACTATAGAAGAAAAAGTAGTTGTGAAAACATTGTGGCCGTGTTCATATACTCTGTTTAGTTTGTCATAGAAATAGCGGTACATTTTTATTTATTTTTTTATTTAAATTGGGCTTACGAGCTGACCATATTGAAATAATGTCTGTTTTGATCCCCTCATTATGCATCCATGTTCTGTTTGTTTCATTTCAGTGGACTAAACTGAAGCAGTGATCTGAGTATTTGTTGGTATGATAGATGCTAAACTGTGAAGTTGTTGTACAGACAGCTGTAACAAGAAAGCAGTTTGCATGAGGCTGTAGTAACTAGTATTTTGGTTTTTTTTTTAGTTTTTTTCCTTACAGTTTTCTATACTTTTGACAGATGTTGCCTCTTTGCCTTCTTCTCACTTGGCTACCCCCTGTGGCTACCACCAACTTCTCTTCTCTGGAGTCCTCTAGTGTTGCACCATGTGTGTATATGTATCGTTCTCACATAGAAAGCGCCACCTCTCCCTATTTCAATTTCCGAGGGATTACCAGTAACAATACACTTTCTCAACATTTGTGTAAAGTTCCTCCACTCGCCTTCTTCACCACGTCTTCTCCTAGTTGCCCAAACAAAAGCTGTGAACCCCAAAATGTAACTTGCGGATGTTTCAAGCGGGATTCTTTGAGTCAATTGAAAGCTCACTCATTGAAGTCTTTCAATATAGCTGTCTGATTGATCTCTGAAGAATTTGTTTATATACCTCCTGATAACAGCAGCTGTTAATCTCAGATGTGTTTCAATGTGGCATCAGCATGGCATGTATAAAGGAAAGAAAAAAGCAACCTTCCATGGACGCGGCATGCAACCTTGATGTAGCGGGCGAGACCACAGGGGTTTCTTAGACTCCGATAGCCTACACGCTCATGAATAAAACAAGGGGTTTAGGGGGCTTCCTGTGCAGCTAATTCACAGTGCCGAGCTTCCAATCTGTTTTATGGTACTTGGGCGGAACAATTTCTCTTCCCCTGCTTCAGGGCTGCATACAGCACTAAGAGCGGATTCTCTGGAGCTCGCATAGGGATAGTAATTTACCATAATCAGTCATTGTGCACTGGTGAGTTTAGCACAAGCTGAGACACATGATACTTTGAGGTGTTTCTTCACATTTATGCAAATAAAGCAGCATAGCTTCGGAAATTGCCCTTTGTTTCTGATAAAAAAAAATGTGTGTTGGAATGTAAATATAACTGCAGACACAAATTTAATGTCACCACTATGGACTAATGTGCGTAGCCTATATGTTAGCTAAGCGCTTCTGTTCTTTTGCACGACTTCTGTGCTTTGTAATTTTTTTTATTTTTTTTTTGTCACAGCGATAATAAAATGATGGATTACATCACTAAATCCCTTGAAAGTAAACCTCTAGCTCAAGTGACAACTACAGCATTGCTGTCTCTCGGTGCAATTAGCAATGGCGTGCGTGGATCCTTTTCCTTGTGAGTCCTGTTTGCAGACTCATTACCAGGCCCTGCTGGTTTCTTCTGCACTGAGAGGAAGTTAAACAAAGCGCCACTCTCACACAGCCTCTCTGCAGTGACAACAGGCTCCAGACCCATCGCCAAATGCTGAGAAGTGAAGGGTCTGTGAAAACAAACCTCTATGACACCCTTCACTCTTTCTTCTGCTTGAACGCACCCTGTCAATGTCCGACTGGTCACTTTTACCATGAACAGTGTTAGTAACTAAGAAAACAAACCATCAGGGAATAAAGATCCAAGCCTCTCCACCTTAAATCTGGCTGTACAATTATTCTCTGTACATATTTTTTTTCCTTTATTTTCACATGAAATAGCACCTTTCTCCTTATTTACAACAAACAAGGAGTTGTTATTTTAAATGTTGCAACATTTAACAAGAAGTGACCAAAGACATACAGAAGAGGAATTAAAACATGGAGTCAGATGCACTGATATACTGTGTGCGCACACACTTACAGTACACACAAATACACAAGAGGCAAAGGGGACCTAATTAAATGCAGACAGTGACTGTGTGGACTGGTGTACAGTGGAGCTGGGTCTCAAGCTGCCACAGCAACAGTTCATCTCGGCCAATTAGATGTAGCATCAAAGCTGGGGCGGTCATAAAGCAATGGGTTCACAGGCGATATTGTTGTGTGCGTAGTCACCAATCAGCAGTGTCCCCTGCTGGGATGTGCCACCGTTGAAGCTACAGAGAGTCACCTGATGACAGTTAGTAAAGCAGAGGCCTCCCCACCTGCTGTGTGATCTTCTCCTAATGTGTGTGTTATGGAGCCACAGGCCTCGGGGATGGAAGTGATATATATAAAAAAAGATCTGATCCCCCAGCAACTTTTCTATTCATTGGTCCTCTTTCTGCCAGAGTATGTGCGCGTTTGATCCTCACAGTATGATGTAACCAAACTAATGATAAAAGTATCTACTTCTGCAGAAATAATTGACAATACAAAGCAGCTTTTCTTTAACTTTTGTTTGCTTGGTTCACAAGGAACAAATGCAGTGATGGCCTTTTTAACACAAGTCTTAACTTCCACCTTTTCTGATGCAGCCGTTCCAATTTGTAAGGTTAATTCATCCAATGAATCAAATGAGAAAATTAGTTTAGTAATATATAAATACGTAAATTCTTAGTTTCATTTTTGCAGCTGTGTTTTTTAATGTAACGCTTGCTATAAAATTGAATGCGTTTACCAAATATTTCCCTTCCTTTATCTCACCAGTTAGTGTTGATCTTAACTGAGCTGTAGAGACAAGAAAGAAAGACAGTAGATGGAGTGTTGTCAAGAACAACTTCAATTTTTAACCTGTTAATGAGCTTGGACACATGGATTCTGCTGGTCCTATCTGAGAATGAGCAGCAGCCGCCGCTCTGTTTCGTTCCTCAGCCGTAGAGCTGGGGCGGGAGTCGGCCCCGGTTGGGTTTCCCAGCATTGGGAGGGGGTTAGGGCTGGAGTGCTGCCTCTCTCCCTCTCAGCAGCCGAGCCACAGCTCTCTCATTATACCTGAGGAGTCAAAACATTACCCATGGTGCACTGGGGGCCTCTGGGACAGGCCCACCCCTTGCACCATACAGGGCAGGGTGGAGCCACTACCATAACAATGGGACGGAATAAGAAGATATTACTTGTGTGGCCCTTAAAATTACAATTTGAGACATGCCATTGATGAATAATAATAATTCCACAGAGCAGGAGAGGTTACATTTAAGTATTCAAACTTAGTAAGAGCACTTGAGAACACTCGCTGTCCTCTGACTCTCCCTCTCTAAAATTCTTTTGCCTGTCGTAGGACACAAAGTGCATTTCACTATATACATGGAAAGTAGATACAACCTTCACAACACATAAAGGCATCCATTAAACAATCACATCAATAGCTGTCTGTTAATTTTTGTGTATTAATTTATATATTTCTTCTCTCAGTGAAACATAATTACTGATTATGTAATGTTTAGGCCTGGCATGTTGATTATTGTCCAGTATTTGAAAGGCTGCAGTTCTCAGCAAATTAAAGAATGATTAGTGTATGTGCAAACCTACTTCATTCTAAATATGTTAATTAACAGTCAGTGCAGTGGGTGCTGTAGTTAAAAGCACTAGTAACCTCACACAAGCTTCAAATATAACCACACTCTAAATTGCTTGCCGTGGATTTCTTTGAAAGGCTATATTTAATTAAATGTCATACAGTAGCCATTTTCAGACTAATGGAACTTATATTATATGTAAGAGATCTGGTGAGGAGTCACTTAACCGTCCACTGTGGCAGCAGTTTCAGTTCAATCTCGCTGTTTTGTCAATGCATGTAAATGACAGGATTTAAATCATTCTTCTTGGATGATTTAGCCTAAAATCAGAGATGTGCAAACATAGAATTAACCTTATTGATGTGTACAGTTTATTTACATTACACTTTAACATTGTTGGTGCCCTAAAATACATTCCATAATTTATTATTTAGAATATCTTCCATACAAGTTTACAATGCTTGTATGATGAAAGAAGCTTTAATAAAGTCACCAGTGTGTAAACACAAGACCAGTTTAGTAAACTGAGGGGCTCTTCAGGACCACTAACAGAGCACAGAGCCACCTAGTGTTAGCACTCAACACACAATAGACCCCTGTAGCACCCTCACATCATTCACTACTGTCACTTGATGCTCAGAAAATACACTAACAAATGTGCTTTTGTACGTTTTGGCTTACTTCTGTACAAACTTTAAAGAAAACTAATTCTAAATGAACCTTACAGGTTATTGTAGAAAGCATGCATGGACATTGCACTGCTCTTCATTGCAAAGTCTGGCTATACTGCACTGGTTGCATTCTCAGTTTTCTCCTTTTATTAAAAATAAAATTGAATGTCACTCATGATGTTTGAATAGTTTTGAGCATAGCAAAAACATTCCCACCTCCCTTCACATTCTGGTGGGTCCCCCCCCCCCATCCCTCCCCTTGTGTCGCATGGTTTTTCATATCTTGGGTAAGGGTGCCCCCATCTGGCGATCAGCTCACCAAAGTGATGACCGTTTCCATGAAGCGGCTCTCTTGTTCCTTTGGTTCCTCCTTTCCTCTCACTTGCTCTTTACACTGATTTCTAATATGAGGGCCAATTGTTAGATAAATAGGTTGTGTGTGTGTGTGTGAACTTCCTCTTAAAATTTGGAACTGGCGTAAGGTTATTTACATCATTTTATTCATATGTAGGTGTTTAGAACTTGTAATTGAACAGAAAACACTTGATAACTGTATACTTTTTAATGTTTTTCTCATTCTACTTCTTTCACACACCTTTAGGTCCATTTCAGCAACAGTTGTTTTGCGGGGCAGTCACAGTGTGTAGGGTAAAATAATGGTGGTAGGTGTGATTTGCTGTAGTGTAATTTGCAGCCTTGCCGGAGGAGTCCATTTTCTTGTGTGGTCATCGGTCGGTGGCTCCTGTTCATCAGTATGGAAGTCTATGAGGTGAAGAGAAATTGTAATGATGGACACTGAGCGGCAAGAATCAGCGGCTCAATAAGCCCCCCTAATTGCTTAGCAACAGTGTTCCAGGGTCTCTCATTTGAGATCAAGAGTTTAGTGGACTGAAGACTCCGCTTTGGAGAAATAGAGCTTGTGCCATTCGATAAGACGCCAGAGAAATGGGCTCTATCTTCTACTTCCTCTGTGCCCTCCTTTCCCTTTCCTCCACCCCCCTCTTTTCTCTCTCTCTTTCTCTTTCTCCTTCTTTCTCTGTCTCTCTCCCATCGACCCCTCCCCATCCTTTCCTACCAGGATGATTATGTTACCTTTCAACTGCATGATGTATTCAGTTCACTAGATTATTTTCTGTCATCTCAGTTAATTGAATTCTGTCCATCACATATAGATGTTTTCACATTTGCATAAAGGTTAGAGTGGTGAAGAGTGTCAAACTTCAATTTAGACAATGTCACTCAAATAAATATACTAGCCTCTTTCTCTGTCTCTCCCCCTCTCCTGGCTCTCTGGAGGTGGGTATTTACGGATTCTCTGAATTTGAATAGATCTGTATTCCTGGGATGTTCATGGCTCTCATATACATGTAAATACGGATATGAAAATGACCGGATGGCTCTCTGATATGGGGTGCGTGTCCATGCGTAGTTATGTGTGCGTGTGAATCTAGTCAATAATCTGCATGTTGGCACATGTTTGATTATATGTGTCCACATGGTCGTCCCTCATGGCAGGTTTGCGACGCAGTATGTAGGCATCTCTATCCTCTACAGAAGCTCCCTGTAAGCACTTCCTCCTACACCCCTACTCATTGTCAAGTGCCTCTAACGTCCAGCCTACAAATACCACGTGAAAATGTAGGATGTTTTTGGGAGAGGTAATAAAAGGCCCTACCTTGGTATAATGTGCAAATGGGTCTTGAGATACAAACAGACATGCACACATTCTTTTTACACATGCTTCACCATTGAGATTTTAAAGCACGAGAGGCAATCGAGTAAATGGATAGAACTGACAGAGGGAAACAGAGCATAATAACATGTCACACAAGGAAACATAAAAAAAGACAAACAATTCACATTTAATAAGTGTCCTGGAATATCCAATTATGTTTGGTTTTGAAAATTGATTCATGTGTCTTTAGCAGCAATTTTCACATTAGCCTCTTTCAAAAAAACATGTGTAAGGTATGTATCACTCTGGCGTGTAGCGACCGAGTGCAGCCAGAGCTAAAATAAGTCTGTGTCAGTTAGTCGATAAATGGGAGCGCGAAGACGACGGACAGATTAGAGTGCTTATCTCTTTTCATCAACTCTGAATGCCGGCTGAATTGAAGGTCAATATCTGAGGATTCTCCAAGCCGAGCAGGTGTCTGGAGAGTATGGATTGGCTAGTGCTTGCGGCGCCTCTTCCTGTCTTTGTGGGCAGGCCAGGGCCAATTTCAAATGTGTCATAGCTGCATTTGAGCCAACAGTTACCTGGACAAAACCACTATACATTATACTGCATTCCTCTTTAACACTCCTTCCCCCTCCGCTCTCCTCTTCATTCTTCTTTATTCCCTCGCCGTCTCTGAGTTCTCGCCGTTGGTCTAGATATGTCACACTGTGAGCTTTGTCATGCTTTGTGGCACATGGTCTGAGTTATCGGTGGAGGAAATGTCTGCTGAGAGACAAGCGAAGGTGGGTTATTACTTATGATAACATGAAAGACAATTCTGTGTTTGTATTGACTAGGAGATTTGCAATCTCTTTTCATGAACAGATGCGGTGAAAAGCTCAGCAATGGAGAAAATGTCTTTTTTTTCTTATTGTAAATTAGAAAACACAGATATAGGGGGAAAGAAGGTGAAAACATCCCTCGTTTCAATAAGCCATCTGTTTACAACCATTTCCAAGGTTGTTCATTATTGATTACATCTCTGTTTCTCCTTTCAGAGACGCAGTCAAAAACACTGTAGATAAAGAACTATTTAAAACTTACTCAAGCCACGTTCAGCTCTATCTTGCTTCCTTTTTTCCCCATGGTTTGCTATGAATGCAGAGAATTTTTCATTGGAAATGGACGGTAAAAGCCTGATAGGCCGTGAAGGGGGCAGATGGCACTCTGCTCTTGCCTCCAGCTCCCATGTTTGTGTTTGAGTTGAACACTTTGTTCAAACTCTAAAAAGCTGTGGATAAACCTTGCACTGATGTGTTGCCATAGAGGAACGTATGCAGAATGTTTGTGCAGTCATGGTTGGTTATGAAGCTGTGGAGGTGGTGCTTGTATATTGAAAGGTCTTGTCCAGCATGTCAGAGGGCCCTTTCGGCTATGCTCGTCTCAGACAAAGCTTTGGTGAAGGGGTTCACTCCAGCAGGACATGGCTGCTGGGGGGAGAGCAGTAGCAGCACTCCAGACCTACTTGCCTGCAGGAGGAGGCTATCTCAGCCACCTAGTCTGCTCCCCGGGCTGGCCGATACCCTCCACATCCACTACCACCTACGGGGAAGGCCGTATCCGACCTTATCTTAGCATGTGCGCAGCTGTCTATCAACACATTGCCAGTTCTGGCGAGCAAACCTCTCATGAAAAGTGAAGGAAAACCCCCAAATCAGCAGCACTTACAAATGTACACCACCTAGCAATTCTTGAACATGGATATTACAGAGTGAGAAAATGGTTTTAGACAATCAGTGGGCTTTCAAAATCAGTGCCAACATTCAAGGCGATGAACAAAATTGTGGAGAGGACATCATTTTATTTTTGCACTTTGAATTGGTCTGCACAGAAAAAAAAATCATACTTACTCATACTTCTGCAGCATTGAATAAAGAGAAAACTCCCACTGAGTATTACAGGGAAATGAATGGCTGGCTTTATTTGTGTATGCATCTGTAATGTTATTGTGGCCATTTTTATTCATGTGGGCAAAGTTGTGAGCTCACCCTTGGCTTTTATTTACATGGTAGTCTTTCGTCTGCTCAACGGGAGAGCCTAGCAAGCTCTAGATAGGTCCTTTCAGATACTTACAAAGGCCGCTTCAGCAGCTTTTTGTTGCCGTAACTACCTCTTTCTTCCTCACATTCCAAATATCTTTGGTTCAAACCTGGTGGCCTTGATGAACAAGGTTCTATGGAATCAATCAAATGCTTCTCTCAGAAGATCTTAACATGGTTTAATGTTGGCCTTGCCACATTGTCCTTTTGAGATATAAACCTCATCCAACTTACGCCTGAGATCCAAGTTTCTTTGCTGAGGGGTCTTTTTGTGTAGAGTGGATTTCAGAGAGGCCTCAGCGTGGGGAAAAAAACACAAGCAGAGAGAGACAAGCAAGGCTGAGGCATATTGTTCTCACTAATAATGAATGACAGCATATCTCAAGTTTTTCTTTTTGGGTCTCATTCATTCATCCCAGTCAAAGAAACATTTAAATCAATCATTTTAAATTTATGTTCAACCTTCCACCCAAGTAATATGAGTGTTTTATGAGTGCATTGCTATTATGTACAATTCTTCATTTTTTCCATCTTTATGCTTTTAGATCTACCAAAATTCACCAAGGAACTTTCACTTCCAGTCTAAGGTAATATTAGTAGTGTCATGTAAGGTTTCACTGGTTACATATTTTAAGTGGAACATAGAATAATCACAAAATGTGTTAATTAATGAAAGGACATTAATAGATAAAGTTGCACATGCCCTTTTTTTCTTGTCAGTTGGAAACACTGTTGGGAAACAGACAGCTATTCATGGTGGACATATGTGCAAAGCGCCATCAGCGCCTACAGCCTCTCCCAGCTTCAGTAAAACCGCAACATCTGCCTTCAGTTTTTATAGCCTGCAACATATGTCCCTTCTTTGGTGACAAAGCTGGCTGAGGCTCTCATGCTGTTCCTGTCCTCTAGTCCAAACATACATCTTTAGGTACCTGTCAGCCTTTATTATTCCATCCTCTGTTGCTGCAGATAAGGCGAGTTAAAGTTTAATGAAATGCAGGACAGCTACATAGGCCCTGCTTTTATAATTTGTCACAGGCTGTGTGCTGGGAGACCACTCCTATGTAAACAGGGAGGTAGTGGTCATGGCCATTACTTCTAAATGATGGAACATGGACCAAGTGGCAAAAATGTCACTCCACACCAGCCATTTTCCTGTTTTCCCCATAAACCAAGCTGGAGACATCAACATCTGAAAAACAGAAACTCTAATAAAGCCTGTGGTAATGTTTTTTCAGCAAATTACCTACAGAAGCTGTATCCAAATGCAGTCATTTCCCATCTGTATTTCCACATAAATTTGATAGCCAGCATGTTTCTCAGGCGGTGATTTCTGTATCCTCAGATGTAAGAACAAATGTGGCAGTTGTAGGTTTGATGAGATTACCCTGCTGCAATGTAAACACCAAATAGTCTCATAGAATACAGTCAAAATATAACACTTACAGCCTGTGGTATCAGAAACAACCTATTCCCTGTATCACACATTAGGCCACAGAACTACTTACACTGTGTCCTTCTATATAACCTTAATGACACATGAAGATAGGCTTTGGATGCCTGCAGCTACAGTGGTCGCAGAGCCACCATGCGTTTTATCACTGAACTGAAGAGTCTCAGCTAAATGTCATGGAGAATTTGTAAATGTGCATTTATTTCTGAGTGATGGCCATTTTAGATTGTGTTCACATTTGGGGGGGTGAAACAAAGTTGCAGAATGACTAGAACATTATCAAAACTGTGTGTTATGAGCACACTTATTGGAAGCAGTGGAGTTTATTTGACCCAAGCAATGAACTGCTCTGTGTGACATCTTAGAGTACGACTGTCCCTCTTCACTGGTTTGTTCTGCACGAGGTAGAGGGAACAGCTTATTTTACTACTTTAGTTCTGAGCTCCATTTTAGCCAGGACTGCAGTCTAGCTGTGAGCAAAAGGTCCACAAACAGATAACACACACATGTACTATACACACATAAGCAGCAGTTGATGTCTTAATACAGGCGGGATCTAATTTAGCCCATCGTCTGACATTTATCCTTTAGGTAAACTCTAGCCCTCCCCTCTCGGTCCCAGTGGCGCCCGTGCCAACAAAACGGTGCAGGGGTATTTTAAAGCACCCGCTTCACACCTCCGAGTGCCCTCAGGGACACTCAGAGTCTCCTCTCTTGTTGATGTTATTTCTCTGACCCTTTATGATCAGTCACAGAAAGTAAACTGGGAGTACACCCTTGATGAAAAGAGGTGGGGGGGCTTATATTTCTTCTCAGCTGCAGCCATTTTCAGGTGATGCAGAAACCGACAGGCAGCAGTGCACAATAACATACATGCTCACTTATGGCAAGGCAGACCGACAAAGCTGTTGAACACACATGCGCAAATATACTCAAAGGTGGGCTGTTTGTGTGTGTGTGTGTGTGGACTGGTCAGGGTTATAATCGGTAGCTCTGTGACAAGGAAGGGAGGTGGCAGCTGGCGGGGGGGACAGAGGGACAGGCGTGATAACAGATTGAGCGACTCTGATAAACTCTCCTCTAATGGCTCTGCCTGTCCCTCTCCCCCTTTTTCGACGCCACCTATTTAGTGGACTCTTTCACTGGCGGCGGATTAGAAACCTGGATAAGGACAAGCAAACACTGGCAGCTTCTCTGAGTAAGCAATGGAGAGAGGGAAGCAGAGGAAGATAGAGAGAATGAGGGAGAGAGTTGGGTGGAGGAGAGGCATGAGGAGAATGAAGGACAAGGGGGGAGAGAGGCAGGGTGGGAAGGGAGCCGGAGAGGATATTCAAGGAGTGGCACTTACCCGTAACCATCCATCGTCTCTCCTTCCACACCTCACATCCCCCAATCCCCATATAGCCTCCTGCTTTATTTTTGCTTTCTGGGCCCTTGACAATGCTGTAACTGCTTACGGAGCACTGGAACTGCGCTTTGAGTCTGAAGTCGATGATGGGTTCAAGTGGTGGGTTGCAGGAGGTGTCAAACACGGCCTAATTCTGTGTGGTTAACGGCTAGGCATGACACATGCAGGACAGTGTAAACATGGATTAGGTTGATGTCTCAATCACAGCATGGCAGGGCTGACAGGCAGGCTGCTGATGGTGGCAGCTATACCTGCATCAAGTTCAGAGGTCCACAGTACACACGTGTCCTACAGTGTTTTAAACAATTAAAACATGCATTTTACACTTTTTAAAAGTTGTATCTTTATTTTCATTGACTGGAAAAACATAAAAATCTGAACAATTACTGGGGATCATACCACGATGACATCCTGAGGAAACATGATCATGTTAAGGTTTTACAATTTCTTTGAATTTCTCTGCAACCTGGTAAGGATCTACAGGCTCTGTGTAACTTTGTGCAGCAGTTGCAGATCTTTGGATTTTCTACTTCAGCACCGCACTGCAAGAAAAAAAAAAAGGCATCACACTTATCCTCAAATGGCCTATTCTATGTAGAGACATTCATTAAAATCGATATGATCGATATATCGATGTTGATAATGTTTGTTACACCCCTCAATGCTGCACCTATCCCTATTAAATCAATATTAAATATCACTAAGCTGAATAAATACAATAATAAATCTGCCTTTTGGTGGCTTGTATTCATAGTTCTAGTTGTAATTAGATAGAAAAGCCTATAAAGGAACATTCATCTCGTGAGCAAAATGAGGTTTATTGTGAATTTCTTAAAAGTCTGGCACAATTTGTTTTTGGCCATAAAATTAATCCCTTTCTTGAGAAATCAATATAGATTTGGGTAGGTTCGAAGAAGTTACAATAATTATTTGTTTGCTAGATTGCTTTTACTGTAAATTATATTTATGTGAATTAAGAGGAGCACATGTCTTGACTTTATATAAAATATAGTTAAATGCAGTTTGTGTGATTTAAATATAAACAAAACTGATACAATCTGGGTCATTGTATATTTAATTTGTTTCCATTTTAAAGGCTCTGTTATGTCTCTGAGTGTGGATCTCAGATATCTTTGAATTGCAATTCTTTTTCTTTTATACTGTATATCCAGCAACAAGTAAAGAAAAAAAATCTTCAGCTGGAGTTATGTTTTTATTCCAGAATCAAGTTGCATTTTTCATTCAAGGTCAAAAAGAAGCTTGTAGCTGCTACCTTTATGTTTGCGTCAGATTACAGGGACATTGTTTACATCCATGCTGCCTCACAGGTTTTCTGATTTAAGGCTTTCTGAGGTTTATGACTAATTCTCATACCCATCATTACTTGTTTTGTCCATATATATATATATATATATATATATATATATATTCAATAATTCACAGGAATAAATAAAGTATATTTCATTCATTTCATTTCATTCATATATATTTTTTTTTCTTTTTTTTATGCAGTTTAATGTGACTTAAAGACAAATACTCTTAAGATGTATACATATTTTCATTATTCTTTTTTGGGGGCATTTGTTTTATCTCTAATGTTTATATTGTGGTGTTATGTTTTATTCAGGTTTTGTTATTGTAATTTAATGTAAAGTTTGCATGATTTTTATGCATCTGTCGAATGTCTGAATGTGTTGTGAGTTGTAACTGTATTTTCTGTTATCTTGGGCACAAACATTCTTGCAATATAGATATTTAATCAATAATAATAAAAATTAAGAATAATAATGATGATGATGATGATGATGATGATGATGATGAT